>CAHIKZ030005485.1:0-110000 GCA_903632075.3 Acanthosepion pharaonis | reverse complement strand
GATAAATCTATTCAACAAGCAAAATATATAAAATATATTTGCATTTTAGAACATGGAACATTGAGCAATACAAATGTCAGCAATTTAAAAAAAAAATGACTGTCGAAAGTTCGAGAAACGTTACTCATAGTTTCGTCAAATTCGCTTACACATTTCTCCCTGGAACAAACGATATATTCGATATGAAAAAAAAGTCACCATTAGATTCCATACAGATTTGTTGATTGATATATGGAAACAGATACATTTTTAACCAAAGTTTTGCTGCTCGAATCTATATTTGAAACATACGCACACGTATACACATACAATCTAAAAATACTTTAAGTTTATCCACTATTCTTATAACGGTTTCTGCTCTGAACCACGCTTAATCAAATCCACTCGTCAGGAAACTTGACTATAAAATATTATTGATGAACTTTCTCATATTCTCGAACGCTATTATTACAAATATTCATTGCCATAGAAATTACACTACTCGATCGTTTTGGAATGAAATATAACCTTCATTACACGTGTGGAGAAGACCGACCAAAAATAGGTTACCCAGAGTCTCGCATAAACTTTATGCACCACCAACTTCCTTCTGTTAGCAACTGTCGAACATTGACGTCCACGTTGTTGTGTATTGACACTCAAATATATATCCTTTCTTTCAAAAACCTTTTTATGCAGTCGGCTGCCACATTTGATTATAAAAATGCATATATATATATATATATATATATATATATATATATATATATATATATATATATATATAATTATTTCAATCCGTTCAAGGCAGTAAAGGATTTTGCGAACATGAAAAAATAAGAAACAAGAGAAAAATTAAGGACTGAGAAGAACAGAAGGGGAATACAGGAGTTTAAATTGCGTTTGAATTTTTGAAGATAGAAGTTGGATAGAATGCATATAGCAGGAAAAGAGTTCCACAAGCGAGAAGTGCGAGAAAAAACTATTAGCAAATCACTTATGGTTGCATCGAACCAATTCAACTATAATTTGCTGACTACCTCTTACTTATCTTGCCCATCGGTTAAAAACTTAACGTCTAGGTACCATATCGGAAAGAATATCAGAACAATTACATTGAAAGTATTTATAGAAAAAAACACAGGGTATCTACATTACGATAGTGGCAATGTGACGCAACCCTTGAAGCCAGGTCAAGACCAATAATATTGCTGATTCTTCATTGGATTATTTCAAGTATCTCTCAATATATAGCAGGAGGACTGAAATATATGCGGCAGTTATATTCCAAGCATGATCGACTGGTAGACATAATTAGATTTAAAATAGATTCTGGAGACAAAATATTGAAGCAGGACACAGTGAAATAATAATAGCGCACTTATCAATGACTGCAATATAATCTGTCCACTTCGTGTCAGTCATGTAATATTAGCACGAGATGGCGCAACGTGTCATTCTCTTAGATCTCTTACATCAACCATGCTGCTGGAAGCAGTAAGAGATGACTCAGGTGATTAATAGAAAGAAGTTTCGTATTGAAGCAGTTAAAATTAATATACCAATTTTTACCACGGTTAAAAAGAAAAAGTACGTCATTTTTTTTTTTTTTTTAGATCGGCCGCCAATTTGATTTCATTGATCTGGTCGTATTTACAATTGATGCAAGAGTAAATAGTTGTGTCATCAGCGTAGAAACGAAATTGAGAAATGATGACTTCAAGAAGGTCATTAATGAAAACATAATAGAGCCAAGGATAAAGACCAGGGATGCACTTGCGTTAGAAGAAAAAATAAAATAGTGGTTATTCAAGACAACTTCAATTCAGGATTTTAAAAAAGAGACTGAACTCTCCCTCTTGTATACACCATGACATTAGCCTGTTGAAATTTTGAACATCCAACGTACACTTACTTAGTCTATTTTGCATATATAAACTGCCTGTGCATTTACTGTCAATTCTTACACAGGGCAAAATCAATTTACGATGAGAAAGGGTACCCTTCCTCACCCACTATAATTAGACTGGAAAATGTACTGTAAAATATAAATTCATATTCAAATAAATATGTTTGCGCCACCGTACATTTTATACGTTATCCATAAAAGCTGTTCATCCTCCTACTTATTATTACATGTGTTCGTTGAAAGCCTATAATAAGAATGAGATTGATACGATTCCATAAATACATTTGGTTGTACTCCGGCTGATTCATCTGTAATTCTTAACGAAACTGATGACATGATAAATATATATGTGTAACTGGACACTGACTCTATTGAAATGTTTCATTGCAATAAAATTGCAGGATAGTGAATTGAAGGCCTACTAATTCATTAATAATTATTCGAATTCTCACGAGTGTAGTGTTAATGGGTGAGGAAACATAAAGCAAGAAACGGGTCGAGAATTGTGTGTTGAACATAAAATGTGTTTGAGAATATTTCCAATGAGAATTGAACTCAGAATTAACTAGAAATGATTCAGTAAATTGAGTAAAACCAGAGTTCTCCAATCCCTACCAAAAAGAATAATGCATCATTAATGTGTTGTCCGAATAATTTAGTAGTTAGAATTTAAATAAGGCCTATTGTTTTCATTCATACCATCTAGAAAAATCATGTATATTATTACCCAAAAGAATGATATAATTTCTTATAGACAAAGAATGCATCAAGTGTTTATCTCCTTCTCAAGCTTGTGGTTCGTTTACTTTTTGTTGTCCGTCCCAAAATTTCATCAACTTAATAGAAAGAAAGAAAAAAAAAAGACTGTGCCGTGTCTCTATTAACAAGCATTGTAATATGAAGACGGTTTTGGTGAAGAAAGTAGATGTATCAAAGTATTTTTGGTGAGCGGAGTCATTTATATAAACCAGGGCGAACCAGCCTCGAAACACAAGGAAGGATGAGCCTAGGATATAGTCGTTAGTAATTTGCCCGTGACTGTATTGTAATACAGCCGTCGCTAAAAACACACATACAAATTCCCTGGTCGGTGCGAAGACTTGGACACAGATTTTATAGGTACTTCATCCAAAACTTCTATAAATTGTTACTAGATTTCTCAAATAACTATCCAGCAAGTAGAGAGCTTAATTATTTAGCAAAGTATAGAAATAATTTATTTGACATTTTTTATATTCAATAAACTTCTTGTTAGCATTATCAAAAGTTTTGTTCATTTTATCAAAGTAATTATCATGCAAGCCCTTATTCCCAACTTGGGTTTGGATGAAAAGAGAGCAATGTTACCAAGGCCGAAATCGGAAAATTATTCTTTCTTAAATATAATATACAACGTACATCGCTGTCAATCTAATTATCGTTATATTTTGTGAGACCCAAATCAACCATATCGAGACGACATATTGGGCCTCACCCGTGGAGGGAAAAGAAACCCGGATAACACTTACGGTCGGCATTACTTTATTAAGCAAACGGAGCCTGCAATAGAGAAAAAAGAGGAAGTGACGGTAGATAAGAAAGTGTGTAAAAAGTGTTGGTTGCATAAGTAGTGACGCTGAAAATCCTTGCGCTGAAACACTTCCTAAAATCTGTACATACATCACAAACTAATATATTATTAAATAACTTTAGTAAAATTATTATAAATGTTAAAGAGAGATTAGCACATAGTTTTGGAAAAGTTATTTTTATTTCTTATTGGCGAATGCCAAGAGCTTTTGCAGGGTAATATTCCTGAATACTTAATTTAAAAATACCACGTTACTTGCTGCAGGAAAGAAACATATTTTATTAAAACATTTCTATCTCTGCTTTCTAATAAGGTTTATTTTATCTCGAGGAATCATTCTTCATCGGAAAACACTTAAATCCGCCAAATCTAATTCATCGATTCTTCAAGTATATTTTTGTAACATTCGCGACAAGTATGTATATACATTTTGAAATGGAAATGCTTTCCTTTTATATTTCTTTCTCAAAATAAAATATCTCTAAGCTTATTGTAGGAATATTTCTTTAAGAATTAAAATATTTCAGTTGAGCTGAAAGACGGAAAACGATAGACTGATATCTAGACAGAAAATCATTGTAAAAATAATGGATAACTTGAATAAGTATTCAGTCCATTTTGTTATAATAGAAGAAATGTAGATAAAAATGTAGATAAAAATGTAAGCAAAGCAGGATTCATTCTCCATAATCTTTCATTTCAAATGTGATATTATCGCCAAAATTCAGACATGTAGACACAAGTAACATAAATTGAATAAAATTATTGTATTCGAATATAATAGCGTCATAATATATTAAATTTCCATCCATCGGGATACATACGTATAAACATTGTTCATGCATATTTCCTTAAATGATTATATAGAAATATGTTCTATATATATGAATAATGGATTATGGTGTCTCATCATGCAGTAATAATATAGGAGACGGTCATGATAAAGTCTACTGAGTAGTTGCCACGATACTTATTTGTAGTCTCATACAAATATCCTTCTGCAAACATAAATGTTAGTAAATTATATAAGTACCATCAAAATCAGCTAACGGTTAGCGATTCGCCAGCATATCCACTTAAAGAACAGAATATATCTCATCATTTTTGTTTTGTATTTAATATTCATTCGTACGCGACTTTATTCGAGAATACTTTATCGTAAACAAGGTACTCACTGCAACGACAAGCATTGTGCTAGAAAATATTAATGCACATTACAGTATTATTTCGTTTACTAAAGGATGGGCATTTTACCGTACGCAATTACCATAGGAGGTAACCGCAAGCTGTTCTGTAAAATTGCCTTAACAATGTTTACACAAAGATATTAATTACATTCAGAGACACGAAGGGAGATTCTTTCAGGGATGTCGATTGTCATTATCTTCCAGTGAGACATAGTCAACAAAATGTAAACAGGTAATACGTTCATTTCAGCGATGTATTTCCCTAGGGCAATGCTGAGATTATAAATAATACAAATAAACACTATCTCATAAAGAAAAAAAAAGTGGATGTGCTTATGCATAAACATAGAAAACACATACGCATATCGTGATTTTCCAAGCGCGCCAAAGATGTGTCAGTAGGCCCGAATTATGACAGACAAAATGAGGATCGAACTCACTGTTAACTCATAATTCATCTATTGAGGCAAGTTTGTTTATAATTACACCATGCGGAGGTCACACAACACAGACGACAACACAACACACACGCACAGATATAGCGATGGATAAATTGTCGTTTAAATTACGTAAAAATAAAAATAAAAAATGTCACTGACATCTCATTTTTACATATATATTTACCAAAATTTCACAAAATTATCTTCAAATACTAAAGAATATATATATTTTATGTATATCACTGATGGCTTTAATCACAATCTCGAAAACTTAGGAATCTTCTGCGTCCCTTCTGAACGGTCTCCTTGTTTAAGTTGGTGAATGCTGCGACAGTCGTTGCCTTCAGTTCACCTTTGATGTTAAAAGGAGTTTTACTGGACTCTCGCTTAACCGTACCTACACATAATAATCAAAGAAGTCGCAGTCTGGGGAAATAGGTTGCCACGTGCAAGGAGTTGATATCGTTGCAGAAATTATATGAAAGCCATGAAACGATTCTCCTGATTGTGTGGCATTGTGCAGATTCCTGTTGCCAGGCATAGGGGATTCCACCAGCCACACTCTTGCCTCATGGTAGTACTACCTACTCAATTTACTTGATGTACGCCTCCATGTTGAGTCTGAAGCTCTCGACAGCAAATTGGGGAGTTCTTTTCTAATCATTACGTTTATAGTGATTTTTTCCGAGCTGCATAAACAGAATTTGACTTATCAAACTCTTTCCGAATCTTCCGCACTGTCCTCAGATTGACACACAAATCTTCTGAAAAGGTAATATGCTACAAGCAATACAGCATAACTTTTTTTAAATTTCTCGCAGAGTGGACTGCGTAATGATTCTCTTTTTATCACAGATAGTGCTACAGTGACCTTATTATACTGTGAAGTCAAGGGTAAAATCAAAGATAAACAATGCGCATGCGCGAAATTAAAAATATAAGATGGTGAAAATTTGCACATTTCATCCTCTCTCTCTCTCACTCACTCTCTCTCTCTCTCTCTCTATATATATATATATATATATATATATATATATATATATATATATAGATAGATAGATAGATAGATAATAAACATTGATAGGTCTGAGTATGAACTGCAAAGGTTCATTAATTTTAATTAGAATGTCCAAAATTTATATATGCCGTTTGCTGAAAAATATATTTTCCATAGTGACAAGGAAAAGATAAATTCTTCTTTTACTTGAAAAATATAATATAATCTAAACATTCTATTTGCCATAAAAATAATCCAGAGATATGAATGCGAATAAAAATGCATTATATTTGTAAAAAAAGAATTAAACAAAATTTTCAAATGCATCCTGCCCTAAAACATCGGCCACTGCAGTATTAATAGAGTTTGTTGGAGATATAATAGGAATTGGAAGAATGTTGCTTTAGTTTTGTTATGGAAGTGCAATCATTTCTCAGAAATAGGATGGTGAATGAGGATAGTGTAAGTCGCCCCAAAAGCTAGATAATTATTAAGAAACAGGAAAATTTCGAAGAGACGAATCATTAATTTTCATGTAATATCGGTCCTCCTATATGGAAGAGTATGGTGGAAAAATTTTCAGAAAAAAAATTGTACTTGCAGAAATGTGATACTTCAAAAGTATGGTGAGAATAAAATGGACAGAACCTGTGAACAATGGCGAAGATTTAGAGAAAATACAATTGAAATGGAGACTTTTATTTATATGAGACAGATACTGCCGAAATTTCTAAGAAACAAAATTAAGAAATTGAGCTTAGAAAATTTAACACTCATAAGATATTGAAGACAAGATTGGTAGAGGAAAACAAATAAAAATAACATAAAAAGTTTATGTAAATGGATTTTAAAGAGATTTTAGCATATATATGTATATAAATACATAAATACATATGTATATAGATACATATATATATATATATATATATATATATATATATATATATATATATATATATATATATATATATATATATATATATAAAAAATTTATTCGAAAATTGTAATATATGCATGTTGTAAAATCTCAAGAAAAAAAACGCATTATGTTTCAACACTTTTGGAGTCTTATCAATAACACCATCACTTGAAAGACACGAGTTGTGATGAAAGAAAATGGCTATATTTCTAGTGATTTATAACATATTTCTATTATAATTTTCGAATAAATTATACTTGCTCTACTCTCTACTGAGCACTCGTTTAAGAATAGTATATTCGGTTATTGGAATTTATTCCGTATATACCAAACCTATATATATATATATATATATATATATATATATATATATATATATATATATATATATATATATATATATATATAAATTCTGCCAAGGACAGAAAATTTTGGCGAAACATTCTCGCCAAGATACTGTAGTGGCATATCACGTCGAGAAAAATTAATTTTGCAGTTCAAATGCTGAAATTGAAATTCATTGTAGCGAATGTACTGTTATAAGTGTTCAATAGATCAATAAATAACAATGTTTCCAATAGAATTATAATTATAATGGCTGAAATGTTATAAATATGTTCACACGGAAAAGTTATGTTTGAAATAAGAAAGGTGTTAGTATATCACTTATCGTGTAACCTAAGTAGACTGGATATAGTGTGTGTAAAATGTCTGCAGAATATACTTTGTGACAGAAAGTTAGGTCACTTAGTCACGTAGTTTCTAACAGCATTGCATTTTCTACGGAAGCAACAAGTGTGCCTCAAAAAATAAGGAAATGTTTTTCTTATATCAAGAGTACATGAGAATTACAGATTCCCACATTGGATATGGTAACTGGTATTCCGGTGATTGTCATGAAGGGAGAACAATCACAGAAGGTATATTACAACAGTGCTTATCATAATTTAAAGCAAAGGTCAGTGAAAATCGTTGATTCGTCTAATTCTGAATGTTTCATTTGTTTTCACGAGCTACATTTTCTAAATGGTGGCTCTTTAATGTCTCAGTACCTACGGTATGTCTGGTGATATGCGACTTGAACATGGCTATAGAAACGCCTTGATTATTACGGCTGATAGACAAGAACATAAGGATAGTGTAACAGCGTGTAGTGAACAGTAATCTCGACACCCTTTCAGGACACGCGGGATAATTCCTGAGAGTATGTTTTATTAAAACTCGATCGGCCATGTATGGCACATTTACCTAAATATCCGAGATTCTGTATACACGGTAGCATTCCCAACGCTAGAATATTCGTGGATCGAAAAATATACACACACAGATAGTTGACATTCCGTGTACCATATACGGTTACACTGATGAAAATATATACAATAATGTAATTTAATTATTTTAAAAATAAACAAAAAAATTTTTTAAATCTCTGTGATTTCATTATATATATATATATATATATATATATATATATATATATATATATATATATATATATATATATATATATAATAAAAGACAGACCACGTTAAGATGGAATCTTAACGTGGTCTGTCTTTTATTCAAACAAATCTGCTCTGCATTTTACATTGAGCTCTCTGGATATCATCCTCCTCAGGTCAACCCATACGGATTACCTAAATTTGCATAAACTATATATATATATATATATATATATATATATATATATATATATATTTTGACTCTCACGTCGATTTGAAACCGACAACCAGATTACCTGCACATATCTTTTGTTTATAGTGGTGAAGACTTGTACAAGACCACTCGAAAACACAGAATTGGTGCACGATAAGTCACACGGTCCCCAAACAACATAGCGCAAGTTTTTAATTAAGACCACTTGCTAACAAAGACTGTAGAACCCAGTCTGTCCTTACCAATATCTCGTGTGTGGGGAAGAAGAGGATTCATAACTTCGCCATAGTTATTAGCACATAAGTGACTGCAATGGATTCCACTGGAATTCGAACATTGTTATCCGATTCTTCAATCCGAGCTGCTATCCATTACTCCACAGTGCCTCTATATATACTGAATAGCAAATCAGGAAATAAATACCATTTAGAAATTAGTCATAAAAATAAACAGGGAAGCACATGTTGTGACGTGTACGTACGCTACTCCGATCGTTGCAGGAAGCAATGAATTCGCACGTACGAATGTCCATTATCAAGGATGAACACACTACAATGAGTTTTTTTGTTGGCACGGGGGAGTCAAACCTGTGGGAATACATAGCTGGATGTTGAAGAAGTATGGAGTACGCATCATGAATCAAAGTAAGTAGTATGAGGGTTTGGACGCTTTAACGAGAAAAAAATCACTGTCACGTACAAAAGACGATCTGGACGCCTATTAACAACGCGTACGGAAAAAGAGTTCACTAGGCTGGATGCATTGATCAGGGATAACGTATCAATCAAGTTAACACAAGTGGCGGCACTTGTGAATATCAACTATAGATTTGCAGAAGGCTGATGACTTCATGTACTGTAATGTTTGTGAGAGTTGGCGCAGATACGGCTACATGAACAATGTAACACATTGTTATAGGATGGCATGAATGAGGGAATTTAGCGACATCGAAAGTGCCACGATTGCAGTGCAGTATTATTAAGTACCTCCACTATTTCGGCATAAATTTTCTATATTGAAGTTTAAAATGATTTTTTACAACGAAAAAACATTCTTGAAGATTTCATTTTAGCTTTAATTGAAAGTTTAATAATTAAATTTACGATTTCTATTAATTAAACAATACTGGTGTATTTCAGATAGAAACTATATACATTTGATTGTCAAATTTAATTTCAAAATTTTAAATTTTTTTAAAAACGGGCATTTTCTTAATTTTAAGAAATTTGTAAACAAACACAAATTTATCGATTTTTAAAATATTTAAAAAAAATTCTAACTCGTTATTTTAGTAAAATTAAAAAAAATTAAAGTTAAAGTAATCTGATTTCAAATAAATCTTTGTTACTTATAGCATAAAAAATAAAGTACAACCAATTATTAACGAGCGATCATGTTCATCTGATCGATCAATTGATGGATTGTTCTATGACGAACCGATCACAGCTACTACTGATGACCATAAATGACATAATTTTTAAGTCTGAGTTTTTTAAAAAATTATTCTATTTGAGTATGACACACACTAATGGAAATACAATACATAAAATAAAATTATTTAGTGAAATAGTAAATGAAAAAAAGAAAAAATAATTTAAAATTTAAAGTTTACACTTTTAAAGCTGAACGGAAAATACAACCTTTAAGAAACGAAATGTTTGAAAAGGCCACGTAAAGGGACAAAACCCTTAGATCACGTGACCTTGTTATAATAATGGCAATTTCTGTATATCATACATGGAAATAAGGAATGTATTAAGTAAAAAAATACAACATAAAAAATTATTTTTTAAAAAAGTAGCGCAAATAAATTTATTAAACATAGCAATTTTGGACTCGTAATTTTTTTTTCTACTTAATTACTACATAATATTGAGAATCCCTCCTAATACAGAGCTTTACACGATGTTAAACTATTATAAATTATTATAATTAAAATTTCTTACAAAATTCTTGTAAAAATTAATTATTCATCAGAAAAAAATTATTTCTTCAGACAATAATGTCCTTAATATTACTTTTTTACAAAAGCAATTAAAAGCGTTTCTAATTAAATAATATCATAGTTTTATTGGATTCATTATTTTTCAATTCAGACAAGATTTTCAGTTAAGTAGCTCAAATTTGTAAAAAAAAAGTAGGTTATTTACCATCTCCAAAGACTCCTTCTTTTAACAAAAAAATACAATTGAGGAGCTAAAATGTTTTGGGCGAAATTTCATGAAATTAACTAAGTGGGGGGTAACATATTTAAAAGAAAATATTTTTTACCAAAATTTTCTAAAAACAAAATATTTAAAAAATAATGTCATTCATTTGTGAATAAGTCCTGAAAATTTCATTAAGATCGGACAATTATTTTATTTTTACAAGAATTTCCAAATCAATATGTTTTCAACGGGAAAAAAACACAAAAAAAAACAATGTTATTTTAAACGTCACCGCGATGACGTAAACAAAGACGACTTTAACCAAAATTTCGAACGTGTTAGAAAATATTAAAAAATTTCAAAAATAATTAAAAAAACTTTTTCTTTCATCTTAATAATAACATAAGCATTTTGACGATAATACTTTATTTTCTATAAGTTTGTAGCATTTTTCATTTACGCTATGCTGTTTTTCCGCGAAAACAGTGGACATACTTAATATACATATACATATATATATATATATGTAGTCGACTGTCCCGTCGTATTCGACTTATGAGGGTGAAACAGCGCAGTTCCTTGGAAGCGACAACCAGAGGCGTGCACATATGTTTTGATTATATTGGGGAAGGCTTTCTGCAGAACCAATCACACTTTTGAAAGACCGAATACAGAGACCTCGCACACTATTGGCACAAGATCCCCAAAAGACCCTCCGCATGTTTGAATTCAATGTTTTCCTTCTCCTAGACCAGTTGGCATCCAAGTCTATAGAACCCAGTCTGTACTGCTATTTATCCAGAGCTAGAAAGAGGATTAATACCGTTCCTAAGGGTATTATCACATAAGTGAACGTAATGCTTTTCGACTGGAATTCGAAATCGGCTCTCCAATTCCTGAATCCGTGTACATATACATATATATATATATATATATATATATATATATATATATATATATATATATATATATATGCAATATATATGTATGCAATATACACACACACACACACACACACACACACACACACACACACATATATATATATATATATATATATATATATATGGAATTTTTCACCCTAGTTAAGATAGATAACTGATACAATACCAGTAATATCAGTATATTATATTATAGTTAGATACTCAAAAGCATATACATGATGAATGTGCAGTGAGTTACGTTATAAAAAAAAGGATCACTTCGGTTAAGCAAAGTAAAAATATCGAAATAATTATCTAATATAAGAAAGTAAAAATCTAAAAGCTCATCATCAAGCATAATATGTATCTGACTAACTCAGGACTATAAATGACTAAAAATATATATGGACTATTTTCCGAACCAGTAAATAAAAAATACAACTCGCGATTTTCAATAAGTCACTTCAACCATAACTCTAAACCTGTATATTGAAAACGGCATTATTTGCTACGGACCTCAGTACGCAATTTACTTATGTATAAAACGGATATGATATGTTTCTTCTGCTGTAAATCCATTTAAAACAGATGTAATCTTTTCTCACAAATAAAATAAAAGAAACGAGAACTTCATAAAATGGATACCAGCTACAATAGCATTTATCCCACATTTATTTCTAGAATAAAAATGATAACCCTGAAAATTATTAATAGTTTAGAGGAAAGCAATCGGTATCAACACATCTTTGGTTAATTTTCACTTAATTTAAAACCAGAAAAGTTCACACTTTTACACATGCAATAAAATCAGGATATTGTTCAACTAGAGACCATTCGCACACCCACTCGCGAGCGCACACACCCAAACACACACACATACGTGTATATATATATACATATATATATATATATATATATATATATATATATATATATATAGATAGATAGATAGATAGATAGATAGATAGAGAGAGAGAGAGATCGACACATAGATAGAGTTGGTAAAACATTGGAAGGGCAATTGAGCGTGCGCCTGCAGTTATGTGGTGATAATCAAATACCGTGCTCTTATATTTTCAGAGCATCAGTGGAGAACTATCAGCTAACGCTTGAGATGAAACAACATGTTGTACTTGTGTTATACGCAATGCACAATGAGGTTGAGACTGCACGATTTGGAAATTATTGGAAAGATCAGGAAGCCTCCAGCTAATGATGGAACTGCAGACATGGCCACTACCAGAGATGTCCAGCAACCCGTGGGTAATATAGCAATATGGTTCGTGAGAACATTCGCTGCAAGATATGCGCGATGCGAAAGAGAATTTATGTCCGCACATTCGCAACAACAATAGTTGATCTCGATAAAACGATGACTGAAGCATACAGACAAACCTGACATGATGTGTTTTTGTTTTGTTTTTCAGATGAGAACATTTCAACCAGTATCGAACCGAAAAAGTAGCAAGAATCTACAGATCATACTGATATGCCATGTTTTGCACACGAAGTCTACAACGTCTCTTTTATGAGTGATGAGTAGTATAGGACACGGCATGCTACACTCAATTTTATCCATGCAGATCTTAAAATGAATGCTGCATATCACACTAAAATTGTCAATACCTGGATAGATTTTGTATGCAATAAAAGGCAGTATGTATTTCCGTTGGAATTTGCACACGATTGCAAAGCTTTGGTAACTGACGATAGTATATAAGTCAATCTACAGGACAGTATTGAACCAAACATTTCTCCAAATAGCTCGCCAGATTCTTTTGAGTGTTAAGTGTGGTTGGTTGTGGAATTTGACTAATTCTCTGGAAGACGTCATTACATGTGTAATGTCAAAAATCAATATGTGATCGGTACATGTCAACGTTTGCGGACGCGCAGTTTTGTAAATGAATTGCTCAATATTAAAACTTAAAACCCCTGTAAATAGACATGAAATTAAAATAGTCTTATCACTCCGAGAAAGTCCTATACTCAGTGAGAGAAATATACGTTGAATTCATGAAAATATATATTATTTATATTAATTTGAATATCTTAAATGAAATGAATGCTAGTCATTGAATCCAAGTACAACTGAAATGAGTTCCTGTACGAAATATACTATAAATGCTAAACACTAAATAACGATGTATGTAATAGCATTTGATCTGAAATTGTACGATTTTTATATATATATATATATATATATATATATATATATATATATATATTGCGACAAATTAGTATTTTCTGATGTGAAAGATGGATATATTATTAACTTAATATTTATGTAATGTAAATTTAGGCAGCAAAATTTAATTAAAAAAATATGGTAAATTCAGAGCAATTTTTTTTTCTTTTTAATATTTAACTCAATTTAACAATTAAGAAATAAGCCGTTTCGAGTTTATATAAAAATATCATATAATCTTTGCTAAGTTATTTTTTTTTTATTCCAGTAATTTCTTTCATTGAGCGTTTCTTTGATTCTCAGAATCAGATGTTGTCAGCATCGACGTCGATAATGTTTTAGGTACCTGTTATTTTGGTGTGTTACATTTTAAACATACTATAATAAAATAATGTTTGCTTTAATAAATGAACCTACAACAAAAACCTTCTATTTTTTGAAACGTAATGTCAGTGAGTATTATTAAATATTTACATATATTGTACGTGGATTAACCAAAAATCAATTGAATCATTATTGTCCGGGGATGCCATTTCCATCGATTTTGTTGAATGGATCAGACATGGAGCATTTCTTCATGACATCATTCTTACTCAAAATGTCCGCATTGACCCCCAAAATCAAGTTCATTTCTGCATATCTTCTTTTCTCATCTTTTGCTCGGTCATCTGGTAAAGTCAAAACAAATTAATAGCAAATGATTTTATTTATAAATGACAATTTATATATTTTTATTATAAATGACATAATAATTCATATGTTAATGAGAGTGGACTCATTATGTTCTACAGCAGGTATGCTACTAAATGGTTGAAATATTGTTAAAAAATATTAAATAATAAACCGTTTATATAAGTCTTACCTCAACAACAGAATCCCGTTCCTTTCCAGAGATTAAATCAATATATCATTGAACCTAATATATTCTTTATATCAGAGATAAATTATTTTTATTGATTCGACATCTTTGTATATTTTCGGCATATAATCAGATACAATATTCGATAACGCTTCTATTAGTTTTCAATAAAACCCGCACACACACACACACACACACACACACACACACATATATATATATATATATATATATATATATATAGATAGATATCGAAATGAATTAACATAAAATTTCAGAAAATACGAACACACACACCCATTCACCCTCTCGCGAGCGAGCTTACACACCCTAGACTTGAAGAACACAAATCGGGCGGTTTTCAGTCCCGGACTAAAGCGATCGGATGTCTTGCCAAACTGATGTGCTCTGATACAGCGAAACAGTCTGAACGTGGATCTATATATATATATATATATATATATATATATATATATATATATATATATATATATATATTGACTCTCCGATCGTAAACGATAAATGTAGGTCAGCATTTGATGATGCCTCTTGTTTTACACATATACAGGGATTATTGTGTAGAAAAGCAGATAAGAGATATCCCTATTTTATTTGTGCTTTCTTAAGTGTGATACCAGTCCTGCATTACTGCGGGCGAGAAAGCCACACTGATGAATAAAATTTGTTAAAGTAGGAATTTCATGGCATCTGTGCTTCAGAGCCTGACGAATCTGAGCCTGGTGCTTTAGTCCACTCTCTTCAACACCCTTTAACTTATTGAAAGATGACTTATATCACTCCATTCGGTTCGATGCTTTAAGTTCCGTAATTTTTTTGGTCAAATTTGAGATGTTTCAAGTTGTCTTAAAATTTTATTTGTAGCTTAAGTGAGGACGTCCAACAGAACACTTGAATTTTGGTAATTGTCCATACAGCACATTCTTTGGAAGCATATGCTAATCCATTCTCACACCTTGACCAGTCCACCTAACTTGTATCTTTGCTAGAATGTTTTCAATGCCTGTGATGTTTTTTACATTTATTTAGTATTTCAATATTCTTGACCCATTGATCTGTAAATATTGATCTTTACACTGAGAGAGACATCTTTGGTGTTCTATAACCTATGATTATGTCTACCGAATGCTGTGTTGGGTTTGGCTATTCTGGTTTGGATTTCTCTGCTATTTTTTCCCTCAGATGAGACATTATGCAATATATGTGAATGTCTCACAAGTTCTTAATGCTGTACCATCAATGAATACGGAAGGATTTGTGAGAGATGGATTGCCTGGCACTGTTTGGTGCATTAGGTTAGACTTCTTTATGTTGATAATGAGTCCAAATGCTTTTTCTGTTCCAGGGAATTTATGAAGGATTATTTGAATGTCTCCTAGACTGTATGCTAATAGAGCAGCAGCATTTGCAAAGAGAAGATCGCGTACCCGCTGCAGACCAAGATTCGATTATTCTTTAAAATCTTGCTGATTGTATAGACTTCCATTGTTTCTGAATTCAACATTGAGTCATTCACTTATATCAGATAATACTTTTTCAAGAATAGCAGAAAAGTAAAGGAAAGTTCAAAGAGAAGAGGAGCAAGAACACTTTGTACAGTTGGAGGGGAAAAAGCGTCAGATTGCTCATTCCCGACTTTACAAAAGCTTTCATTCCTTTGTGAAAAGAGATAATAATGCGGAGTATTTAGTCCGGAACACTTAATTCTCACAAAGCTTTCCAAGAGCATTTTGAGATACACTATTGAAAGCCTTGTGAAGTTTACAAAAGCAAAAAATATATCCATGTTTTGTTCTCGTGCCTTCTCTTGAATCAGCTAGAGACAAAAGATAATATCCACGGTTCCTCTATCGGATCGTAAACCGCACTGGGTCTCGGGTAATGCCGATTCTGAGGCAAATTCATTAAGCTTATTCAGGATGATACAAGCAAGGGTTTAGCCAGCAACCGAAAGAAGAGATATTGCTATATATCTGTAACCTGTTCCCTTCGCGCTTATACAAATGGATAATTGAAGCACCCTTATATTGCCGTGGCACTTCTCACTTTTCCCACATAATATTGAAAAATTCACAAATTTTTTCGTATCAAAAAATTGGTGTCATATTTGTAAATCTCAGCTGGAATTTAATGTTTGCCGGTGGATTTTCCAGTCGAAATCTGTTTGATGTCTTCTTTGAGCTCCAAGGTTGAAGTGTTAGCTGACAGGATTTAACCAACAGGTCCCTGAGGAATATTGTTTATTAGTTCATCATCAAAAGACGAATCCTGATCCGGCATGGCGTTTCATATTGACATTTGTCAGTCAAAAAAATTCCTCTCTGAAGTAAATATTGGTGATAAACCGCAGAAACTGGGACCAAAAACACCCTTCAAGATTTATTAGAATGATTTGAAGACACATCTATCAGCAGCCTCCTGCAAAGCTTTAGTATATACTGTTCACCAGCCCTCCTCCATCCCCCTTAATTTTTACATGAGACTTTCCCTTGTCTATATTTAAGACCCGTTTATTTGATAGGCATTTTTCTGTCATTCAGACCTGATGACATTTATACATCATGTCAAGGAGAGATTTAATTTCAGGATCGTTTGAACATATCCGAGTGATTATTTTTCCGAGTAATACAGTATGTCTTGTTAGGCAGACCTTGCCGATTCAACTTCATTACCTATATAAAATGATAACAGTTTTGTGTCACACAGTGATTGAAAAGAATCTAATGTTTCTCTGTATTTCAGCTTTCTTATGTTTACCTTCTTTGGCTGTCTTGTTCGATTGTTTCTAACATGCTTCTTCAAATGCATTGCTTTATGCGAACAAACAATTTAGTTATCTGACCAAGAAATCTGAAGGTAGGCGCATAAGATCTGATTAAATTGGCATGCTTATTCTTACCGACAAGTAAGCGAAGAAACATTAGCTTGTCAGAAATACCAACTGGAAGTGATTCTAGTCTTCTGATAGCGAATCCTACGCCAGATTCGCTTTTCTCAGATTTAGGTCGTTCTACCCAGAAGAAGGGGTAATTAACTTCCAATGCTGTGAGTTGCCCTCTGTCTGGAAGTCTGGTTTCTGATAGAGCAGCAGTACTGATGTTGGTCTTTTTAAGTACCCGTGCAATAATTGCTGTTCTGTGTTCAGGGTTTTTCTTAATGTCCTGAAGAATCCCTACATTCCAATATGCTATGAGCATATATGATTCTTTCAGTTTTGTTTTACTGAAATTTCGTGTGCGCAATTTGGATGCCCAGCCATAAGCAATTTATGACAAAGTCATGCTCGGACATGCAATTTTTATGCCACCTTTATTTGACCCTTCCTCAAAAGAGGAAAACAGTGCCATCCCTAAATGGGGCTACTTTGTTATAAGATGAGGACACCAAAGTGCAACAATGTATGATTTTGTATTGCACAACAACCATCTACCTCTCACCACTCATGTGTGAAATTCAAGCTAAAGACTACCAGTGGCATCCTCCACCTGTTTCCGTCGCTATGTTTTCCTCAACCTGGGATTTCTGTCTTGCATGTATTTGTGTTGAAGTATTATCCATCCAGCTACTGATCAAACTGCACTAAGATTTGTTTAAAGTGTTCAGTTGCTTGTGTGGCTTAAAGCACACTCTCTCCTCAAGACAACATAGCTCATACAGGTGTACTGTACGCTAGACGTTAGGTGTTTGTGATTATCTCATGTTATATTATCACGGAGTTTGACCTCTCCGGAAACTTAAATATATTGGGTATTGCGTGGTGGCCTACACACAATACATAAGGGGTTTTGATGTCAGAATTTTTGCAGTCTCTGGTACGACGGACACACACACACACACACATATATATATATATATATATATATATATATATATATATATATATATATATATATATATATTATATGAGGGGCGGCTAAAATTTCATGACCCAACGAAAGAAGTTTTCATAAAAAATATTCGATATCTGGTTAATTGTTGAGAATTTTGGGATGTGGTTCAGGTTGAATATTTTCCACACCGCACGTTATACAAACTTATTGTAGTACGAGGACCCCTTAAACACGTGAACTCGGGATATTTTCAAATGTAGTTATCATAATAGACGTTGGAAATAAATGAACGACTGGAGGAAACGGTTCCATACTTCCCAGTTTAATGTAGAATTCTTAATTCCCAGCTGCGTCCATTTCAGAAGGAATTCCAAATGAATAATATCTGCAATGGAAACAGCAGGTGTATTTCCATTTTAATTATTATTACTTGATGTATTTTTAACCATGGATATTAATGCTGACTCTATTTTTAATGTTTTGTTTTCTCTCTCAAACATTTACTCCGGATATCAATCTAAGGCACCATAAGTAGAAAGGAAAGGAAATAACAGCTCCCAATTTAAAGTACATAAATTCTAGAAAATTATAACAGAATATCATAATGTTTCATTTAATAACAGTTTAATTATCATATCACTGTTGCTAATATAATAGCGTAAAAAGAAATATTGTGCCAAGAAAGACTACGCATATTTGAGACGCTTAACAGGTTATATAATGCTTTACGCAAATTTAAATGCTCCTCGTTGGTTTACATTTAAACATTTGGTAGGTCACACAAAAATATCGTTTAAGCAAAATGAATGTCAGATCGAAACTCACCAAGAAATGAATTTTTATTGTTCTTTTTCCCTCGGTTGATGACCTGAGTAAAATTTTATTAATAGAAACTAAATAATTATAATTGAACAACGAACAAATTATTATTACTATCATTATTATTGTTGGCTCTGAGCTAATGACATTTGTAGGTCATAATGAAGACTATCCATCATCGTACGTTAGGGGATTGGCGCTACATAATCATAGTTAAAGAAATGTACAAAATAGTAACAAATAATGACAGTAACATGACTCGAGTGTATTCAAAACAGTAAGAACTAAAATGATAGTATGGGGAACACGAAGCGAAATTAATTATATAATGAAGATGTACACTCGCTATCCTATTTCAAACAAAAGATTAGACAGACATTCCCTGTAAATAGTGGAAAGAGCAATAATCCTTACTGGACTTAAAATGTTTCCTCATAAAGGAATGTTTATATCATTATCATAATTATTATTATTATCTTTATTTCTATTGATTTCTGGTGCATGCTCATTTTTGACATGGCCTAAGGTAAAAATGGTATCATATTTTCCCCTGAGCAGTTTTTGAGAATAAAAATAATAAAATAATTACATCAATGAAGTACTTCGTATGTTGCGGGATCTACTTGTGAGCACCATTATATTGTATTTAATTAAGGATTGGGCTACCAAGAATAGCATCAATGAGTCTATCGAAACCATTTCCAATTATCCTGAAGGTTCCGTCTACAAATGTAATTGTTGATGTCCTCATGACCCACATTTATAAGATTTCCATTTCAAGGTTTTTATATATATATATATATATATATATATATATATATATATATATATATATATATATATATTAATATCGTCAATGATACATTACCGTCTGCAGGGTTGCCATGTCAATAAGATGATACATTTTGCTTTCCGAACTCTTGTTACGATGTATGGGCAATTGCCTTTGATTGTTTCGTCTGTGTTGTTGCTGTTTCTCTTGTTGTTGTTGTTATAATAATAATAATAATAATAATAATAATGATTTTTATTATTATTATTATTAGTATTATTATTATTATTATTATTATTATTATCATATTTCTTTTGATTTCTGGTGTGTACACATTTCTTTCCTGGTCCCGCCCAGAGACCATTGTTCAGAAATAGAATCATGATATTTTCCACGGACCAATTAAAAAAACAAAACAAAAAAAAACCACACAGGGACATATTTTAAATAGATAAAGCCCTTTGTTAGGTGTGGGCTGTACTCCTGAGAACATTTTTTTGTATTTCTTTGAGGCATGTCCTTCCAGCAATCCATTCACTGAGTCTACTGGAATGTTTTCCAACAAATCTACGTTCTCCAACTACAACAGGGATTGTTGATATTACAATGTGCCATAATTTTGAGATTTCAATTTCAAGATTATAAATATTATTATTAGTAGTAGTAGTAGTCGTAGTAGTAACAGTAGTAGTAGTAGTAGTAGTAGTAGTAGTAGTAATAAACTATGTTCGGTTATAAATCCTTATAAAATCACTGATCAGTGTAGTTTTTCGCATTCAATGATTTCCTTTACTCCAGGCATTTATAAACATTTGCATATGATGCTTATGTCAAAATTATATTTGTCTATTTTGTATATTATTAATAATATATTCGTTTTCCCTAAGCCTCGTAGCTGAGATAATGGATTAATTCCAGAGGTAGAAACTCAGTTGTCATTTTCAATGGTGGCATAGATATCTCTATTATGAAGATTGTTAAATTCTTCGAAGATACTGGTACATTTAGAGTTTGGATGATAAATACATTCGTCTTTTCTTTTTATTATCATAAAGTCTCGGTTGATTAAAAATCTTGCGGGTTGGCAAAATCATTTAGCGGATATGAGAATAAAAGTTCTTGTTCGCATGCTTGTCACATCACACGTCATCCAAAATTTACTTTTAAATATTTATTATCTATTAATTACTATCTATGTTATAAGTATGAGACTTTGAATCTTTAAGTCTCGTCAGTATCAGTCTTAAGATTTCATCTCAGAAATGAAAGTTTCGAAGATGTACATTTTCAGTGTTTTTACTCATTATATTCGAGCACAAATTTTAAGGTCACTTTTTTTAGTTATTGCTCGTTACTATTTGGCGTAGATATCTATGGTCATTTTACTCAGGATGGTGATTTAGTATGTAGCATTTACTCCTTATTTAAACTGTCTAATTTTTCACATGCTTATAATTCTTATAATAATTTGACTTAATTTCATACGGCTCTGTGGCTGGTTACAAAACAAAACAAAACGGAGATCATGCCTCTGAAATGATTAAGAAATTACGGAAATGTTGAAAGTGATATTCTTGGAGATATAATGAAATCACGCCTAGCTGATCATCTATATTATTAACGATAGCACACCCACGTACAATTATGAAGAAAACACCAGGAGATTAAATATCCTATACGTATTCTTATTGTTTATTCAAATTCTAACATAGTCATAGTAAGGGTGTTTGGATGTGTGGGATTTTTTCGAACGGGGATCATTTCTTGCGTAGATGTGAGACTGCCTTTGTCTTTACACTTTCGAAAGTGTCATTTTCTTGTGTCATATATTACCATTATTCAGCTGTTCTAAGTGTGCTCATTCTAAATGTAGTCAGGCAGGTCTCTGTCAGTATATTGAGGACAGCAACTAGCAATCTCAATCTGGTCCCTATATCAAGAGTTGATCAGTTCTCTTCTATTCCTGGATCAGCATATGCTCTGTAACATTTAAGCTCAAGATTACTTGTGTATCTCTTAGAGTGATCCCAGTATATACTGGCATCACCAGAGATGAATTTAGGACAACATTCCTTACTGATATGTAAGCAGCTTCAGACCTCCGTTATTTCTTAGACTGAAACCCATTTTACAACAACAATTGAGGAGTTCGTATCCTTCAACTACCAAATATGTTCTTTCAAAAGTTTTACTACAGTAAAGGCGATAATGTCACTAAGTCGTAAGTGTCACCCAAAGAGAAAGAACAATAGGAATGTGTTAGTGAGGACGAAAAGACAATAAATGAACAGTATACCGGTAGAAAGTAGATGACGATTGATGCTACATTTACAGTTTTGAAGATCGTAGGTAGCAGGGAATAAAGAAAACAGAAGATAGTTTATTATGCTATAAAAGAAACCATTAGACTTGAACTTAGACTTAAATGAATTTCAACTGTAAAACGATGAGACATATTTGCCAGTGTATTAGATCACTTGAATTCCTGCGTTCAAGGTAACACAGGTTATAATTAATTAAAATATTGCCATGTATATATTTATGGAAAATCAAGGGTTCGCCACATCGCGGTTCTAGGAAAGTGACTGGAATCAATGTGCCATGTTAGCACTGAGATAGTAAAATAAGTTTCTAAGATGTTGTTGAAAATCACGTGATATATCAGTAGTACGGCACAAAATGTGGCAGCAATTTTCAATGCACGGTCGATATATAAATATTAAGATTGATTCTAGCGAGAAAAATTGTCTGGTAAAACAGAGTGAACCAAATTTCCTCGAAGTAAACGTACAAATCCATTCAATATTATCACCTCAGTTCATGTCAGTGGGAATCGTGAGATGAAGCAGGCGCAATGAGTTTCTCTGCTTAATATTAACGGCAGCCATGTTGATTGAAGTCAAAATTACCTACTTAAGATGACTATGATATAGCAGTTTCCTTTTAAGCAATTTGATTGGTCCGAAAGTATCAGTGAATGATTACGATTGTTTCTTAATATAAACAGAATTTACCTTTCGAAAAGAAATTTCTAATCGTTACGTAATTTTATACATCGTAACCTTCAGAATGTATGCGATTACGTCCCTCCCAACCACCCTGTCTTCTTAGTAATTCTATATGAATGAGTTTTTTTTTTTTACTATATGGTTTTATGAAAAATAGAGAATATATTGTGGAATATTCCACATTAGCCTTCCACCCTTTTCGGAAAGATGTATTCTTCCCTAAAAAAAGCATTAACCAATCACTACTTCGTTTCAGTAAATTCAATCTTATAGCGGTTAAGAAACACTAAACTGTAGAAAAGTCGAAGCAGATCCTTTTTTCACGTCGAAGCTCCCTGGATCCCATTTTTAAAGACCAAAAATCTATATAAACAAACGGATGACTCAATTCAAGTCAGTCAGTCATCGAGTTTTGTGGGATGCTACCAAACTCCGCGCGTGTCAATTCACTGATTCAACGTCTCTTTAAAATTCTCAACAAACTCAACACAGCACTCAATCGACCATTGTCCACGTGGTAATCAAATTACAACTGACTTAAAAAGTGAACGTTTTCACTACACAAACAGTAATTGTACAATTCATCAATTTAGCCAAACAGTTAAAGGCAAAAAACTCTTCACAACTGAAATTCTAACTAACAAGTAACACTCGCATACACACTATTATTTGAACAGACACATTTGAGATTTTTCCTCGCAGAAACCAATTTTTTTAATTTCACTAAGAAATCAAAACCATTAACACTTATTGACAAAATCTCTGCATGAACATTCTTCATAACATTGTCACAATTGCCACAATCAACAACATTCTGTTATCATTGCATGTATATCTATTGCATATATAAAAATCTGTTTATTGTTGGATCTTTAACCACTGAGTTTTTAGTAATTTCTTGCAATTCAAATTGTCCTTATATTCTTTAGTTGATCTACGTAATGTGGGATAATGCATAACAAGCATGAATAAACTTTGCAATACATAAATTACCTTCTGATACATTTCACTCAGCTACAAGCAGCAACAATATTTCATTCGCCGTGTCCCTACAAGTGATGGATTCAAATGTCTCTCCACTACTTCCTATCCTTTGTTGAAACAATCAATGATTGTCCATTTACTGTATATCCCGATTTCTCTTCTGCTATATATTTTCAAATACTAGTTAGTCATTCAGAAAAAAAAAATCGACAGGCTAAATTTTAGCGCAAACTCTTAAAGAATTTGGTTCGGTGTAAATATTGCAGACGATAGAAAATTGTTCTAATAAAGGAACAGTAAAAGTACAAGAAAGAAAAGTTGATACAGAACGACATAAACTAACGGATAGTTCTTAAGTAAGTTTGCTTGCGGTCGGCCGATTTGCTTTTGAAAAGAAAAAATACATCCTTTTGTTTAACTTGGCATCGACCATACAACTTTGGGTGTAAGCGTTGTCGACTCTGAATGATAATAACGTGTCAGGGAATAACAAAGCGACGTGATATATCCCTCCGGCGAGAAAGGGTTTTAATCTCGCCTCGGCATCTGAAATATTTCAAAAGCATGATCACACTTTCAGACTAGATACCGCCTATTGATGAAGGTAAACCGTTGGGGAAAGTAGAATGTTTCGATTGATAATGAAAAAGAAAATCATAAACGCTGAAGGGAGAAGGAGGAGAATTTATGGAGATGGACAAGAAAGAAGTTAAGTAAATAGTTGGGAAATGTCAAAATTAATAATAAATAGGAAAGAAAACGAGAATAAAATAAATATAAAGATATGAAGGAAAAAGAGAAGGATCAGAAAACGAAAACAAAATTGGAAGTGAAAAAGTAAAAAGAAAAAAAAGATTGAAGTGAAGGTGAATGAAAAAGTGAAATGTGGAAAAGTTCAACAGGAAAGAAAGTGAGAAATAAAATAAAGGACACCGAAAAGAAGAAGAAGAACTACAATATAAAAAAGAGAACATTTAAAAACAAAAACAAAAAGAACGAAATGAATAAAGAAAGAAAGAAAAAAAGCTTGTGTAAAGAAGAAACCAAGAAAGAGGTCTGTATAAAAAAAGAATATTATGAAGAAGAAATAAAGGTAGGGTTTAGTAAAACGCTGTTTGTAATACTAAACAACCAGCCTTATTTACATTACAAACGGATCGAAGCTCGAAGACACCCGATGGACGAGGAAGCGCCCGGAGAACAATTATTATACGAATCATGTGAGCTGAAAGGCACGCAGTCCACTAGATAAAAAAAGGCTAAATGAAAGAAACATATAGGGGGACGACTTGATGTATTGACACGCGTGGAACAATAGAAACAGTTCCCAACTCGTAAGATACCGAAATATCCATGTTTTCTCTTTGTGTAACAAAGGAGCCATTTTTCGGTTTTTCCGTAGGAAGAACGTGATTAGCAACATTAATTACAAAGATGGCTTTTGAAAAAGTGACGCTGATGTCTCTGCTCTTAAAGATATGATGATACAAAACAATTGAAGAAAGAAATGTCAACAAAAAATATCCACTTGTCGCCTCGGGTGAATTTCATTTCATACACACACACACACACACACACACACACACATATATATATATATATATATATATATATATATATATGTATATATATATATATATATATATATATATATATATATATATATATATATATATAGATAGATAGATAGATAGAGAGAGAGGGAGAGAGAGAGAGGGGAGAGAGGTAGCTATCGATATATAACGAGTATGTGCGTGTATGTATATATATATATATATATATATATATATATATATATATATATAGATAGATAGATAGATATATAGATAGATATATAGATAGATAGATAGAAAAAAGTTTGGTGAGAAAGGGAGAAAAGAGATGTCACCTAACTTTTCTCTTTTATATTGCTTCCCATGTATTGGCCTGGCTTGCATAATTTTTTCTTTTTTTTCATTTTGATAAAGTTGTGTCAGAATATCTTCATGAAACTCTATACGTCGATAGAAATCGAATAACCACACAAGGAAAACATGTAAAGAAACATTAAAAATGAACGTAAAATATTTTCATATGAAAGGTCCGTTCGCAATTATACGTGACAGGTGATTTGAGATGGAAGTGATACAATAGATTAAAAAAAAAAACACACACACACATACAGCAAAACAAATAACTCGAGGAAACAAACTCACTTCAAGAGTGAAGAAGAGCTTTCAATGGCCTGGGAATAATGAGAGAATAACACAAATAAACATTGCTGAATGACCTTTGATTTTGTGGAAGTTCAAGAAGACGTGCAGTCGCGTAAAATAACGTTCAAATGCACAGAAGCCACAAGAGACACTAAAAAAAATAAACATTTTCAACAGGTCACAAATAAATTAAAAATGAATACTTTTGAATTCGATCTGAAAAAAAGAACTTAAATCAGAAAAAAAAAGTCGTTTTCAAGCAAAAAATGTCTAAATGTAGGCAGGATAAATAATTCTGCGAATAATAAGTTCATAATTCATAATACCTATCTGCGCACATATAAATATATAAATGTACCTGTTCGTGTGTGAGTGTGAGTGTGTGTTTTGGGTGTGGGGAATGTTGCCGTGAAAGCATTATGGTCATTTTCCCTGCTCCAATATATGATTCCACGATATATATATATATATATATATATATATATATATATATATATATATATATATATATACATATACATATATATATATATATATATACACATATATATATATATATATATATATATATATATATATATATATATATATATATATATATATATATATATATATATATATATATATATATATATATATATATATATATATATAAACACAAACGCGTAGACACAAACAGTCTGTTTGGGGCGCCCCTTTGCGTGTGTGTTTTCCCCTCGATTATATATATATATATATATATATATATATATATATATATATATATATATATATATATATATATATATATATATATATCAGCGTGAGGCTACCCAAGTGTTGCTCCTCTGTTTTGTTGTTACCACAACGATTCGGCCGTTGTGACATCCAGTTTTCCTCAGGTGTATATCGATCTAAAGCAATTCTGAAATTAACCCTTTATTTCATCTATGGGGTTAGTTTCTTCTCACTTCACTGATCATGTCTAGGGACATTGTGTCGGTCTTTTTTCTTATTTGAAACTGTCTAGTTATTTCTCGCCCCTTTTCATCGTATTGAATTTACATTCTGCCAGACATGGGGATTTGACTCACAACCAAATTCCAATAAATATACAATTCAACACTTCTATCTTTATGTCATTGTACCGCAGGAAATATGTTGTAGTGAACTTGCAGCGTTAACCTTAACCCTTTTCTGATTAGGTTGCAAATGCTGCTGGACGTTATGTGTTGACAGCTGATACTGCGCCATTTTTGATTGCTGCTGCTGTAGACAAGCTAATCTTAAAGCTACAATTTCACTACATTTTTTCCTACGGACAATGGCCAATGGGTAAAATCGAATATAATGTGTAGTCTGAGTATAAATAATGGTAATAATTATAATTTCTCATCCGAATCGTTCAGACATAAATTATATAACTGCCGCTTTACTCACAATATTCCAATCTTAATTTTTTAATTTTACTCATAGAAATAAGGCACTACTCACAGATATCTCCATACTCAAGATCTGGAACTAGCGTGGAAAGAACTGTCAGAAATAATTTGGGAAAAAACTTAAAAACAGCATCAGCACAAATTTAGGGTTTAAAGGTAAGTAAATGAATAAATTCATGAAAGATATGCCGTTCTCATCATCCATTAAGGACCCTGATCCTTCACGACGTGGTTAAAGTTACTGTCCACAAACTAATATAGCATTTAAGGATCCTCAGAATGCCTCCCTTTTGTAAATCTTTCTACGCTATCAAACATTCAGACGATCTCAGAATTCCTTGTTACCTCGACCGCTAGAATTCAATCGTATTACTCAATTGGCAATAAGGTCTCATCAATTTAATGTTGAATTAGCTAGATAATACCATACGTTATATCCTAATCTTTTCTTTTCTCAGATTTCTTGCCTGTGAAACTTTCTGTTTTTGCTTCCTTTCCATCTGCAACTTTCAAACATTAAAATACAACATCGTTCGCCATGTTCCGTCTTCTTCAACCATGTTTTTATTGTGTTCTCTCAGAATTTCGTATCATTTTTTTTCACTTCACGTACTAATTTGTATTTTAATGGCATTATCGTTTTACTTAGGATGAAATGATAAAAAACGTTTGTTCCATACTTAACTTTACCCATCATTCCTTGCATAAGCCCCTGTGAATGTCAATGTTTAAGAGCCGATGAATTCCAAAAATAACTGTTGAATTAATTTCTATAAGTACAAATTACGTTCTAGATACGATTATTAGATCTAATTCGTTGCTAACATATTCTGCGCAATGAATCCTTACAATCATTCTGTAGAACAACATATGTATCGCTTCAATGACTTTTTCATCTAGATAGAAATGGGGAGCATTCACTGCCAAGCATAATGATAGATATTGGAGTGCAGTTCCAGAATTTTTATTATTTTTAACGAAATATTACTTAGTCTTAATTCTTTGATTCTTTTCTGTAAGGAATCATATGCTATTCTGTAACAATGTCACTCATTGATCTTAAAATGATGTGTGATGCGGTCGCTTGCAACGGCACCAAATTCCATTGCTGCATTTTATATTAAAAAAAAAAGCAGGCGGACGAAAATTTATTGAAGATCTCGATTGATTTATTCCTGGTTTATTTTCCGCTCGTGTGAATTGTCAAGTGAGGGAAAGAAATACGACTAGCGGCAGGTTATTAAACTGTTCTCTACAGTGGTGACATCTTAATTCCGTTCGCAACCTGCCGACTTACGGGTCAGTTCGTACGTTTCGCTTACAATATTCAGCCTCTCACTTTAACTGCCTCCGTGGAACTCGCCAGCAAACTCTGCCCTCTTCCAATTTATACCCAAACTCTTCCTATTATGTTTCGCCTTTTTTTTTTGGCGAATCACTTCCGGTTCCGATTCGAGAAACTTCTAGAAGCACATAGGTTATTCTAGAAAAAGACCAAGTTTTTCCCAAACCACCTCAAATGGTAAACCCTTCGTCATTTATTTATTTAGAATATCAAATTCCCGGCCTAATTATATATAGCACTGGTCGCTCGCATTCACCCATGAAAGCCAGGAGTGACACCGAGGAGTCGATTTTAAAAGCTTTTCACAGAATAACGTTTGTTATTTGCGACTGAATGACCCGTTAGATCACAGGATATAATTTCTAGTGTTGCTGAAAATTTCTATTTTTCTTATATTCTTAATTTACGTTTTCTTCTTTTTAAAAGAAATTAATATAAATTTACGGTGAAATTTTTCACATGCCACTCAACATTTCGATGAGCTTTGGTTATCTCTGTCGCATTACTGTATTTTGTTTTTACACTTAACAGATAATTAAATTTATGTATCTATTTGATTCCTGATCTCTCTTATTCGAAGCTTTAAATTTTAGCTGCTTATGGGAACATTCTTCAAATCCTATATTCGGTTTTCTTATAGTTAATGTATAGTCGTTTATTTTCTCTTTATTTGCTTACTATTACTTATGTCTATGAGTCCCTCATCAATATAGTGTATCGCCTTATCTTATGTTGGTAAAACTGTATCCCCGGTGAGTACCACCCCTTAGGAATTTTCGTCCGCTTACGATAATATGGCTAAAAAGAATATCGAGATCCGGTGAAAAAAAACTTATTCAGGCCTTATATGTCTTTCTATTTGACTGGTCTAGATCAAAACTTTTTCCCCTTCCATATTTCCCTCATATATATTTGATCGTGTTCAAATTAGGGTTCAAAATATTTTCCAGTCGTAACTTAACGAATTATTTTGCCTAATGCTGGAAATATAGTCATCTGTTTTTTTACGTTATTAAAAATGCTTCCTTTTTCAATTATTCTGTTGATGGATATAGCATTTTTTGTTCCAGTGTCTCTAATGAAGTTTCTTTGTTCGGATTCTATTAATGATTTGAATCTGCTTCAAGATGTCTTCACTATAATACTAATAATAAATTCATGAAGCATATCAATGTGCACCTGGCTTCCTTATGGTCACTTTAAAAATAGACATAATTAAGTCGTCTGGTATACAGATACTATCGTTTGTTTCTTTTATTATTTCAGTAAAATTGACGATTAGAAATGTCTTATTATGATAGCATCTCTATTCCAATATTTTTCTGCTTTCTCTCCTCTGTTTCTGTTCATGTTGGTCAGTGCTAATATTATCTCAGTTTATGATATATTGTATAAAACGAACGATCAGTACTGCTCATTTTTTAAAATCTTCTTCATAGTTCATACTGAGAATAAATACCTTTGACAAATTAATTTCTATAGATAATGACATATTGATATTTGGTGTATGGAACTCAAGACGATACATATGATAATGTAAAAAAAGTACACGTTAATTTAATTTTAATAAATGCATTACGAAAAGGGAATTTGAAATATATAAAAATCAATTCGTAATAATATTTATGGCTATACATAATGAGTCAATTCCGGATAAATTAAATAGCGTAGCAAATTTATTAAGGTTAATAATATTTCCTGTTTCGAAATTTGAAGAGACGCGTGGTTCTGACGGTTTTTCTAATGTACTGAATGAGACATTGACAAAAAAATGTAACATCTGAAATGAATTTTTTCGATGTTTCTATATTCTGCAGTAACTCATGAAACATATTTATCTATCTAGCCTATCTATTTAGGCAGTACGTATTCTTTAATGCAAATATAATTAAAAACAACATACTATGTACTGATTAAGTTAAAATGCCGAATTTTCTATATTGGCAATATTCCTTCTGAGACAAGAGGAAATACTGTTAAAAGTATTTCGAAGTTTAGTTTGGAAGATAATTGCACGAAATATTTTCCACGCAATCGATTTTCTTAAGCCTTCAACAAGATAGGTAGAGGCAACTGATGAGTTTCCTAGACATATCTATCTATCTATCTATCTATCTATCTATCTATCTATCTATCTATCTATCTATCTATCGTGGTACGATCCACCTAATTTACATAGTGGAGTACCGACCATATAAATATGGTTGGTACCGGGAAGACGAGAAAGAAGTAAGAAGAGATCCAATCCAGAGACTGCCCGACTGCGACTAAGTCAACCCATTCTACAGGAACGGTCTTCCCAAGAATATACCAAACTATCTGTAAATATTGTGTACACGTTCTTGTGTCAATACATAGTGTTTAAGTACATTTTGTGTTGTATTATTATTATTATTCCATGCTTTATTCAAGTTTCAACACTATCTATTTATCTATCTCATTAGCATAAAAATTGTTCTTGGTATATAAAAAAGATTATTTTCAAACGTTCGTACACGATCATGTCCCATCGGACTTGCTTTTCTATTTTATATGTCAAATAAAATGACTTATTTGTAATGGTTGTCGGATAACAATTAGTAGATTTCTCAACAGATGTGAATTCAGAGTTTTCCTTCTATTATACTGTCGGCCCCTAAAAACAAGACCATTTTTGCCATTCTTAAGTGCATTTATACTGAATTGATATATATATATATATATATATATATATATATATATATATATATATATATATATATGATGCCCCCTGGGCTACATGAAACGCTGTCTCGTCCTCGGATGAATCCTGCGGCTAACCTTGAATTTGGACATTTCAATCCAAGCCTACCTCTGTTCCACCTTGTTTTTGTTTTGATCACAAGGCAGGCATGGGTTGATATTGCTTGATTGGTATATTTCAAGCCGGACTGCGTTATTAGAAAGATGTGTAAATGAAGAAGGTATATATAAATGAGGTTTATAAAGAAGCACTTTTCGTATAAGAATCTACAAGCATGCAGGCAATCGTTCATTACCTCGCAGTCTAATTTCTTGACAATTATTCTTTGTTTCAAATTCGGAGATGAGGTTTCAATCTTTAAGTCGAAACTTTTTCAGTCAGCAAATTACGGAATGCTGACAAAGTACTTGTCTCCAGCATTCTCTCTCTCTCTCTCTCTCTCTCTCTCTCTCTCTCTCTCTCTCTCTCTGTCGTTATATAGAGACTTCTACTTTGCACTTTCATTAGGGCACCCTGCACAGTCCATCTAATATTCAGGAACTAATCATGAATCAGGGATTTTTCGTGGCAGCAAATCACATCGCATAATGGAAGCGATTCTCTGTATAAACTGCTTCTCTCTGTCTGTCTGTCTTCCCTTCCCGCTGAACACTGTCATTTCCCTCTCGTCTAACGCTTTTATGGACCACCGACCAAACATCCAGGATTTTCCAAAATTTCACCCAGAACTCTCTGCTGTCAATGACCTTTGAAGCAATTTGTCTGTCGATCCCCCAACTTATTCTCACTTCTCTTGCTCGCACCTCGCACCAGTACCTTACAGTGGGCCTATTCTTTTCCTCCCACTTCCTCATATCAACTCCTCACGTTGCAGTCTTCCAGAGAATATATATTTCAACCAACCCCGTGAACCACCTAAGCAAAAATATATTATTTTGAATGTCACCGTAAAATAATTTATTTTCTCTATTCCTAATTATCACGTTTAGTCCGTAACTTTCCTCTCTTTCCCACTTGACCGAAATATTCTGACCTTTTTTCCTTTATCGAAATCCTTAGCAACATGTGACATAGAATTATTTCTTTATTCTTTTCCTCACCCACCTGTAGCCATAAAATTATTATCTCTAACTACCTCGGGGGGTCTGTGTCCAAATTCGCACTCCCCCTCCACCCGTCCCCTGGGTTTCACTTTAACCAAACGAAATGCACAAATGGATTTCAGCGTAACCAAATTATATTTTCTTTCATTTTTTTTCGGTATGTCTTTCAAACTATCTACGAAATTCTTCGTTTTTGTGTTCACTTTCGATTTAATTTAAGCCTTTTTTCTTTCTTCAAATTTTCAGTATTCTTAAAGTGTCACACAAACACACACACACACTCACGCACACGCACACACAGAGACACACGCACACACAGAGACAGACACAGACACACACACACATATATATATATATATATATATATATATATATATATATATATATATATATATATATATATATATATATATATATATATATATATATATATATATATATATATATATGCGTCCTCAGCACATTGGAAGATGACGTTTAACTCGGTACGCCTTAACACTTTCGCCGCGAAAAAGCAGTCGATTAGGCGAGGCCAAATTTCGTAATTTCAAGCGAAGTTTCTCTTGCCATAAATCTCGAATGTTCATATCTGCACTTTCGTAATCAAGCATAAACAAAGAAAATTTTTGAATTATTTTGTTTATTAATCCGAGATATTTTTATGACTGCTGAAGGAGCAATTTTCCTTTAATAATTTTTTTTCAAAATTCAGGACGTAGATAAATTAATCTCCTATTTAATAAATAAAAGGAGTGCATACTTATACAGGGTGAAATGCGTACTGCCAGACATGAGCAAGCGGCAACACTACGAGACAGTGACCTTGAGAGAGTAAACATTTCGCCATTTAGAATTCAACATGAAATTCACAGTATCCCAGCTGAGATGTTGCAGCAGTCAATGAGGAATCTCAACAGCAGATTTCAAGAATGCATTCGTACAGTAGGACGTCATCTACCGGAAGTAATTTTTAAAAAAATGAAAATTCCGTGATTGTTTCTTAAATGGCATGTTTGAAGGTTTCAATTACTATGAATATTTTTTTTTCTTTTATCACTCTTGGTTTTATTGGATTGTTAAAAACTTTCCGTTTTTTGGGGGGTCACCCTATATGTGAGTATGCATTGAATAACCTTTAAATTGATTTAAAAATAACGTCGGAGTAATCAAACAATAATTCTAAAATTCTCTTTTTATACGTTTGGATACAAATGTGTGCATATAACGAAATTTCGCTTGAAAGTGCGGAATTTCGCCTCACCTGAACTATTGTTCTTCCTGGCCAGAACGGTGAAGTGTGACGGGCTGATACATAATAACTTCATCCACCTGTAAAAAAAAAGATTAAAAATAATGGAAGGTTTAATAATAAAAAAGAAAAAAAAAACTCTTAACAATATTAACTACGAACAAGGCCACAATGTGCTAAACATATTCCGAAAGTAAAAAATGAAAAACATCTTTATAACATACTAAACCATACGTATAATGCACATACTCAATTAAGCTGAAAATTTGAATCATCCTTGATAATGGCTAATATAGCCGAAACCGCTCGGAAATATAAAATATCTGGGCAGTTTTTACACACTCTTTTTTCAGAATTGAAAGCTCTTGTTCGAACACATGAAAAAATAAATAAAAAGTTTAACAGTAGTACATTGTCTGGCGTTTTTTAATGAAACATGCGTATATATATATATATATATATATATATATATATATATATATATATATATATATATATATAATGAAGTATAGTACTAGTTCAAGAGATAGTATTTTAACTATTCAATGTATTACGTACTCCAACTTTATATTAGTGGTCTATCATAAATTACATTCTTTCCGACGGCTTTTCATCGGTTGGTATCCTAAGGGGTGTATTACCGTATTACCTTGTGGAATCTGCCTTTTCGTTTTTGTAGAAGTGTTTGATAGAAAATGGTTGCAGATTAAGTATTATATACAAGCAGCTTCAAAATTTGTGTATGGAAAACTTATTCACATATCATAGGTGTTTCATTCTACCGATCCATAGTAACATGTGCTCAAACTTTTTGCCAAACATCCATTTTCTACTGCATGCGTTTTTTTTCTTAAATCAAACATTCACGTCACGTGTTCTTATGCATGAATTTTGGCATCACATTGAATGGATGACACGTAGCATCTAGTTGAGTGAATGGTGCGTATTTGATACATTTGGAATCAAAAATCTTTTTTTTGTATTTCAGCAGTCAACTATCTTAAAGTATTCAAGTAAATTTTAAAATGAACGAATAATTCGATCTGCGTGAAAGCCACACATAGAAATCAATATATACAATTTGACTATAGAATATATCACGTTTTTATTTCTTTGTGAGACACAGAGATCGTTTAAATAAGAGAAAAGGTGCAAATATAAAATGAAATTAAGATGATACGCCATGTGAATGTGAGTTATTTTTTCTCTGTGTCTCTTTTCAGGTTTGTCTTTCTAACGCCTATCCCGCCAAGACAATGTGACATATTAGCTCGGCTTCTGATTGATCATGTAACGAATGATTATTCCTGTCGAAGAATGGACTACCCGCTCGTGTCCGCTTTTTAAAATCTGATGATTTAATGAAAACAACGCTTATTAATCTAATAATCCCCATTCTAAAGTGCCTAAAGGTTTCTACATATAAATGTAACCATTACTCATTTTATCACAAAATAAATTTAAAAAAACAAAACATTTACGTTTTGTATAACGAAAGTTTACAGGTTGATTTTTATATTTACTGACAATATTTTACATATATTTACATTTAGAATTCGCCACACATTGTTTTCTCCATTCCTCTTAATCGTCTTCCTTCATTCAACTTCTACCAATGCTGTATTATAACGTCTTTCTGTTCTGACAGACTTTCCTATGAGATAAAAGAAACGTCGCTCTCCAATATCAGCCATATCGTAAAGTCCATGGGATTAATGTCATAACCTGATGGAAGCCAAATTGACTTGTCAAAAATAAATCATGAGAGATATCTCTTACACAATCTCCTCAACAAATATTGTGTGTGTTCCAGAACACAGTCTTGAATGTATACATAACGAGTTCTAAATGTGACTGACAGCCAGGATAACACATGTACCTCAAACATTTGCTGGAGAATTCTAGTATTCGATTTCACTCCCTCAATAATCACCGTAGACAATTTAGAAACATCAGAAGCAAAGGCAGTGTAAACAATGGCACCAGTTTATTTTCTGATGCTTGAAATTTCTTCTGACAACTTTGTGTGTGCTTCCTGATAAAGTAACGTAAACTCTATCAATTTTGATGGGTGACCATAGGCTCCAGAGAGAACAATCTGATCCAATCAAACGAAGTCACTGTTCGCGGCACAACGCACTTTCTGTAAAAGTGTTACCTCTTTAATGCTGTTTTTAACTGAAGTAAATTGAGAGCCGCTGTCGTCATTGATCCCATTGGGATTTTTAGCCCTAGATAATCTTCCACTATGCCCCTTAGTGACCTATCCGAAATATCCAGTTCTTTTACCATCTTTCTCATATTTCTACGTGGATTTACTTTCACTCCTTCTCTGGTACGAATTGAACGGTTTCGTCTTGGAATTAGATTTGGTTAGTGTTATGGTCCAGGTTAAGACCAAGGAAGAACAACACGAACACAAGAGTAGAAATAACGAAGGTATATTACACGAAATAATAATACAAGATGTGGAAGGCGTTAGTATGACTGTCAGTCTGGTTTAGAGTGAACTACTATCGGCTGGACTCGATTCGGTATCTAGCCACCCCCTCACGAGGGTTGCATGGGGCACAAGGCCGAGTTTATCGTGGGTTTCCCGAGGCCGTAGGCTCAGCCAAAAAATGACCGTATAATCCGTATAAACGAGATCAGGATGGCCATTTCTCCCCGAACGAGATTCTGCCCTTCGGCGGAACCTCGTCCGGGTTCTTTTTCTGCTTCGACCGTCAAGTCGAGAAGCTCGGCTTGAATCGGTATCAGCCACCCCCCACGAGGGTTGCATGTGGCACAAGGCCGAGTTTATCGTGGGTTTCCCGAGTGGGACCCCGTAGGCTCAGCCAAAAAATGACCGTATAACTCGAATCGGTCATTTCTCCCCCGAACGAGATTCTACCCTTCGGCGGAACCTCGTCCGGGTTGCTCAGAGGCAGAAAGTTCGACCGTCAAGTCGAGAAGCCGGCTTGAATCAGTATCTAGCCACCCCACGAGGGTTGTATGGCACAAGGCTGAGTATATCGTGGGTTCCCGAGCCCGTAGGCTCAGCCAAAAATGACCGTATAACTCGTATAAACGAGATCAGGTTGGTCATTTCTCCCCGAACGAGATTCTGCCCTTCGGCGGAACCGTCCGTTCCTTTCTGCTCAGAGGCAGAAAGTTGGACCGTCAAGTCGAGAAGCTCGGCTTGAATCGGTATCTCCCCCCACGAGGGGTTGCATGCGACACAAGGTCATTTTTATCGACCGTTTCAGCCCGTAGGCTCAGCCAAAAATATGCCCGTATAACTCGTAAAAACGAGATCAGGTATTCACCCCGAACGACCCCTTCGGCGGAACCTCGTCCGGTTTCTTTCTGCCCAGAGGCTGGGTTTCCCGAGGTTCGACAAGTCGAGAAGCCAGCAGTATCCACCACCCCCACGAGGTTTGCATGCGACACAAGGTCATTTTTATCGGGGTTTCCTGGAGCCCGTAAGCCAAAAAATCCCATATAACTCGTATAAACGAGATCGGGTTGGTCATTTCTCCCCGAACGAGATTCTGCCCTTCGGCGGAACCTCGTCCGGGTTCCTTTCTGCTCAGAGGCAGAAAGTTCGACCGTCAAGTCGAGAAGCTCGGCTTGAATCAGTATCTAGCCCCCCACGAGGGGTTGCATGCGACAAAGGTCATTTTTATCGTGGGTTTCCCCGTAGGCTCAGCCAAAAATGGTTGAACCCGAAAACGAGATCGGTTGGTCATTTCTCCCGAACGAGATTCTGCCTGGCGGAACCGTCCGGGGCTTTCTGCTCAAAAATAGAGAGTTCGACCGTCAAGTCGAACTCGGCTAAAAACCCCCACGAGGGTTGCATGCGACACAAGGTCATTTTTATCGTGGGTCATTCAGCCAAAAATATGCCCGATCGGGTAGGTCATTCCACCCCGAACGAGATTCTGCCCTTCGGCGGAACCTCGTCCGGGTTCTTTTCTGCTCAGAGGCAGAGAGTTCGACCGTCAAGTCGAGAAGCTCGGCTTGAATCAGTATCTAGCCACCCCCACGAGGTTTGCATGCGACACAAGGTCATTTTTATCGTGGGTTTCCTGAGCCCGTAGGCTCAGCCAAAAATGCCCATATAACTCGTATAAACGAGATCGGGTAGGTCATTCTCCCCGAACGAGATTCTGCCCTTCGGCGGAACCTCGTCCGGGTTCCTTTCCGCTCAAATGCAGAGAGTTCGACCGTCAAGTCGAGAAGCTCGGCTTGAATCAGTATCTAGCCACCCCCACGAGGGGTTGCATGCGACACAAGGTCATTTTTTATCGTGGGTTTCCTGAGCCCGTAGGCTCAGCCAAAAAATGCCCGTATAACCCGCAAAACGAGATCAGGTTGGTCATTTCTCCCCGAACGAGATTCTGCCCTTCGGCGGAACCTCGTCCGGGTTCCTTTCAAATGCAGAGAGTTCTGCTCAAAAGCAGAGTTCGACCGTCAAGTCGAGAAGGTCATTTTATCGGCTTGAATCAGTATCTAGCCACCCCCACGAGGGTTGCATGCGACACAAGGTCATTTTTATCGTGGGTTTCCTGGAGCCCGTAGGCTCAGCCAAAAAAAATGCCCGTATAACTCGTAAAAACGAGATCGGGTAGGTCATTTTCCCCGACGAGATTCTGCCCTTCGGCGGAACCTCGTCCGAGTTCTTTTCTGCTCAGAGGCAGAAAGTTCGACCGTCAAGTCGAGAAGCTCGGCTAGCCACCCCCACGAGGGGTTGCATGCGACACAAGGTCATCGTATTTCCTGAGCCCGTAGGCCAGCCAAAAATGCCCGTATAACTCGCAAAAACGAGATCGGGTAGGTCATTTTCCCCGAACGAATTCTGCCCTTCGGCGGAACCTCGTCCGGGTTCCTTCCGCTCAAATGCAGAGTTCGACCGTCAAGTCGGAAGCTTCTTGAATCAGTATCTAACCACCCCCACGAGGGTTGCATGCGACACAAGGTCATTTTTATCGTGGGTTTCCTGGAGCCCGTAGGCTCAGCCAAAAATATGCCCGTATAACTCGCAAAAACGAGATCATTTTTCCCCGAACGAGATTCTGCCCTTCGGCGGAACCTCGTCCGGGTTCCTTTCCGCTCAAATGCAGAGAGTTCGACCGTCAAGTCGAGAAGCTCGGCTTGAATCAGTATCTAGCCACCCCCACGAGGGTTGCATGTCGACAAGATCGTTTTACCGTCAGTCGGGCTCGGCTTGAGTCACAAGATCGTTTTTATCGTGGGTTTCCTGAAAATGCCCATATAACTTCCCCGGGTAGGTCATTTTCCCCGAACGAGATTCTGCCCTTCGGCGGAACCTCGTTTCCTTTCTGCCCAGAGGCCCGCCGAGAAGCTCGGCTTGAATCAGTATCTAGCCACCCCCACGAGGGGTGCATGCGACAAAATTTTTATCGGGGTTTCCTGAGCCCGTAGGCTCAGCCAAAAATATGCCCGTATAACTCGTAAAAACGAGATCGGGTAGGTCATTTTCCCCGAACGAGATTCTGCCTTCGGCGGAACCTCGTCCGGGTTCCTTTCTGCTCAAAGGCAGAGAGTTCGACCGTCAAGTCGAGAAGCTCGGCTTGAATCAGTATCTAGCCACCCCCACGAGGGTTGCATGCGACACAAGGTCATTTTTATCGTGGGTTTCCTGAGCCCGTAGGCTCAGCCAAAATATGCCCGTATGCCCGTAAAAACGAGATCTCGCATTTACCCCGAACGATTCTGGTTCGGCGGAACCTCGTCCGGGTTCCTTTCTGCTCAGAGGCAGAAAGTTCGACCGTCAAGTTCGGCAGTATTCACCTCGTCCGAGGGGCTGCATGTCACAAGATCGTTTTTATCGTGGGTTTCCTGAGCCCCGTAGGCTCAAAAAATGCCCATATAACTCGCAAAAACGCGTGATCGGGTGTCATTTCCCCGAACGAGATTCTGCCCTTCGGCGGAACCTCGTCGAGTATCGACCGTCAAGCCACCCCCTAGCCACCCCCACGGGGTTGCATGCGACACAAGGTCATTTTATCGTGGGTTTCCTGAGCCCGTAGGCTCAGCCAAAAATATGCCCGTATAACTCGTAAAAACGAGATCGGGTAGGTCATTTTCCCCGAACGAGATTCTGCCCTTCGGCGGAACCTCGTCCGGGTTCCTTTCTGCTCAGAGGCAGAGAGTTCGACCGTCAAGTCGAGAAGCTCGGCTTGAATCGTCCCTCTCTCTTGACAGGCGTAGTATACATAGTCTTAGGAAGAGTTCATTCTATAGTTATAGGTAAGGACCCATGACAGATAGTTTGTTTCCTCCGCCAGAAAAAAAAAATATTACACACATTCAAATAAATGTTCTGCAAATATGAAAGTATTTTTCATCTCACATTTCGTCAAGTCAACCATTTTTAATGCGACAGTTTGATCACGTATTGGTGGAGCCGTCAAATTCTACTGTAAGCAATAAAACAAAAGTGTAATTAGAAAACAACTTACACATTTTCTTCAAATTATCTATAGCAATGTTATATTTTCTGAGGAATATTTAACTAGGTTGATGTTTTCTTTCAATATTCAATATTCAGTAATAACCCATGAAAAAAATTTAGTAGCTCTAATAATTTCTGCCTGAATGTATATGGATACATACGCCCGTACTTAATTTTTTTTATAAAAAAAAGGCATTATTAGTATCTGTATGGATAAATAATTATTGTACAAACATGAGTGACAATTAAAGATCAACTTTTCTCTTTAGTTATTGTTATTATTATTTTCTTTATTTTGAGGTCAATTTTCCCTTTTTCGATATTTTATTCTGTCCACAACACTTTAATAACCTGTTCGCATTAACCGTCTGTATTGAATTTGTTTAATTTTACAATATTTCAGATTCTAATTTACTTATCAACTTGGTTCCTTATAGCTTAATACCAAGTCATTTCTTCATATTTTTTTTAATAATTCTTTGATATCATTAACGATAAATTCATTAATTATCGTCATCACGTTTAACATTTTTTTTAACTGGGCTAATATATGGAAAGAATAAAAATAAGTGCGATTCTAATATTTACCATGTTTTAAATATTTTTGGAAAGACTTGAAAAGTCAGATTTTCTTGCTAGATAAAACTTCCTCTTACTAAATGTGTCGTGTCCCTTCATGTCTTGGTTGATGTATTCTTCACACATATTTCTTCCCTTTGTAAGTCTTCGAAGATAAATAAAAAATATATTTCCTCTTTATGTGCTGTGTCCCCTAAAGACGTAGGCGATCACGGCTCTTGTTATTATTCTGTCCTTTGTTGCTCTTGGAATTTTTTGTCTTTTTCGTTATTTATCCTTTACATAGTTCCCCCATCTGTTGGCATACAAGTAAGGTTCATTTGACTCTCTTGCCCTAAATATATCCTGTGAATATCAGATTTTCTAAGTCCTTTTTCCTCATTAGGTGGTATATAATTTTTAACTATTTCTTTCTGATATTAAGTATGAATTTCATTTCTTTTTCATTTTCTCTAAAACTTCGTCGTTGCGTACATGTTCAGTTCGTGTCATCTTCATCATCCTTCTGTAGAACAGTATTTCTGTTGTGTTATCTTCTTCATCTTAATACTCTGCTTAGATTTTGGAATGAATATTGGTATATTCCAATGCCTCTTCAGATTCCAGCATCGCACTATCCATCCTTTTTAGAAAACTTCCTAACTTAATTAAATATTCTTACTTGTTGTATTTTGGCATCTCACGTTTGTAATTGTCTTCTTGGACTTACCATTTTGGTGAAGACCATACACCTTGTCTTCTCGCAGTTTATGTTAAGTCTTTCATCAGGCTTTCCTTCACTACTTTCTGCAGGGGCTTTTTAATTGTTTTCGAGTTTGCTATCAAAAACTCTGTTACCTGCACATTTTATGTTATTAATACTGTGGCCACCAATAAGGAATAATGGTAGGACATATAATTCTCTCAGAATTAGCTCGTTGCAGAGGTTAAATATATCCTATGAGAAGTCATATCCTTGTCTTATACTCCTTTCATTTTTGTATATCTACTGATCTCATTTTCTGTTCGTATGCATGAGGTCTAGTGTCAGGATAGATTATTGACTCTTCTAATATACTTCTCAAATATGTCAAGTTTGCTGAGCAGTTCTAACAAATCTTGGTGGCGTAATTTAACGAACTCCTTTAGCGAATATATAAAACCCAGATACATGTCCTTTTGCACAGGTTTTGCTTTTTCTGTCATCATTTTGAGCATAAATGTCGAGTTTCTTTTTCCAGTTTCTTTGACGAATCGGCACTGTTTTGTCGTATATCATGTCTGATATAGAAGCTTGTTCTAGTTATCATTATTCAAATGATGAATTTTATTATATGACTCATTAGGCCGATTGTCCGATGAAGTTCATATTCGTTTTCATTTGGTTTCTTAGGCAGTGCTAAGTAAATAGATCTCGTTAGGTCATCTGGTATATCGACACCTTTTATAGTTTCTATTTATTATTTCTGTAATGTTGTCTATGCCGAAATCGTCTAATGCTATCAGCATCTCTATTACAAGTTCATCTGGCCGTGCCGTTTTGTTTATGTTCAATTTGGCAAGTGCAATTTCCATTTCGTTTTTAAATTTTTCCGTCAATCTGTCTTTGTATTGCTGGCCGTTCACTTTTGTCGGTGAAGTGTTAGGAGATATATCCTTTCCATCTGAAGTATTTATCTTTCTCTAATATCATCGTTCTGTCTTTCGATTTTGTGCATCACGTTCATGATGTCTTTTGTCCTGTTAGTTCTCTTAATTGTATGCATATCTGCTTTATGTGTGATAAGCACTTTTCTCTTTCTGCACATTTTTCGTTGAGCCATTCCTTTTTAGCCTATCTACATTTATTCCGCATTTCTTTGTGTACTATCCTAGGCTCTGTTCTGAGTCTTGGCATTGTTTTTTATCTCTTTTACATAATCTGCAGAATCTCATATGGAAAAAAACTTATAACTTGGTCGGAAAAGATTGGATGCAACTGTTCAATATATGAGATTTTCCGAGAATCTCTTTCTGTAATAAAGTAGATGCCTATTCTAGTAACAGGGAAGTATTTTATTTCTGTTCGGAAGAGTCCGGAAGATGCACAAAAACTAACGCCTAGTTAAAATTAAAGGAAATTCTGATACCAAGTGTGAGTCCAACGTGAAATGTAACTTTTTTCGGCCGTAGATAGGATTTAATAAAGAATTAAATCCCTTTAAAAACATAGAAGTTATATTTAAAATGGATTATAGCGTTTGGATTCACGACCGTCTTCGTGAAAAAGAAAAAGAAAAAAAAATCTGTGTGTATCTGTCGATTTCTCCACAGGCTTGAATGCTTGTTTAAAAGCCCAGAATATGTTCACAAAGTAAAGTTGAATGTATCTTTTCAAATCTAAGATGATGAATAATATTTAAAACTCTTAAGAAACAATACCCACAAGTAATTATACACGATTTAACACATTAACATTCTTAAAAAGGTAGCATCTCAAATTTTTCAGCAAGTAATGGGCACAATGTTGAGCGATCTAAACTTTAGAATGGCCTACTTAGATTATATTTTAATAAAAAAGTGAACACTGAGAGAAGCATATTCAGCACGCAAATGAGACATTCAGAAAAATAAACGAGTATGGGTTTAAATTGATTGATGAGAAATTAGAATATTTAATGACTGTTATTAAATACTTGGGCCAAATCATCGACAAAAACGGTAGAAACCAGACCCAACCAGAGCAAGTCCGATTAAAAATATCCCCTTCCTGACAAATGTGTCATCGTTAAAAGCATTTTTAGGTTTCGTAAATTATCATAACGATTTTATTCTGAACATGCCTTTTTTTGCGAGCGCCATTAAATAATTTAGTAAAAAAAAAAAGCTCCAAGAGGAATTGGACAGCCGAATGCCAAAAAATCCTTCGAAAATATTTTAAAAATTCTAACGTCGGAAATGCCCCTCGCATCTTGATCCAAAATTAGAAATATATTCATGGCGAGCGACGCTAGTCACAATTTATCAATACCATAATTTTGCATTAACACTAAGATGTTTCCGTAAAAGCGATAGCGCATGCGTCATGAACACTTTTATCGGCTGAGAAGAATTATAAGCAGATAGAGAAAGAGACGTTGTGAATAATGTTTCCTGTGAAAAAAGTTCACACATTAATCCACGGTAGATGTTCCCAACTTCAGACGGGCCACCATCTATTCTTATCTATTTTAGCATAGAAAAAGTGTATCCCGTCAAATATAGCTAATCGACTACAACGATCGTCGAAAATTCTGTTGAATTACAATCTTAAAATAGAATTTCTGCCATCAAAATTTTAACTTACATCGAGGGTTCAGCCAGACTTATATGTAAATTATTTGGATGTTTAGAAGATACGGTAATTGTAGCGCTAAAAGATTTGAATGGAATTAAGAACGTTCTCTGCAATACCGGATATTATCCTCCAGTGACGCAGGATGAAATTAATAAAATCTGACGAGGATACTTTTATTATAAAAAAAGAAGAAATAAGATGGGAATTAAAGGACAAAATAAAATGAAATTTAAAACTGATGTGAAAATATTTGTCAATCGCCTATGATGCTTATAATGTTTGGTAAAATAGTAATGCTTGCATTTCTCAGAAACAAATATAGAAGATTTTCGTACAGGACATTTTCATAGAGAATGCGAAGCTATGTCTACTGGCTCAATATATACTGACATAAAGCGTCTGATAAAATCGTGCAGATGTTGTGCCATGGCAGCAAAATCACTACCCGTTAAATTTCGCACTTGACCAAAGACAGGCACACCATGGTTGACGTCACCCATCGATATCATGGTACGAATAAATGGTGTCTACTACCAAAAATTATCGAGAGTTTTTCCAAATGTAAAGAAATTCTAAATTGCAAGATTCCAATTTGTACAATTATTTGTAAATCTTGAATTAATTATTTGCTAGATACGGTATCCCGAGTATCATTTTTCCGGAAAAAGTCACGCAATTCACTGCTCAAGTGTTTGAAATATTATGTAAAACCTTTCGATGCAATATATCAAAACTTCTCTCTACCATTCTATATGTAATGGGAAAATAGTTGGATATTATAGTTAACAGGAACACAAGACATGGGGAGGGAGATCCACAGGCGAGAGGTGGGAGACATGAAGTTATTGGAGTAGAAAAGACTGCTACATTTAACCGTTTCGACAGTGAAAGGGAGAGAGCGAAAAGCCAGCCTCGTTGAACGCTTAAATTCACGAAGTCTTGGAACCAGCAAAAGCAGGTCAAGGTTTGAGTTACCGTGAAAGTTTTTGTAAAAAAGACAGAGGTGGGGCAACGTCAAGTTTGTGAGAGAGCGGTTGTAGACGAGATGCCAGATCAGAGCCAGTTTCATTGCATAACCGTCTTTTGACTTTATCAAGGACCTTGAGACAATTAGAAGGGGCTCTAGACCATATATGACAGCAATGCTCCATGCACTGGCGAATGGTTGATTTGTAGATTTGAAGGATTCACTCCGGTGATAAAAAATCTCATGGCGCGGCATAGGGAGCCAACTTTCTTAGCTGTGGAAGTAGCTATTGACTGAATGTATTCATTCCATAGGAAATTGCATACATAACACAATCGGTTGTTCCAGTGGAATATTCTGTACGTCCGACTATCATTTTCTTACTTGATTTAGATGATTTCTATGCACTCATGTAAACACTTTCATCTTGTAAAATAACTTTGTGATACATCTCTCGATTAACCCATATTCCCTTGTTCGAAAGAATGTTTTTTTCGCTGGGTTTGAAACATTTCTGAATATCACATATTTTCTAGTTTTAAACCATTTTTTGCAGCAGTTTGTCAAATACCGATCTGGTTATCTTTGCAAGATTAACTTCTGCCGTGGACATAACTGACACCGTGCTAGAATTATGTATCATCCGATATACACGTAAAAACGTCTATAATAACATATCCCCTATCTGTCGAGATAGAATTTATTGAACAGAAAATAGATAACAACTGACGGTGATCCATCTTTATGAAAAAGCTTCCGTCGCGGATGAATTTGCAAAATTTTTTACAGCAAAAATTATTCCCAAAGCCTCTTCTCTCCGATTATAATTCTTCTGATCCGATAAATGTGTCCTTGCCGCATGAGATATCACTTTTACAAAATCATTTTTCTGCTTGTGCAAAATTATGGCACCGATACCGTATTTACTATCGTTGCTAACAATCATTATATCAAATTTGAAACCAAATTCCGAGAGAAACATGTCCGACGTTAGAATATTTTGAATTCTTTCGAATTCTTTTTGGTATTCGAATGTCTAATTCCACTGGAGCCGTTTTTTTTACTAAACTCTTTAATGGTGCTCGCAAAAATGAATATCCGGATTAAAAATATTTTAATAATTTTCGAAACAAAAAGGCTTTTAACAATGACAGATTTGTAGGAGAGGACATATTTGAAGCATATTCGATCTGGTTGTGTCTCGTCACATACTGTTTTTATTGATTTTCCCAAATATTTAATTTTCGTCATTACAAATTTGCATTTACCATCACTCAACTTAAACCTGTATTCACTTATTTTTCTGAATACCTCATCTACATGCTGAATATACTACTTTCGAAGTTCACTATTTTTTTTTAACATATCATCTATGCAGGCGATTGCAAAGTTTATATCGTTCAATATTATGCCTATTACTTGCTTAAAAAGTCCACGTGCTACCTTATTAAAGAAAGTTAATCTATTAAAGATGTATAATCCCATGTGGGTATTAATATATAGCAGTTTTGAATATTATTCGTTAACATAGATTTGAATATATCCGTATGATAAGTCCGATATAACTCTGAGAATATTTCTGTTGGGATTGACAGTGGGTAATTTTCAGCTTGTAAGCAATCATTTAGTCCCGTGGAGAAATTTCATCAATTGAACTGTCGCATACAAACTTTTCTGAACAAATTATAAGTTCTTTCCACCAGGAATAATTTAGCCTTCGCCGTTTTCTCATGAAACCATACATCCGATGAGAATTCACCTTTAATTTTCATTTTCTGCCCATTAATATGAACACACCTTTAATTTTCAAATTTCTGTTCGTTCTGAGTAAACCAATATTAATATTACCAAAAGAACTCCTTGGGATGTTCCCACGGAATTCTTTTGGTAATGTTAATATTGACTTATTCATTCATTCCCACGTTTCTTTGTTCATAATTGTTAAATCTTAGCCAGTGTCTGTCAAGGCGCAGCACTTAACTCGAAAGAGCCAGTCGTGATAGTAGTTTTCAATACTAAGCTAGACATGTCACTGCAATAGTTTTTATCTTTTTTTGACAATATCCAGGACTACTCAACCTTTTATAATAATATGGAGAGAACCTTGCACTTACAACAGTGCCCATAAAAATATGAATGGAGCTTGTGAAAACTTTCCATACAAAAAATACTAAAAGATTGAGAGCAATTGATGTTTTTAATAGATTACAAGCGAGTTATTATTAATCCCATAAAAGTAGATTAATTTTCACAGGTGGAGCCATCTGTTATTTTCTGACCTTAATTTTGGTAAAAAAAAACACAGTCGTTACATTAATGGTGAACCAGGCAATGTGGCTAAACATTATTTCACACCAAAATATCATATAAATAACAACCTAGGTCATATGGTGCGAGGCAATATCAATTTAATATGGTATAAAACTAATAAATAATAATAGAGTTTAATAATAGAACTAATAAATAATAAAACTGCATATAAATGCATTTTTATCAAAACATTTCAGGTTGAGGTTTGTATGCGCAAGCGCAGATCTTGCCGATGTTTAGATGTATCTTCTAATAGAATTCTCATACTCTTCACACTAAAGTAGGATGCAAAACAAGTTACCTTTAATTTAAGATGCCGCGGACGTCTTACTACAATGACCAATGTCCAATGACACTCTAGTACTGGTCTCTACGAAAGCATCTTATTTAGTACAATGAGGAAGTCGCTGCTGTATGTCACCGAATGTTCAGATCATATTCATACCAACACATAATAGTGTAGCGATATCAGTTTTCTGTCGATACATTTTTAATAATGGGGAATGTCACAGAAAACGTTTGGACGATTATCTCCTGAATAAAAACGACCCTTACAAAGTAGGCCAGTTGAATCGGGCGGAAATGAATAAATTTTTAGAAGAAAGTTGAAAAATAACGTTGTTTCTCTACGAAATAATAATTCCTAGACGACAGAGTACCGCTCGTCAGCGACGCGAAAAGGAAAATATAAGCTTGTGAGTCCGTTTGCCACTCACTTCATCGCACACATTTTCGCTCGTGTACAGCAGAATGTCGCAAGATAAGATTTGGCTACTTCTATATTTTTGTCTGATGGCTTTATTTTGTGGGTAACGATCTTATCAAAGAGTTATTTTCCATGTATTAACCCATAAGCGTTCGACTGAAAGAAGGGCCATCGTAAGAAGGAACCCTATGATTGTTCCGCAAATCAATGCTATACTAGAACTTACTATGACATAAAAAAATGTATCCTGGGTGTACATGAATGTCGGTGAATATTCGGCTGTCCATTTCTGCAACAGATACTTTCCTTCGGTATATTAGGTTGGCATGCAATGTCTGGGTCTCAGTGAATGATTTTACAGAGTTAATGATATTGTCCATTTCTTTTGCATAATGTGGTGCATTTTAAGAGCGTGTTCGATAGATTGTTGATTCTTGTGACATTATTCTTTATCTTGACGGTGTTTAGGAACTCATCCAACAGACATTTTTCTTATCGGACAGTTTTTTCTCGGCGACATTTCTGATGATGCCTTCCTAGAACGGTTCTATAATGTCTAATTACTAAAGCTTGAATTATTCGCTGTAATGTTTCGATTGATGTCCCAAATTCGCTGCCATCTTTCTGTATTTTTACATACACACATATGTATGTGTGTATATATGTGTGTGTGCGTGTATTGGATCGAAGGCATAAAATAGGCCATCTACCTCGTAATTTTCAATTTAAAAATACCTCGATAGAGAGGAATGCATCCTAAGTCCCTGCCGAGAGAGTTTCCGCTGTCCTGGGAATGAAGATAAACTACATCTGGTTCCTGAGTAAGATGATAAACAACCTCCAACAGCAACGTCTCTAATCTGGAGTTTTTGAGGATATTTGAATCACCTTTTAATTTCTGATGTTCCCAGGTTCACCCTGACCTGGGGTGGTAGGACATGTAATGGTCCCAGATACCTAAACTTGGCTCAAAAGATGAAAGCGAAAATATATTTTCATACAAGAAAAAATATTACCAGCTATCAATTATTGAAAAAAGATATTACCAGCTATACATTATTTGATTGAAAAATATTCCCAGATAATTTTTTTAAAAAACAAAATAATCCCAGAAATAGTTTTTTGAAGAAAAATATTATCAGCAATACATTTTTGGGGAATAATATTACCAGCAATAAAAATATTATCAGCATTAGAAAACCCATTGAGGTTGATATGTCGTAAAGCAAATCAAACAAAATCAAAAGTTTCCACCTAGGTTATCGCCCCTTGAAATGAGATGCAATGACTAATTGTTTGATTGCGTCTGTAGATTATGAAGAACTTATCCACCTAAACTTGAACGCTTATCCTGCTAAATTGAGCACATTTTAAGATTCAATTTTAACAGTTCGATATTTCCCTTCTTCTATATTTGTTTTTTGGTAGGTGATTCAACTTTTGCTGATTGTTGAACTACTTAATGTCCTAAATAAAATTTAACTTTTATTTAGGACATTAATTAGTTAATGGTGATTTGATTGTAGGCATCCTTCTCCAAACCATCGACACTGCACATGACATAACATCAATGATTTTCTAAATTCAACTTTGGGAAGATGCTCAGAAATCCAGCTGAAAATAGATAAATCTAAAGCAGATGGCAACCAAACACGAAGGAACTGATAGGACAAAACTGATCGAAGACAGTTTCCTTTCATGGACACAAGAAACGATTCCAATCAGTCAAACGTTAACGATTTCTCATGGCAAAACCTTCAGTCTTTCTGAAAGACGGCTCGAGGCAGACCGTATTTAATACCCTCTTTATCTGCTTCCAATAATCTATATACCTACGGAAGATTAATCGATTTCATCAAAATCACTTTCCCCACCTACTCTACCATATCTGTGGTCTTAGCGATTAACTGTAATCATAGAAATATTGCATAGTAAACAGGATCTAGATATTTTCCAATCATTGGAAATTGTTATTGCGATGCATCTACCCGCAAGATAACTAATAGGCCGGACAGATTGAGGGAGCTATATGCGTACTCAGATAAACTGCCACGTATAGAATTTTAAGAAACTAATTACCACCTTAAAATAAATTCAAGATAATCATTATTACATACGTGTAACTATTATCACACGATGAAACATGTATCTATCCGATGCATTTGATTACAAAAATATAAACAAATGTAATGTTTTCACAATTAATAACATACATTTAATTACTAATAAATTTAAAATTTTATTCTCAGCCGAATGTCATCAGAACGAATTATTATTAGAAAACGACGAGATTAAATTATCTAGACATATTTATAAATATGAAATGTATATCTTTTCATTAATATTTGAATTAATTTCTAGACAAAATCAATGCTATATTTCCTTATTTCTAATGCATTTCTATGAAGGAAAATTATTTCTAATTTACATATTAAAATCAATCAAGACGCATTTCTATATCGAGATTATGTGCAATGATTTTCTGTTATAAAAATCATTAATGATTCATTTATTTTGAATATATAACAATATTCTGCTTTTAATAACCTAGAATTTCAGTGGCAAAGTATGTAATTAATAACGACAAAATATTAAAGTTTTTAAAAAAATATATATCTCGCTGTATAAACATAATTTTGTCTGTACATTCCGAATTTGGAATGTGCTAAAATTGGACAATTTAAGTGTTGTGATTCTGGAAGAAGTGTTAACAAATTTTAAATATTTAATGTAATGTTCAGTAGAGTGAAATTCACTCGATGTTAACATACAAGCTAAAATACGTTTTCGTTCTACTTCAGCTGCATAACTACTTCTGTAAAAAATTAACTGAAGATACATTTGACGAGTTTAATTGATACGTACTAGCGAATGTAGAACTGTGAAAAAACTAAATGATTATACCGAGCAACGATAATATCCATAGTCAAATTTTTAGGAAGACAGATTCTAGTTGAAAACATCTTGTCCTACATTTATGTAACATGTTTTCTCCGGATGTGGGTAGTATGGTTTTCCATAAATTACTTTTAATTGTAGAGTTAAACGATTGTTTATTTTTACTTTTCCCACATGTACTTTTTCACTTTACCTATTCTTTTTTCGTGTGTTAATCTCAGTTTCGTTAAACCCCCCGCTTTTATTCCCTGTTTTATGTGTATTAAATTCCTCAAAGCCATTTCGCTCATGGTGCATCCGAAAACGTAAATTCTCTCTTTCTAATTCTAAGAATCTTTCTTTTCTGTTCCCAATTTTCTTAAAACTAATTCATTACATCCAAGCTCTATGTCATTCTTAGAATAATTCTCTGGAATCACATCTCAATTCTCCTCTTCATCTGTAAGGAAATTGTTCTCTATTCACTGCCATAGTAAAGAATTAGCATTTAGCATTTCAACTGTCTTCTTTGGTTTCTAACAAGAAATTTTTCCAAATGTTTTTCTTTTTTTTTAATAGCGCGATTCATTGATGTTTATAGAGACAAATCAACTTTACTCCTTCTGAAACAATATGTAGTTGAAAGAAACTAAACATGTAACTGGAACTGATGTTTTCATCCTGTCTGAAAATAAATTTAGTTTTATAACTTACACGTGTCAAAGGTCTGACAGGAATTATCTATAATACAAAGTTAAATAAATATCGATCATTTTATATATTAGTAAAATACCAAACTAATATTTTGTGACAACTTTTTCTGAGTTTTTATTTTTAGAACTCACTGAAAGCACACAGATTGTTTCCATGAGCAGAACTGCTTCTACTAAGTAAATAACCTTGTGTTGAATAGAGAAAACAAAACATATTTTTAACAACCAGCAAACAGATATATGCACATAAATTATCTAATCAAAAATCCTCTAGTCAATAATTTTTTTGTGCTATATGTGTGTTCTACTCAGAAAAAATAAATAATAAAAGATACTTTGTTAACAACACCCACATGGATGCTTCCCAAATGTTATAGATTTTAGCTCTACAATTCAATTTTGAATCGTCAGTGGTCCTTCATATCATCATAATAGTCCAGTTCTACTTCCTTCTACTTCATTAACACTTTATTTTGAGTGACTCTTGAATATTGAATTGGGCAAATTCGAAGAAACACACACCCTCATTTCAAATGTGAGATATCATTGCCTTCCAAATCTTCGGGTTTTTTATTACTCAAAAGTATTTTTGATAATTTACATTTTTTTTATCCTTTACTGCCACCAATTAACAAACACTCTTTAAGTATTTTACTCGATGTTTTACGCTGACCATTCTGCAATCATTATTTCTTGCTTGCGTTAAAGTTATTAGGCCATATTTCATCATTATGTGCGCCGGGATATTGAAGTGTTTCTGTTCCTATGTAAAAGATGTTCCTTATTTATACATTCCCTATGACATGCTCGTGGCTCATATGGTATATCCATAGTATTCTCTAAACGTTATAGTTGTGGCTTCCAGCGAATTGAAGCAACAGCAAATTTATTCTAAAGTAGAACGCTGAAAATTCGCCAGTACGAACCTTTCATGTAACCGAAGAAAATTTAGATAAAATGAAAACAAAAACTACTCTCACAATTGATATCAGGAACAGGAATTTGCAATTTCTATGGCATATAATGATGGAAGGTCGACCTTGGAAATTTGAAACTGACACAACATATTGAATTAAACGTATAGCCTGCCTAGCGAGCTTCAGTAAATTTGTGATGCAACAAGGTATTTGAGCTACAAGGTTTATTAAGGAAAGTATGGAATGATCGTCAAAGTCCTGATTGGACAGGGCACATAGAAGAATTCTAAAGGTGACGGATTAACTGTGAGTTTAAAGTATGTTTTAATGAGACACATTTTAAATAACATAAAGAGAAGACTTTTCGTCGTTCATGCAACGATTACCGAGAAGATGTGCACCAGAAGTGGAGGGTCTATTTACGGCTTATTTGCAAAAGCTACGCACATACAATGCACAATTTGACTAATGCCATAGCATCTTACTGTCGTGCGAATAAGCCTAAAGGAAATGGCCAAACGTTTTTCCTTCAAACAAACGAAGTCAAGATCTTCAAACATTCGGTAACGAATTGTATCGATTTTGTTAGCAAAAAAGTCTGAAAGGCAAAATAATATATTTCGTTCAATAAAGCCGTAAGTATTGGCCAATTTCCTCCCAGAGGAAGAGTAACTTTTATGCAACAGAGATTTTGCCTTAAAGAAGTATTCTCAGAATATCATGGACGAGGAGATTTAAGGGAAATGGATGCAAATAGTATATTTACAAGAAAGAGACATTTTGAATTTTGAGGACACACAAAATTGAAGGAAGGATCAAAGAGGAGACAGAGAGGTACCTGACAAACAATCACGTTCACGTAGATGCAGAACTAGGACTGGGATAGATAGTAAATCGGAAAACATTACATAGAGTTTGAAGTATAGGAAGTTGGGGAAAGCCAATATCATCGACATCCTGAAGGCAAATGTCACGTACAAGAAAAGAAAGTATTAGACAAAAAGAAACGGTTGTCAAATTATTTCCAAATCGAGAGTGCTTTACGCACAAATATTTTACAATGATCGAAAGATTAAACTGATTTAGGGAATTATCTGTGAGGTAAATCCGGAATCAATTCAGCTATTTTATTTAAAATTAAGGATAATTTAGCCTTGCTATGAAAACAGATTCTCAGTCTATTTCAAACGTTGTTTTTGTATGTGTCACGTACCTTCCGGACGTGGATCAACATAGCTCTCTACCATTTATCATTTGTAATCGAAGCAATGTTTGCCTCCTAATTGTAACGCAGTCTGTGCGACTGTTCTTTTAAAGAAGCATATTAAAAATGTTATGTGTAAATTTACTATCTCTTTCAAGCATTGTCATTGAGAAGTCGCTATACTAAAAGTTCACGATAGAATAACAAATTATATAATTATTTTATTCATTCACTTGTTTGTCTATTTCATTCAATCAATTCACCATTTGTGTTTTTATTATACTATCACATCAATTTTCAGCTTCGAAAAAACAACTCCACAAGTGCATGTAGGTCATTCGCGTGTTAAATCAACGAATTCTACAATGGTAACAAGGCGTCCAAGAAATTTCATTTGACTCTTTTTCTCATTGAAAATCAAATTATTTGGAATGTTACATATTAATCGCATTGTCTCTTCTATAACTCCAAACAAACTAGAAGTCCAGTAACACGTCCAAGTTGTGTTTCCAATCATTGAACAGTAATTTATATTTGGGGTGAATCCAGCATTCACACGGAGACGTTTGATAAATATTGACGAATCAGTTTTCAGAAAACGCTATGAGAAACGGAAGGACCGAAGAGTCGAGATTTTCTTAATGGTAGGAATCTTTCCCTAACATTTGCAGAAAACCCCAAATCTTGTTTTCCAATTCGACAATTTGTATTAATTGCAACACCTAAAGTTCCAAACGTTCTCAGTTTTCTTTCTGCTGAATTCCTTCCAGAATGGACATCACATTAAGTAGATTACCAATTTCCTTGAAATTGACAGCAGAAAATGTTATTAGATTTACTATAATTTGCCGCAAATGTTTTCGTAATTATTCCGGCATTTTCCAAGATCGTGCATCAAATTCCAAGCAAAACCTTCATCATTGTCTCTTTGAATACAGTAGCAGACCTAATATAAACTTATTAAATGTCATTCTGTTCATGAGTGAAAAATTCAACTGATGATTTTCTGTATATTATGGTGTTGGAGGGGAATGGATTCGTTGTTACTTGTTGCTTTTATCAGAAGGTAGGTAGTAGTAGCAGTCCTTCGGGACAGCCGCTAGTTTGGCCTAAAGGTTCAACAAGCAATCAATTTGAGGTCACCATACCTAAACAAAATAACATACGAAAGAGAAGGGTGTATCAAAACAATTTGTATTAAAATACAACATCAATGAATAGTACAATTTTTCTTGATTCACACGCACAAAAGTCCGTTATAAAAATGTTCATTCGTATAAGAGAAATTGGATTATTAAAGAGTCACTTTGTTAATACTTAAGTTTAAGGCGTGCTGGTCACAGGAGATGAAAGGTGAGGTCAATGTGTTGGTAGGAGTCATTCGGTATCTCCGGTGGTGAAGGAAGGCTGGAGGCGTCGAGTTTGATGGTTGAGAAAAGCGTAGCGACATTCTCTGACGGTACTTCAAAGCTTTCTCTACACAGAAGTGAATTTGTCGCTCTATTTATTTGTGCCCATCGGCTCAGAGTCAGTCTGCTGAAGCAAACTGTTGGGTATGTCGCGGAGCCGTTTTATTGGTGGAAATTGCTTATTATTCTTTTTATTTTCCACCGGAAATTCTGCGTGGAGCCGGGTGCGTAAAGACCAGTATTGGTCATTTGCTATTTAGACCTCTGAGGGTTAACATCCGGTCCTTCGCTTGCTCCGTGCCACCACATAACTTTCGCCCCAGTAAACGGAGTTGTTGTTGTTGTTGTTTTTTTTTGTTTTTTTCAGTAATAAAAATATGTGTTTTCTTTCTTCCATTTAACCGTTCTACCGGACTTCGTTCTAGTTTCTGGTTTGTTATCATTAGTTTCTTCGGAACAAGATAGGGAGTTCTCCAAATCCGGTCTTGATCCAATGGAATCTTTTGATTTTATATTTTCAGAAATATATGCAGGTTTTAGTCTATCTATTGAAACATTACTATGTACGTCATCCGATCTTTTAATAGTAAAATATTTTTCATGACGACTTAATACTTGGAATGGACCTGTGTATAGAGCTTCCTAACCGTGCGGCTACAATGAGAAGCGGCGAGGAAGTGGAAGCTAACACCTCTCGCCTAGTTAGTTTTCCGAAGTCTCACGAGGAACTGGTGAATTTGGGCGAGAGTTGGGTTGCATTTGAACATTCCGTTTATTTGGCCATCTGCACCACGGCTTACAAAATTTTGCACGTTCCGCAAAGTATAAATGCGCTCGGCAAATTAGAGGTTTTTGGTCCTTGTTAAAAGGGCGAACACTGGTAGGGAATTTATTTTCACTGTGGGAACAGACATGTATCCTTTTAGTTTCATTTTTATTTTGCTGTTCATCCCTTTGCTTCCCCGAAATCTGTCGAATATGTGCGGTGTCTTGTTTGTTAAAATATAATCGTAAGTCATCCGCCATTCTTCCAAGACGATCTGTGTCTAAATCGACTTGTGCAGCTACCACTGGTTTAATGGAGTGAGGTAGGGCTTGAATAAATTTGTGACGTACGATATCGTCCCCTACGCCAATTCGGCTTGCTAATGACATGAGTTCATTCAGGTATACTGAGGGACGACCTGTTACAGTCGATGACGACATTAATTTGTCCAGCATCTCTGGTTTTGTTTTCTCGTAAGCGCCCGTCACTGCTTCTTTTAGTGCGTCGTAATCTTTTGATTGCAGTATAGTTGGCTGTATATTTCCTACTATGTCCACAGGTAGAGCTGCCAAAGTGTTAAAAAATTTTTGACTGGTCTGTCTTATATTTGCAATATTAAATTGCGCCTCCATTATCGCAAACCAAGCTATTACGTTTGATTCAATGAAGTTTGGTGGTTTTATCGCAACAGCTTGGATTGGTTGGTTTTGATTAATTGTAGTTTCTTCAGCGTCAGTTGCCATGTTTTTGGTTTGTGTTGAATAAAAATTCTAATTTTGTGACAGTTCAATTTTTTTTGTGCGTGCGTGTATATATATGTGTTAAAATCACGTCGGCGGTCAACACTTATTGTGTTGAAGGGGGGAGTGGCTTCGTTGTTAATTGTTGCTTTTATCAGAAGGTAGGTAGTAGTAGCAGTCCTTCGGGACAGCCGCTAGTTTGGCCTAAAGTTTCAACAAGCAATCAATTTGAGGTCACCATACCTAAACAAAATAACATACGAAAGAGAAGGGTGTATCAAAACAATTTGTATTAAAATACAACATCAATGAATAGTACAATTTTTCTTGATTCACACGCACAAAAGTCCGTTATAAAAATGTTCATTCGTATAAGAGAAATTAGATTATTAAAGAGTCACTTTGTTAATACTTAAGTTTAAGGCGTGCTGGTCACAGGAGATGAAAGGTGAGGTCAATGTGTTGGTAGGAGTCATTCGGTATCTCCGGTGGTGAAGGAAGGCTGGAGGCGTCGAGTTTGATGGTTGAGAAAAGCGTAGCGACATTCTCTGACGGTACTTCAAAGCTTTCTCTACACAAAAGTGAATTTGTCGCTCTATTTATTTGTGCCCATCGGCTCAGAGTCAGTCTGCTGAAGCAAACTGTTGGGTATGTCGCGGAGCCGTTTTATTGGTGGAAATTGCTTATTATTCTTTTTATTTTCCACCGGAAATTCTGCGTGGAGCCGGGTGCGTAAAGACCAGTATTGGTCATTTGCTATTTAGACCTCTGAGGGTTAACATCCGGTCCTTCGCTTGCTCCGTGCCACCACAATATCCCTTCGTAACAACAGCATTCTTGAAGCGATTTTGAGTGTTTATCTACAGCATAACTTTCTCAATGAACTTAACTCTAAATATATTGATTTTTCAAATATTTTATCGCAAAATTAGTTCATTTCTTATTTTCGTTTGAATAAACTTTGCAGTAATAATTTGATGTTAGAATATGAGTTAATTAATTTCATAATTTGGAAGAATGTTTAAATCGTTCATATTTTTAAAGAACTATAATATTTCCGTTTCACACGTTAAAAAATTATACATGCTGTGTTTATTTATTTTAAATAAAGTCTTTTCTTAATCACATATGATCTTTCTTGTTTTATGATTAAATACAGCAAAAAAAGGGGGGATTTTGGTTATATTTATTCATTTTTTCCCCCAACTACCTTCGATATTTTCCAATACAAACATCAGGGTTTTCCTGTCTAAGGCAAATTAATTGTGTTTGTTTGAACTATTATTTTCCTTTTGTGTTTAGACCGTGAACAGATCAGGCCATGTGCAAATTCAAAAACGCTGGCTTTAAAAGATTTATGTGGTTTGTCCACAAATGCCCAAAATTATTTCGGCAAGCACAATTTGTCTTAGCAATGAAAAATTAAATGTAGATATTATCTATTTTAATGAATTCAACATATCTTTCTTACACTGAGTATACGGCTGTCTCGAAATGACATTTTATTAAAACAAATTTTTCATGTCTCATAAAAGGTCTTCCTGTAAATTTTAATATTAATCAATCTATTTATAAAAATGAGTGACCGGAAGCACTGACATGTACACATCATAGTGTCTGTATTGATATTCGTCATTACTCGTGTAATGGCGTCTTTCAGGGAATCAGTCTTATTCTACAACTGTCCACACGTAACAATCAAAAGAATATTGCGAAATAATTGGACACATGATTGGTTTAATATTCTCCTGTAGACTGATTTTAATCCTATCATGAGTTACCACATCTCTTCGAACGGGTGCAAAGTCTAGCTGAAATACATACTGCGTTTCATTGCACACACAATCCATTCAGGTATTGACAATTTCAGTGTGCTCAACGGCATTCAACCGAAGATCTTCATAGATAAAATTTGGGGAAGCATGGTGTGTCCTATAATACTCACCACTCATAAAAGAGAAGTTCTAGACTTCGTGTGCGAAACATGGCATATCCGTATGATCTGCAGATTCTTGCTACATTTCCGCTTCGATACTCGTCGAAACTTTTACATCCGATAAATTAAAAACAAAAGAAAACAAACACGTATCATGCCAGGTTTGTCTGGATGTTTCACCTCATTAAATAATCGTTTTGTCGAGATAAACCATTGTCCTTTTCAGTGTGCCGACATAGTTGCCCTTTGCTTATCGCGTATGTGTTGTACCGAATGTCCTTACGAACCACATTACTTATTGTGCCCACCGATTGCTGGACATTTCTGGCAGTGACCGATGAGTACTGTTCCATGATTAACTGGACGAATCAAACTACTTCTAAAATTTGTACACAAACAACATGGACAATTCCAATAACGTGCAGTCTCAAAATCGTTGTGTTTTGCATATATTACAACTACAATATGTTTTCTCATCTAAAGAGTTAGCTAACATTTCATATTGAAGATCTGAAAATGTAACAACAAAGTATTTTTTTATTACCACATAACTGCAGGTTAACAGTCAAATATTTTTCAATACCATACGCAGCATCTCTATCTATGGATCTATGTATCACTTTATATATATAAATATATATATATATATATATATATATATATATATATATATATATATATATATATATATAATGTATGTATGTATGTATGTGTGTGTGTGTCTGTAGAGAAACAGAGATTGGGATTAGGGCGAGAGGGAGTGAGAGTCTCTTGATACAATAATTGCGACCTTATTTCTCGTAATGCAGTGTCTTTATCCAGCCTCAAATTTGTGCAGGGCGGATATGACGTTTTATTTCTGTTAGAGTTTTTCATATTCTTGTGCATACGTAACAATGTTGGGCGTCTTTTCCAGTAGTTATTTCATAAATGCTACAAAGAGATTATGAAAAGTATAGAAATAAGGATTAATATGAGTTAGCTAGCACCTACATGGTTGTGTGAATATATATATATATATATATATATATATATATATATATATATATATATATATATATATATATATATATATATATGGTTATCGACTCATAAAACGAGTCTGATCATCACTGACTTGTCTAGTCCATCAATTTAAATCCCCACTACAGCACTGCATTCATTTGTTGCGTGAACGATAGTGGTTCATAAAGTCAGCCATAGATCTGCATTTCTTGTTACGGATACGGCATATCAAATTATCTCCGGGTGGTGGTAGACGACTTTAAACATCGTTACTTCCAATGTCTCTTTTATATATCTTGTCAAGCTCGACCTTGACTTGCACACTCTAGTGCCGGGCATTCAAATACTTGTTTTATCAAGTAGTAAATATGCTTGGAATTATTTGTTTTCGCTGCATTCTCTATTTTATCTGACAAACATTCTTCCTGCATAGTTCGAAGAGTACATTGAGTTTCTGCATTTGCAACTTTAAATACTTTGTATAGTTTACTGTGTTGTTATTTGGACAGATCTTTTTGCAACATCGAACTTCGAAACCTATACTTTCTTGCAATGATCTCCTTGATTCATTTTCAGTCAACCAGTTTTCCTGACATTTTACCTCGAACTTCCTCAGCTGCTTCATATGTATTCTTCTTCAAAGAGTCCCATGAAGATGAATCATTGATTTTAGTAAGTCGTAGTGTAGTGATTCTTGTGTTTCCATGGAATGCAGTTTTGCGACATTACGACGTGCAGGAGACTTTCCATTGTTCTGTCTAGTTGCTGGTTTAAGAGCAAAATTCATTTTTACCCTCATTAGGGCATGATCAGTCAAAAATCTGCATCACTTACAATAACAATATGGACGTCCTGCATATGACTCTTGTGGACGATGACATAATCAATGAGATGCAACCAGGGTGAGCGGGGATGCATCCACGAAGTAACATGATCAACCGTTTGCTTGAATTGAGTGCAGCTTTCAAGAAGCATTAAACCATTGGTGTTGATTTTCCCGACGCTGTATTTCCCCAAACTACTCCAGGTTTCACAATCTGCATAAACTCGGATATTGAAGTCACCAACGAGGACAAGCTGGTCATCTTTAGAAGACTTCGAGGTCGCACACTCATTGGGTAATCTCGCGTCTGGATACCAGCCAAAATATTCCTATGGCCTCGCGCAGAGACATCTAGATGTCCGTTGACCTATCAAAGTTGTTAATCCGTCATTTAACAGGTCTTGTGTTTGTCGTGCAGAGATTCTAGCCTCCCTACACATACACACAGACAGACACACAAACACACACACATACATACATACATATATATATATATATATATATATATATATATGTGTCCGCTTGTACAGATCATCTGCATAGTAATGTCATTTAGCCCGCCTGCAGAAGCGGTTTACAAGTCATGCAATTTGAGATTTAGGAGATGGATGAAGACCAGTGTTACCCGTCCACCTTAAAAATAAAGGTAGAGCAGACAGCAACAAAGGCCTATAAGGAGTATAAAAATACTATAAACTGTAAGAGAAAATTTTATATTATTATTATCATCATTTTTATTATTTATAAGATAAATAATAAAACAATATTTTCTTGTAGTAAAAACGAAACAAAATAAGGTTATAACTGGGAACGCTTTTCAACGCTATTGAAAGTTCATTACTTTAATAAATAATGTATTGTAAATTAATAAGACAATGTAAATGAATAAAATTCATACCAAATGTTAATAAAAGAAAATTTGAATATAAATGACAATAAATAAAGAAATCGGCAATAATGAACCAATAGTGAATATAAAGATAAAGAAAATAAACTTTAAAATCTACTACTTTCTTCTAATTTCGAAAATTATGACCACTTACGTAAAGAAAAAACAAAACAAAAAAAAACAGGGAAATTTTACGGTGAAATATAAATAGACCAGAATTATTCATACCACTATATAATTCACAAATACAATGCATTAAATGCTCTTCAGCTCTTAGTAAGAAATACTTAATAAATTACACTTAAGCAACACTTATTTAAAAATAAGAAAAAAAATTGTATACCACGACATAAGGATAAATAAATTAGTAAAAATTATAAAATGTGAATATTAATTACTGGATGATTAATATAAAACAATTTCCTTTAAAATAAGACATCGCCTTCTTTGAACAATGAAAGAAAAACAAGCCCATTTACTCTGACATCAGGGTTCAATATATATGTTGCGAAACACTGAAGACTTTGCCGGGGTACTCATAAAAATGTGTACTTGTGTGTCCGCTAATATATGTGTTTGTTTGCGTATGTTTGTGCGCGCGAATGCTTGTGTGTGTGTGTTTTGTTTGGAAATTTGAAACCAAAGACGCATTTCCCAGGAAATTAAACGTAGCTTCTGTTCGCTTTGGCGTCATAATTTCAACTAAAAGTAGAATGACAAAACTATCTGAGCATTAGTTGTTTGCAGTGAATCACATTAATCTCTCTGGCTTATCATGATCACGTTCTGGTTTGTCATTCGATGAATGTCTGTATGTCTAGTGCATGATTTATTATATCTATATCTGTTTGTATGCACGCACATATACCCACATACAAATACAACCATACGCAAAAACATTGGTGCATACATACACACAGACATCATACACAATCAAATATACATTCCGATATAGGTGTCCCCATATATGCAACTACATGACGCTAAAGAAAACTTAAGCTAGGCTACTCATCTTTGATGAAGAAATTTCCACTTTGTCTTAGTATCTTCACTATTATCATACTACAAACATATCAGGTCATCTCATAAGTTCTGTCCGATTTTTGAATAAAGAAAACAAGTGACCAAATGTTACATTTAATTACAGATTCAATCAACAATGTATTTTCCCTGATTATCTATGAATTCCTTCCATCTATTAACAAGCTTACTAATTCCATTACTGTAAAATTATTTTGGCTTTGATTCGAAGAACTCACAAATGTAAGTTTTAACCTCCTCCTGTGTTACAAAAGCTGTTTCTTCCAAATTATTCAGTAACCTACGAAACAAATGGTAGTTGTATGGTTTGAACTGAGAACCACTGCCAATTCCCCAACTGCTAAAGCAGGATTTTCTTCAAGGTCTGCTTCAAAAAGCTTTTCATCAAACTCAACTGGACGTCTGGTTCGAACTTCATCTTCAAGGGTGAAATCTCCACCTCTGAATTTTGCAAACCATCTTCTGCAAGTTCTTTCATTCACACATTCCTCTCCATAAACTGAGTGAATGTTTCTAGCCGCTTCGGCTGCTGAGTTTCCTTTTTTGAACTCATAAAGCATTATGTGCCTCAAATGATTCTTGGGTACTTCCATGTTAGCAGGGTTTCAATCAAACAAAATTTAATTTTATTGTTCTCTGAAATAAAATTTGATCAGTTTAAATGCATCTAAACATAAAAATAATGTTCAGCTCCATTAGACATTATAAAATACTGTTTAAATTTCATTCATTCTAAAAAAAGGAAAAATTCGGACAGAACTTATGGGATGACCTGATATATACATAGGTGTGTGGGGGTGCGGACAAAATGTTTTATTCGTGTCTCACCCCCCATCATCAAAAGTAAATGTTGGAATGTGAATAAAAGTTTTTTTTTATGGAATTTGTCTTTGGAATGGACAAATTACAACTAAAAAAAAATTACATTTTACTTTTTTCGATCAGCTTTTAAATGCCATCTGTTAAACTTCATATAATACTTCAAAACATGCACATAGAAATATTCGGAAAAATTAAGAAAATATTTTTTTTTTATATTTAATATTAATATTTTATAAATATTAGGAATTATCATTTCATAAGTGATCAGAACTGAAATTTTCTAAAAATAAACAGTTGACAAAAAATAATTAAGATACCATATTGTTTGTAATTTTAATATTTATTTTCTTGGTTAAATAATACATGGCTAACATCAATCTGCCCAGGTTACTCAACAGTCAATCATTTTTATGGTCATTTGCAGTGATAACAGTTCATGGATTGTTATATCATGATGGCTATTTAAATGGTTATGGCCGTTTTGATAATCATATTATCACTTAGGGAATGTCATATACCACACTCCATGAACTTGCAAACTGAAAATATCTAAAGGAACAACTATACGTCTGGGCCTGATAACACGTAAACGAAGGTTTACGTATATTTCTTGTACCGTCAGCATCAGTTTGAACATATATCCCCCCTGTCTATGTCAATCGATGTTTGTTTTTGTAGCTTTGTGATTTCTAGGATGATTCACCTTAAAGCAGTCATACATTAGTTTTAAAAAAATAAACATAACAGATATTCTCACTGAGTATTGCTTTTTATCACTCGTTTATTCCTGGACTTAACCTGTGAATGTCAACTTATAGCTGAATCAAAAATCTAATATTCTTCATCCTGCTGTGATCATAAATTTAATTTAGCAAGGGCTTAGAGGATTGAAGATGATTTAAAGTGTGATATGCCTCACCTGAATACCGTTTGTGGCTACATTAGAAAGCCCTGTTATGTTTAAGTTTGAATCGCATTTTGCAAATATTTGAGATATCTTTTACAAAAATAAGCGTTTGGATACTTAAGAGAATGGGCTCACAATACCAACCGTATATATTACTTTTATACAGAAGTTTTAATTCTGCCAACTCCTTCATATCGGCTGTTCATCTTCGCCAATGTCCGCCGCCGATCAGGACGTGGATGATCATGTCTCTAGTAGCTCTTAGTAAATTTTGCCTTTTTGCTATCTCTCCTAATCAGCATTCTATTAAGTACTACGCTTACCGTCAATTTATCCTGTGAGTGTCAAATTTTCAAAGCATACTTTTGTCATTATGTATTCTATGTCATAGCATTTGACCCTGACCTTCACTGTATGTATCCTTTTTGCAACGCCAATTTGCAAATTTATCACGCTTTAATACTACACTAAATTTTTATTTAAATCGTTTATTTACTTTCAATATATTTAAGCATGTAATACGCGTAACAAAATGGCGGTTCGTTTGCCTTTAGTGAAGACGTGGCGTTGACAGCCATTGACACTTTCTCAGTTCTTATTCGCCGATTTCTCAAGCCGGCATCGCGTGTGAATCCTTTCAACTGAGGTGCATCTAATGCATAGCTAGACGAGACCGTAATGTCAACATCTATTCATCAAAGACAACACCATTTTGACAGCCATATCGCCGAAAAGATGTAGTGATAATAAATATTGTCACCTTCGCAACAAACCTTACAACATTTATTATACTGAATTTTGATTTCATACGGATAATGACAAAGTATAAAATAATTTCAACAATAACATCTAAATCAGTAAAACACAGATAGAACTATCGATAGGACAACTGGAAGACACACTCTGCACACTAAGGCATTAAAATAAATAACAATTTAAAAGGATAAAATTCTTATATCAATAATCTAAATAATATTATGGATATAATAAAGTCTCACAATACATACCGATGTCGCCGAAAATATTCATAGGCTGACAAAGATATTCTCATGGAATTTTGACGAAATGTTGTTTATTCCTCAATATTGTTCGTCTTGCGCTTCATACCCTTCTTCCATTGGTGTTGAAGGGCTTGCAATCTATTGGTAAATGTTTTCATCCTGATGTTAATAAAATGACTAAACAACAACAGATATGACGTCGTCATAACTGCGATACTGGATCCCAGACAAGTGGATTTTTTTATGTTTGGCAACAGATGACAGTCTGTTGGGGAAAAATCAGGAAAATAGGGAGTGTGATCACATAGTTCAAAGCCACGGATCCAATGAAACCGAGTACAAGTTTCCTGATGAAACAAGACAACATCGTCAGTTTCCTGGGCATTTGGCTTTGATATATTTTCATAACTGCCTCAGCAAGTTTGCATATTACTCGCCATTGATGCTGTGGGACATTTGAAGAGATTCAATAAGCACAATGCACAATCAATTACTGAGTCCATCACATTATTGTAGATGAAAAGAATCTTAACCTTTTTAGAACAGTTGAGAACAGGTTTTTCCACTGCATGATTTGTCCCTTTGTATTTAACACATAGTAATGAACCCAGTACTCATGTTGATTTAGGAAACAATCAGAGCAACACCGTAGATCAGCCTCAATATCAGATTTTCCTGGGACTTGATCAATATGATGTGTTTTTGATCAGGTGTCAGAATACGTGGCGCCAACCTTGTTGAAACTGTCGTCAAATATGAAACTGTTTATGCAAACATGTGTATATTTCTACATTTCAAATAATAATAAAAAAATAACTTATCTATTGTGAAGTCTTAGCACGTTTAAAATTTGAAAGTGTATGTACTATCAACTTGATTCCATTAGGGACGTTTAGAAGCGGAATTGAGTATAATGATTTTCTTTTCAGAGAAATCTACTTTTTCTTTGGACAACATTACGTCAGAAGTGCTATTTTGAATTGGAGGAAAGTGTTTTTAAAACTTAAACAATACAGGTAGATTGATATTTCTAAAAATGAAATGGAATTAACGTATTTAGAACATGGCAACTCACACATATGCCTGCGTGTGTAAAATATAATAGATTTAAGAGGAAATATATAACCAGTATCGCTTAGCTATGCATATAATAGTGTAAAATATGATCCTTTTCGAAATACCTGATGGTCTTTATCGAATTTAAGATCAATAGGGAACATTATTTTCGCTTAAAGATTGATCTGCGATTACACTAAACATTACTGAGATCACTCCGGATGATATTAAAACACGCTTCGCAATTATTCTTAGGCCAGACAATCGGATATTTACTGTAATATCGAGTCAACTTAAAGAGTTGGCTCCTAGCCACCAGGTGCAAAATCGTAACTCACATTACTTGGCACCGATATGTAAAAAGGAGAGTTACTCAACATCTCTTAGCATGTGCAGACATGGGAAAACTCATGATTGGAAAATATATGAGAATCAAACCCGAGAGGATAGAAGATGCTGCTGAGTGGAAGAATCGACGTTCAGATAGGATAAAGCACCCAAACACACACAGACACCCAGCAATAATAAGTGACCAAATTCAGAATAAATATGAGAATAATTTGTAGAATGAGAAATTTATTTCGGCATTTTCCAGTCAATCTGCACAATGATATCGTTGTAATATTTTGGAGAAATATGACAATTTGAAACATTGTCCAACGATGTAGTCGCATCTCTTTATTTCATTCTAACAAATCTAAATTTCAACATATGCCATATAAATTCCCCAACTCTCTCTCTCTCACACACACACATATATATATATTAAGACATTTTTTTAAGTTTATACATTCTTTTTATAGATACAAATATTTAAGTAAATGATATATTTATAATAAACAGTATTAACGATATTGACCGAATATAATGAATACTTATGGATTTACGAATTTAAAAACTGAACCACACATAGACCGCTTAAACGCCTTTGAAATGTATCTCTTAAACATTATTAACGGCATTGCTTTACATAAAAAACAGAAACCAATTTCAGAAACACGTCGATACATTGGTTCAGGATATTAAGAAATCAGATCAAATTTTCATAAAATCTGATCAAACCACAAAATTGTATGAAATTCATTCTAAGGATTATATGGCATGAATTAGAAATATTTTAATCAAAAATTATAGAAAATAAATATTAATTATCTTAATTGTGTTGATCATATCAACACTACTTCTATATATATATTACCGACAAAATAAAAAATTGCAATAGGATTGGCAAACTTTGAACTAATAATCCTATGTACTACGTAAATATCACATACCTGAGATCAAGACCAAACATTTTACAAGAATTATAAATCCCACCAGATCGGAGATTCGATTTTTCTAGAGCTCGTTAATAAACTGATTAAAAATCTCCTTGGACTTATTCATTGGATTAATACCAAGGAAGAAATTAGCCCTGTTTAAAAGCATCAACAACAAAAACAACTGCACCTTCATCCAGTTTGATATAGTTGAATTCTACACTTCAATATCCAAGGAACTCTTTACAATGGGATTACAATTTGCCAAAGTTTATTCCAACAACGCTAGTGAAGAGATAATAATTATTATGAATTGTAGGAAATCTGTCCTCATCTACAATAAAAATAACTATGGGTAAAAAAAATCCGACGAACTCTTTGAAAAATATATAGGATCGTTGGATTCTGCGGAATCTTCTGATTTGGTTGGTTTATATATTTTGTATAAACTTACTGCAAATGAAGAGATTTCCCTGGATAGTAGAGGGCTGCATAGTGATGGTGGTCTCATGAATGTAAACAACTCTCCGAAAATTAAACTTGATAAACTTAGAAAAATGATTCATAGTGAATTTAAAAGTGTAGAACTTAAGATAAAAGTAATTACTAATATTAAACAAATTGATTTTCTAGATGTAACTTTGGATCTCGTGTAGGAAGATTTTCAGGCTTATATGAAGAACGATGCCAACCCAATCTATATACCTCCAAGTTTCAATCACCCAACGTCTGCATTCCGACATATTCCTTCCTCTGTAGAACGTCGGCTATGCAAACATTCTTCTAACAAAAAGATATTTGAGACATATAGAAGTGTGTATAATAAAGTTCTTAGTAATAATTGGTATAAGTTCACTGAAATTCAGTTTAAAAAATATGATGGTGGTTTAAAGAAAAAAAAAGAAACAGGAAGATCATCTGGTTCACATCTCCATTTAACCAATTGGTTTGTACAAAGTTAGGCCATAAGCTTCTAAAAGAAATTAACAACGCTCATAGTAAACATTTTAATAGGAATACAAAACTTACCTATAGTTGTTCTAATACACTTGCGAAAGCAATAAATTTTCGCGACGATGAAACACTCGACCAATGTAATAATTTTAAGAATAATAGAATTATTAAAGCATATATTGCTAACCAATGCTCAATCTCGGACCAATTTTGAACTGAATCATTTGTGTTCTATCTCCACAGTAGAAAACCTCAGAATTGAAAACTTTTATATTGGCAGCACGAAGAATTCTTTCAAAATCGTTGGGATGAGCACCTATTCTCTATTACTAGTGCTCCTTATAGAAATAGTACTTCATTTTCAGAAATATTTTTTTGAAATTAGAAAGAAGAAATAAAGTTAAATAGAAAATTTTAAAACTAGCTACAACATTTACATCCTAGTTTTCTCTGTTTACCGGAGAAAATGCTAACAGTCAGATTTTCAAATAGGTATGAGTTATTGAAGTGAAAATTCGAATTGTCAACTGTAAACATATTTTACCTCTGAACTTACAATATTGGTAAACTTTCATATTGGATAATCAGTTCTTTTATATTGAATAACTTTGTGGTAAACATATAAATCTTATCATTCGTAAGTTAGATCTTTTCGATGTAGTATAATTTGTACGTTATTTTTCTGACATTATCGGCAATATATTATCTAGATATTTATAAGTTTTGCTGATGTTTTAACATCTATTGCCTTGTTTTATTAATACCCTATATAAAATCCTTTACTTTATCATTGGCATTCAATTTAGTATAATTAAATATTTCATTATTATTTATGACTACTATACATAAATGTTTTGTTTACTTCATTTATTTATTTCTTTTGTTTTAATTTTCTTTTTTCGTTATTTCTTAAATATTTTGCTTATACTATCTTCCTTTATTTTTATATCGCCATATCATTGACAACCTATAAAATATTCTTTACTAAATTACGTTGCTTCATCAGTCAACATTATAGCAAACATCCTGTTTCAAATATTACACATGTATCTGTTGCAAATGTATCTGTTTCAAATATTACACATGTATCCGTTGCTATTTTGAATCTGTGTTTCATGACATCTTACTTAACATTGATCATTTTGAATAGTTGAACCGATTATCAAGGAAACATATCTGGCTACTTATTATTTCTATATTTTCCTTATATTTTATATTTTCTTGTAGAAGGGACTATAACTTGGGTCTTTCTTTCTTTCTTGCTATTTTTATTTTCTTTCGACATTTTTCGCGGGAAAAGATCTTGTTTGTATGTAAATATTAAAAATTGTAAAACTCCTCAATTATTATCGCCAGATGAGATGCGTGGGGCTTTTATAAGAAACGCCACATAGTAGAAACTGATATTAAACTACAAAAAATGTCCTGGTCATTAATAAACTCCAACTCCAGACCACATCCCCTGGCATAAGATACGTTACGCATTCTCATGAACAAGGTGTCTATTAGAGGAGGACTGAAAATAAATTTAAAACTATGCTCCGAGGCGTAGGGGCTGATGATAGCCGTGTAAAGAACGACTTTAAGTAGACTATCTTCTATGTTGAGTTAATTTTTGCTTTTTTGCTGTAATATATATATATATATATGTGTGTGTGTGTGTGCGTTTTTTTTAGAAATATATATATATATATATATATATATATATATATATAAATATATATATATATATATATATATATATATATATAGATAGATAGATAGATAGATAGATATGTATGTGGGTATGCGTGTTTACATATATATATATATATATATAGTAAGACTATTTTGTTTGGGATGTAGTAATATCAACATTTATGTTGATTTTAGGTAGATTCTTTTCGATTCTATTTGTGATAAAATTAATATGCGGGATAAATTATTTTTTGATTCACTGGGTTTCTGTAAGAGCGTTTTTTTTTATTTTAGCATGTTTTATGGTATTTTTTCGAATTGAACATAAAACTAAAAGTGTACTGTAGAATTTTTAAAGTGTTTTCAATATATCTGTTTCCTGTAAATAATTACAGTTGCATATTCTTAGAGGTTTTAGGTAGAATCCGATGAATATATGCTGGATTATATTTCTTGTTATGCTGAGAAAATAACTTTATAGGTTGTTTTTGTTATTTGATTTCCGATGGAAATTAACTTTTCTGACATTTGTAATGGTTAGTTTTTGAGATATTGGGAATTTACGGCAATGGACTGTGTGAAGTTATTATGCAGATTAGAATAATGTTAGATTAAGGTCCCTGAAATTTCAATAAAACTACTTTTCCTTTCTGTCCATAGTATATATTGAAACGTGTAAAGGAAAGGATATAGCAAATACTGAAAAACAAAAAAAAAAATAACAAAATTATTGACTGAGGGAATGTCCTCATTGGACATATCAAATGAGCTTTGCGTATACCATTAAACGAGAAAGAAGGCTGTTGAAAATATAATTTGAGAAATTGAAGCAACGTTAAAGGCGTTATGAACTTGCTTCCTCGAGATGAACGTAGACAAATATAGTTATAGTGAAACAACAACATTGGCCTAGCATTCAGATTTCTGAATTGGGGATTCTAGAGGACAAATTTGTAGAATCTTTTGTGAATTACGATGTGTAAAACATTTTCCTCGTAAACCCCCTTCCATTGAATCAGATTTTTATAGCATCAAAGTAGACAGTTCTAAAATGATTTTCACGGAATAATATCGAGTGACATTTGATTAACCTGGTAGATGGACCAAATAATGCGTTTTCATTCAATTCAGACATATCTGTATCTAAAATTAAGTAACAAGGAGTCGTTGGTGTGATGACATGGGTAGGAATTTCCGACCAAACCATGATTAGACCATGCAAATTCGATGAAGCTGTTAATGTGAACAGTGCTAAGTATTATGATTTTATGAACACGACTTTCTTTGCATGGTACATGACTCAGTTTCGCAGTTTGAAACTGATGTGTTTATTTATGTGAGACAATGCCCCTTCTCATATCTGTAAGCTTACCCGTTAATTATTTGAGCATAAAAAAAAAACTTACAGGAGAGAAGGTAATGGAGTGGCCACCATCAAGTCCTGATCTGAATCCGATCGAAAATCTATGGTTAATATTGAAGATAAATTTATATAAAGGTGGAAAACAATATAACAGTAAATATGGGAAGCAATTAAAACTGACATGTTGGAAATTGAATCTGCTTAAGTAAGAAAAATGACAGAATCAATGGATGATAAATTACTGTCAGTTATAGAAAGAGTGACTATATTAAAATGTAATAGATTCAGACTTATTATATGTGTTGGTTTTTTGCTCTATTATATGTGTTGATAAATTGTGGATGATTTTATTATATTGTTCTTGAAGCCAAATATTATTTTTTGTTTCGCAGAATAACTTCAGACTGCAGTTTTTAAAATACATGAAATATCTTCAATAACCCAAATGAACAATTTTAATACTAACTAAATTTTTGACTCAGGCGTTGATTTGACATCTGCAAACCATTTTGGTATTATCGAAGTAAATATGATTGGTTCAATAACATCAGACAGAGAATATATTTTCATTCTCCGTGCATATTATAAAGAAATCTATACAGTAAATATATGTGTCTTGCCTAGTGTGTGTGTGTATGTGTATGTGTGCGTTATCTATTGCGTTTTGCCAAAACGCGTTTATGTCTTGTTTTATGTGGCTTACGATAAAAGTTAAAAATAAATCAACACACACACACACACACACACACACACACACACATATATATATATATATATATATATATATATATATATATATATATAAATGCGAAAAATAAAATTCCAACGTTCAAAACATTAATTTAAACAGGGCTCAATATAAACGTAGAGCAATTCTTTTTTCTCTTTATTATAGGCACTTTTTTCTCGTTGGAGCAGTTATAATGTATATCTTAAACACACACTCACAAACTCACACACACACTTCTATATATATATATATATATATATATATATATATATATATATATATATATATATATATATATACATACACACGTAGATTCTTCTGATGATCGCTACTCCCAAAGCGTAGATAAATTATGATTATATCAGGCGATTGATCTTACCTTTCATAAAATTTTGTTTATGCGAATTCTGTGAAAGTCAATGGGGATATAGATCTTGAAGATGAAAGTGGTAGAGGACATATGCTCAAATGACAATCATCACGTGAAAATACGGGTGCAAGAAAAAAAATTCAACGTGTCCGAGAAAAATCTATGACAATAACTGAGCATTTCAACAATGTTGAATTATCTCCAGAAACTTTTCATGGACAATAAATTCGTGAGTTCCCCATGAACCAACTTAACGTCAAATAATTTTACATTTTGAAAATGTTTTCGATGGTGTGTCTACAAAATTCTAATGAACCATACATTGATCGAAAATTCACTTGTGACGAGTAATGGTTCTGTTCTTTGAAAATTTAAGACCTAATATAATTTTTTTTCCACAAACGAATTTTTACTAAATAAATTTTCTTTTGATTTTTTTCAAACATTGTCGTTGTCCAACAAATTTCTGGAATCTATCTAAAACATCAGTGCCGACATTAATTGATGGTTGAAATGCACATAGAGGCGAATACTATTATTCGATCTACACTCAGGAATAGATTCTGTACTATATTTCCACCCACCTTTATTTCAAGCATCTTGAACATTTTTTGACCAAGAAAATTCCAATGTAAGGAAGATCTTTAAAATGTATTTTGGCTTTATTTTCCATTGTGGTAGATATGAATACATGCTAGGATTTAAATTTTGACTGATTTTAATAATTTCTACATAGATTAATTCAGAAGTGAATTTCATTCTAAAAGGATATAATTTTCCTACACAATTTTTTTACTATTTTATCATTTCAAAGCATTTGGAATCTGCCTTCAAACAAGAAAAAAAATCACTCACACATTTATTACACACATACTTACCCGTTTTACTAAAAAATATGCTTTTTTTATATTTGCCTGACATTTTAAGACATGAAATATCTGCATAAATTTTCATTGAAGTCTCCAAGAGCGATTTTCAACATCAGTGTTTGTGAGAAACGTTTTAATTTGACAAGGGAAAATCGAAATATTTTAACACATAAAAGTCACAAATTCTGACGTCTGAAATACTTGACAATTTTGGGTTGTAATCAGATGTCATTTAAAAGTTTAGAAAAGAAGAACATTTTAATGATTTTCCAGGAAATTGATATTCTGAATATTTTGCATTATATCTTGTGTGCCAAGACCCATTTTCCACTTTATTACAGTCAAGTGTGTGTCTTTTATGCAAGCCCAAAATAATAAATTTCAGACAAGTGAATCCGGGATAGAATGTTTCAGATATTCTATATGTGGTAGGAAAGGCGACGTTAATTGTACGAATACCTAAGTGATCTACATGGAATAGATCTGTACTATATTTACTTTATTCAAACTTACTTGCTAACTTTAAAATGTTGGCTTCATTTCCATTGTATACTGATACACAAGAAATACCGTACAGCGAGTAAACAGACCTAGCCAAAATATCTATAAATTTTCATTGATTTTATATTGATCATAGATAAATTCATTTAAATTAGAAACATTTTAATGGACATTTTGTGCCTTTTCTAAAAAATATCGCATTACCGTCACGCAAATCTATTCAGATAAATATGAAGGACATTTTATCAAAATTCTATTATATATCATAGTGTTGTGGATTCTCTGATATTAGTAGATTATATTGGAAAAAAGTATATTTCTCTATATTTCTTCCTACTTATGTATAACTATTCCTAAATATGATCTACATTGGTAGATCACCTAAGGTTAAATAGCAGGGTAGAATGTTTATTCTAGCCATGAGTGACAAGAAATTAATTACAGGACTAATCAAAATTCAAAACTGTAGATTAAGCAAAAAGAAAACACTTCACACTCTTCTCATGGAGAATATGATATAACGAATGAAATGCATCTGTAATGAATGTGATGTCCTGCATGAGGAATGTTTATAGCGTTAAAATATAATGGAAATTAATATAGTATATTTAGTAAATTGTATTACTTGTTAATATCATTTAAGTTATGAGAATGTTTGAATTAATTTATTAAAACGAATGATTAATTGCATGTAGACACTTTTTCTATTCGAATAGTTAAAATATTCAATTTCATTTATAATTATTTATTATTTTTCATTTGATTCCATTGATACTGGCAACTGTAATCAAATCCTCAACTGACGGCACATTTTATCATATTCCATATAATGATTTATTCACTTGACAAACTTTTTCCAAGAGAAACAAAATCATAAGTCTATTGCTACTCTATAGCTATTTCTATGGCAAATGGTCTGCCGAGCTCGATTTAATTCGACAATATCAAAATCTTACAGCTAATACGTACCTCACTACAGTCAAAGTGTCGTGACTCATTCATTCACTTCGTATATAATTTGTACGCTAAATTCTAGCTAAATCTACCGAATCATGCTTAGAACCTCTTTTATCGGAACACACAGGTGTATGTTTTCAATATCTACTTTATTTCTCTATTTTGTATCGTTCATTTCTGTTGTGGTAGGATCCACCTAATTTGCATAGTGGAGTACCGACCATATAAATATGGTTGGTACCGAGAAGACGGGAGACGAATCAAGAGATTCAATCCAGAGATTCTGCCCGGCTGCGACGAAGTCAACACATTCTCCAGGAACGGTCTTCCCAGGAATATACAAAAGACTATATGTAAATATTGTGTACACTTTCTTGTTTCAATACATTTTGTTCTAAGTACATTTTATGTTGCATTATTATTCCATGCATTAGTCAAGTTTCAACAATTTCACTCCAAGAGAGGCGATAAAGACCATTAAAAGGCGAGGTGTTACCGAGAGTGAAAGAGACGGAGAGATCAATAAAATCACACAATGAAATACATAATACAATGAAATACATCATGAATATTAACATATTCCCTTTGGCATGAGAAAGAAATTGCATTTACATTTTTGAATGTGGTAGGTGCCTAGCAAGCAAGAAGCTGGACGAGAGTTCCACAAGCCAAACGTTAGGGTGAAGAAACTATTGCAAGTTACAACTTGCAGTTTTGACAGTGTAATTATAAGACATTACTGCCAATAGAGTATTTCATTGCACTAGTAAATTTAGATATGCAAATTTGCATATTAATTTTTGCATATAAGTACATGGACCCAGACAGATGTCTAAGAAACGAGTTATCAACCTGAAAGAATAGACCGATTTTAAAATCACTATCGACAACCGCTTTGGCTTCACTATGAGAACGATATGTTTACCTGAGCATAAGAACTCATTAAATATGACCATGAAGAATCTGTAACCTAAATTTTAAATTTTGCATCGAATGCTGAATTTATCTGAGTGTCTTGCTTAATTTTACATTCATTCCTTTTACATAATCTCATTTGGTTTCGATCTGAATATTTTGCAGACATTTCCTGTGTAAGTTTGATAGGAATCGATAGTATTGTAATTACAGATCATATCTAACTTTAACAGGTGAGACATGTAAAGAGATTCTTCGAGATCTTTGAGCTAATAATTTTAGCATATTCCCTTTGGCATAAGAAAGAAATTTCTTACTTACTGAGAAAAAGTACATACGATTTTATTCCTTTAATTCTTAGGAGACATGAATACCAACCCTTTTACTGCTGAGATCATTTTGTACGTAATTTTTTAAGTTACAAAGTACATAATATGTTGCAAATTTGTGACATTTATGTTTCAGAAAAGAGAGATTTATACAAAGATTTAAAATATAGTCTAACAAAAAAGCGAAGGAATTTAACTTTATCATTTCGCATAAGAAATTCTACGAATGATTGAAGAATTTATTAGTCATGCATAATGATTAATTTGACAATATCTAAACATGTATTCTACTTTTAAAATAATAAGAAAAATATTACAGATAGTATGCATTTAGAGTTTTGAATTGATGCTGCTTTATATTCGTAAATGTAAAATAATGAGAGTTAACATTTCAACAATTATTAATTCACAGAAATAAAACTTAATCCATGTTAGAACTATTAATGTATACAAACGCCGGTCGCTTTAAATGTTTAATGATTATTTCAGAAAGTTACATTGATAAAAATGTATTTAATTCCATAAATTAATAAGAGCATCCAGAACAAATAATTCATTTTCTCTAGAAGCATCCACTTCCTATTGGATAGAAGTTATATTTGTGGAAAATTATTAAGGATTTAATGTAAAATACGTGAGTATTGATACAAACGGAAATAACAAAAAAAAAAAAAAGCAAATTATTATCTACTATTATGAAATAAAATCTATGGAAAAGAACATTTCAACGGACAATATACAATAATTTTCTTAAAATTTCAAATATTTTACTAAAAAGAATTACTTCAGTATTTAATGTTATATAGGGCATATTTTTTATTAAAATATCTTTGAAAATTCCCCTGCGTCTATAAAACGCCATATATAAGTTTAAAATTCACGATATTCAGCTGAAATTAGCTACCTGCACCTCCTATTATCTGAGACTTAAACATGAAGGAACAATGGAACACGTGAATGACAATGCCTGACAACGACCTTACAGTTACAGGAAGAATAAAAAGACCCAGCATTGCACAAGTTTTCGAATGGGGGAAGCAAGGTTATTAATTTTAATAATTACTAATTTTTCCTGATTTTCCTTGGTGAAACTGAGTTGTGTCTTATAAACCCGTGCGGGTTATATGCCGTCAAATTCGGTAATTCATTAAAAAAACGAAATATTGAAAATGCTTTATATGATTCTGTTGTGAAAAGTTAAGTCAATATATCTATCTATCTATCTATCTATCTATCTATCTATCTATCTATCTATCTATATATATATATATATATATATATATATATATATATATATTATAAAAATATCAGTTAATTAACTGGACACCTAGAGAATGTATTTAGTTCAAAACAAAGAAAAGAGTATTGAACTGTTACGTGATATCTCCTCCTTGAGGAAGAATAGAATTTAAAGCAACAGAAATGTGGATTGATAGAAACATTCTGAGGATATCATTTACTGAACACGAGAGAAAAGTCGAAGTTGTAGAGGAAATGGCACGGGAAAGAATCTTAATAATAACATCAGGAAGAGGCAGCTTACATTCATGGGGTATGGAGGGCTTGAAAATATGATATTCCCAGGACAGATTGAGGGAAAGCAGAACCAGATATGAGTAAGTGGACGGTAGGTTTTGGGAGAAATTATGAAAAGACAAACTGGGACACAAAGATGTTAAATGCCATGATCGCTGACGCCCTGAAGAGACGCGGCAAAGAAGATAAACCCCCAATAAATCCAAAATAAGAATCAACCAAAAATATATACAGTAAAAAAAAATTTAATACATGATATACTTGACATTAAAAGATACAATTAAACGTAGGAACTGCAAAATATAACTGAATATTTCTATTCGAAATATGTTCTCAATTCACCCGTTCTTTTCATTATTAGTATTCTAGAGTAAGACTAAGTATTAAGGAAAGTCTCCTAATGATATTTTCAGATATTGAAAGAAGCAGAATCAAGGCAAAGTCTAATATAATCAGAGTTCACTAGGTATATGATGATGAATATCATTGGTTATAAAATCGATTTCGCGTTGAATGTAGGACTGAAATTAATATCCAGAGCAAATACAGAAACGTTATCATGTATAAAAGCCCACCGTGTAATGATCATACTATGATCTCTTAATCAAAAGAATGAATGAATTATTTACTGTAATATACTATTGGTTGTAAAGACGAGCAGCTCAAAAGTGCAAGGTAAATATAACCCGAGACGCTAATAATTTTGTCGCTATTACGGCCATAAACTTTGGCAACTCAAATTTAATATTTTTTGGACTCAACGTAATCTGAGCCTGTGTTCTTCGATGTACAACACTAGATAAACATACAGGTTTTAACTATATATTTATGCGATCGGTATGGCAACCCAGAATATACGTGTGCATACACTAGCTATCTCGAGAATAATTCCAAGGTTAAGATTGCGGGTAATCTACTACATATCTCGTGGTATAAATTAGTTCCATCTGAATTATACTGCCCTCGGGCAGTCTATTCCCCCCATTTTACGATATGTATCAACAGCTGCTTTTCTTAAATTAAAAGTTATGTAATATTTTAAAGAAAACAATCACGAAAAATGATTAAAATTCAATCATTTTGGACGAAACGCAAAAGTATTCAGATGTTATACCTAATAATATGTAAAGCAATAAATGACAAAGGCAAAGAAAAACTTGGTATAATTTATTTATATTAATTAAAACAATATACGCCTTCGTCTACATTGCGCCATGTTCCTACAGGACATGGATAATCATATTTCTTCTCATCTTCTTATACTTCGTAGCTCTTAGCATGGTTTATATTCTTGGTAACAGATCCGGATAACACATTGTTGTTAGCAGAAACAGAAAGAAAATTATAGGAATTTCTAGAGCGGCCATTGAAAGAAAGATAGTAGAAAGGACTAAACATCAATTGCAATAAGACAGAATTTATGGTTCACAGCAAGAGGTAAAGCCCAAAATATAAATTTCAATTTATAGATAATAAAATCAAGCAATTATAAAATAAATAAGGGGAATGCTTTAAGAGTGTATCGAAAGTTCGACAGCGAAATCAGAAGAAGCATCTGGATAGTAAATATCCATCCCAAAATATATGTAAATTATGAAGAAACTGGAAAATGTCGTTAGAAACAAGAATACAAAATTGAATTGTTATGTAATGTCAGTCCTCCTGGTAGTGAATGCTGGATAATCTCATCGAGGAAGAACATCACTGAAATAATAGAAATGTGGTTCTACAGAAAGTTGCTGAGAAAACCTTTGACTGACAATATGTGCAATGATGAAGATCTTGAGAAAATCTCAAGAAAAAAGACACTTGCAATTGATATCAGAAAGGGAGAGTTGACATTTTAGGTGTATATAATGTGGCTTGAAGGCTTAGAAAATTAGAAATATATAGGACATATTGAAGACAACAGTGACAAAGGAAAACAACGGATGGCCAACCTAACAGGAATTTATTAATATTTGACAGAACTGATTAAAAAGAAAAAGAAAAAGAAAAAATTAATAGAAATGCCAGATAATTGTGTAGAGCCTTGATCACAAATATTCTAAATGGATATAGAAGATGGAAGAGAATATCTCGAAATTACTGTTCTGTAACACATTTAAATAAGCTCGTTAATTATTATACTCATTACTTTCCTCAGTATGTACACTAAGTGTCAAATTCTCCAATAATACATTTCTCATTGACTGTTCTAGAATTTTCAACTCTCTTTCTAATTTAAAGTATAAACATCATTTGGAGCATATTTTACATAGAACTTCAGCGTTACTCCATTGTCAGACCTTGTAATTCGCACCATATTTCTAGTAAGGCTAACGAGCTATATTTACTCGCCTAGTGCTAGAGTGAACGTAAAATTTACGTTAAAAGTGGGAGTCAAAATGCCGGCTTCTACTTTCCTTATATACTGGGTGAATTAAATGGAACTCATTTTTACGCGAAAGGGATATGGGACGCTAGCGAGTAGATTAGGTTTTACTTAAAATTAGATATTAGAATTCGCTAGCAACCCCTCGAAAGCCTCGGAATCGGGTCAAGAAGTCCTGTGGTATGGAAGGCATATCTTCTCGTATTCACTCTTCAATATTTCCTCCAAAATCTTGGTTCGGCATAGTAGGCTTGCTCTTTTACGCAACCTCAACGAAAAAAGTCACAGCGTGTTAAGTCAGGACTCCTGGCTGGCCGATAATACATAAAATAATGAATTATGTTTCAATCACTCTGTATATATATATATATATAGTTGGATTCATATGAGTTTGTGATTCTGGCTTTCACGCTTCTGTCATTGCGTGAAACCCAGGGTCACAAACTCACATGAATCAACCAAATATCTTAGGTCTATCTCTGATATTGAGCGCTTTCTAATAAGTACCGTGCATATATATATATATATATATATATATATATATATATATATATATATATATATATATATATATATATATATATATATATATATATATATATATATATATATATATATATATATATATATATAGGAATTTATATTAATTTCACCTAATTTCCATTGATTACTTTGAACTAGGAAAAATAGCCACATGAAATAAACTTTTATTCCTATTGACATACATACAAAAGCAAGGTTTGCTTAAGAAATATATCACTATAATACATTTCAGAAAATTGTCAGCAAGTAGAAAGGTATATAACTATATTTATAATTATATCTTTAGTGAATACTGTCCGTATATTTGATTACGTTTAATGTATTGATAAATTTAAAATCCACGTCAAAGTGACATATTACAAGAATTAACTTGCTTAAAGGTAAATTGTTGATTATTATTTTTGAATGAGTCACACTGCTATAGTAGGTCAGAGCTTTTGGTTCAAGACTCTGTAGAAAATTTAAAAACGCATATACACATTAAATTTATATTACTTAGACACACACACACACACACACACATATATATATATATATATGTATATATATATATATATATATATATATATATATATATATATATATATATATATATATATATATATATATATATGATGTATATAAAGAGAGAGAAAAGGAGATAGAAATAACTTTACATAAATGACTGAATTATTTTCAATATAATTGTAATTATTTATATATTCTCAAAACCCCGCCCTATCTGGGGGGGGGCATTTGATTTGGACTTAATCGGAATAAGTAGGGCGGAGTAGTTTATTTCGGTAACGCTATACTAGAGAATATCTCTAAAACTGATCGCTGCATTTAATTATTGTATTAATATTTAATCTTACCTTTCAAAACCTCTACGATAATTCTTCTGCCGCCTCTTAATTTAAAGGCAATTTGATGTACGTAGGTCCTTGCTTTCGGTACAAAAATTTATTTTTATTTTATGGAAGACTTTCGCGTGATTTCGTAATTAATTTTTTCTTAATAATAAATTTATTTCCAAGCTATAAAAATGATATCGTTGCAAATTTCGTCGCAAAAATTAGATAAAAATTGCCGAAAACCATCGCAGAAGTGAAAAATTGGGAAACCCAAAATTTCAGAATTACTAGACCGGATCTGACGCAGGATGATTATAATTTGATCACGGAGTCGGCCATATTCCAAAATGGCTTGATATCGTCGAATAGAGCATCGAAGAATAAAGTTGAAAAAAATTGACACAGTGACATTCGCTTTTATTATACAGAATAAGAAAGACACACGCACACACGTATATACACACAGATTGAAAATATATTTATACGTTACATAACTGATGTGCATATATATATATATATATATATATATATATATATATATATATATATATATATATATATATATACATACACATATATATATATACCTCTCTCGCTCTCTCTCTCTCTCTATATATATATATATATATATATATATATATATATATATATATATATATATATATATATATATATATATATATATATATATATATAGGCTTATGTGTTTTTAAGTATGTGAACAGGTGCGTGTTTGCATGCATGTTTATATGCATAAATGTTGGCAAACACATGTATTATTCCTTGAATAAAACATTTATCCCAATAAAACATATCTCCTTTTATTATTGATATTCATTTCCTACCATATGTATAATATCGCTGCATTATTTCAGGTCATTATATCAAAAAATTACCAATTTGTTCTGAAAACGCGAATAGTGACACTGATAATCATTTCTTGATATGATGAAATTTGGAGTTTGATTATTTTATAAGAGTCTTCGTGCTTTGAATGTGCAGGTAAAGTAAGATTCTTTAATTGACTTTGATAAGTTCATAATGAAACTGAGAGGAGGAAGTTAAGTGTCTTTACATCACGCAATTCAACTTCGAAAGATGCTCCTTTTGATTGTCATCTGATAACACAACGAGATACATAAGAATAGGCATCGTCGGATTGAATACATCGATTAAGTTCAGGGAAATAAAATACCCGCTGCCAGTTATACTATTTAATAGTGTACATTTTAGTTTCTGCTGACGGTACATTAAAAAATAGAAATTCAAAGGGAAATAAATCGTTTCCTCTTCAATGTATTTTCTTGATGTGCGCTTATTTTCTCACATTTATTGTCATATTCACGATGTTTCGGTAGTTGTACTCTCTATCATTCTTCGGGTGATATCCATTGCAATTTCATACGGAACACTTTATTTCTTGCAACTAAGTACATTGTTTTAAATCCCCAATCAATACTTTAGTAACTTTTCTCTATAAGATTTTGTTCACCTCTGCTCTGTTATATATATATATATATATATATATATATATATATATATATATATATATATATAAATAAAGAAATATAGTCTTAAGGTGTGCTATATTTATGGGATAAAGTGCTCAATATCAGAGATAGAGCGTGTGTAAATATAAAAGTGAACATACAAGTCAACACTTAGAGGTGACAGTCTGTTTCATGCTATATGCAATCGTCACACACACACACACATATATATATATATATGTGTGTGTGTGTATATATATGTGTGTGCGCGTGTGTGTGTGCGTGTATGTGTGTGTGTGCGATTAAGGTAAGATAAAAATAACTACTGTATATTTAATATTATACGTGTAAAACAAAAGAACACATTTACCATATTCTGACATTCATTTACGGAATTACAGTCTCATTCATTTACGGAATTATATCAAAGATGGTAGCTTTCAAACTGGAAATATTGTTGCGTTTATTTAGGCCTACTATAAAAAAAATCCGGAAATACTTTTGCGTGTGAAACACATCAGAAAAGCGAGAAGACATATGATAACGCTGATTTGATATCGAACATGTTCCGGTATTTATTTCTTCGAAAAATGCGTCAAGTGGGAGAGATTACAATTACTTTTTGTATTTATATGATGTACACTTTATAAATACAAAGTGATAACTTGAAGGAGGTAGCTGTGTTGAATAAGTTTCCAATTAATGCTTTCACCAATGTCGTTCAAAGACGATGTTATCTTTGGCAGTCGAATCGTAGTGAGGGCAGTTGCGTCCGCAGACATAAATTCATATTTATCCCGGTTACTGAAAAGTTTCAAGTTGAGGACAAATAAAGGAATCGGCGCTTCGTGCACGTATGTAGTATATTTTCCATTCATATTTTATAGAGAAAGCTATAACGAATGTGCCGTAGTTTTTTCTAACTCAAGTACTTTCCATCATTTCTAAACCTGCATACTTATCGCAACTGCGATAAAATCTGAATTCAGTTGTGATTGGGATTTCTAAAATGATAGTTATTTTAAAATTTTAAATGTATCCATTGTAGTTACGAATTTTTGCAAAACAATCATTTCAACGTCAGTGGGCTGACCGGAGATTGTTACAATCTAAAATGGCATTTAATCTTTATTATATGACCTTTAATATGTTGTTGCTATATTATTGAATGCAACATGTTTGAATGAATATGTGCTGCCTAAACACACACACACACTCACTCTCTGTCTTTCACTCTCTCACTTACTTACTCACTCACTTACACGCCCGCGTCTGTCGGTTGATCACTTTGGAAGAAAGAATAGTTGAAGGCTGCTATGATCTTCGTAATAAATAGAGCACACTGGCAGCTGCTAATGGTGATACCACGTATATAATGCGTTAAAAATCACCTTTCTCCGTATCGTGCGTTGATAGCCTCGGTTTAAGTTTCTTCGACTGATGTCTAATCGGTTGAATTTTGATACCGCCTTGAATTAATCTTGGGTCAAGCTACACTGTAGATGTGTGATAATGAATCAGTCTGTCTGCTTAGAGATAGATTCTACGACTGAGGCCAAATCGACCAAGTTTCGCATACCGTACAAGGGAGTATCAATCATATCTAGTTACAGGGATGAGCGAAACACAGCGTATATATCTGTGTGTGTATGTATTATTAATTAATTAAAGAATATCAAACTCTTAAAATCCCATAGTTTTTTCTTTCATGAGAACTCTAAAAAAAAAAAAAAGACGGCAGGTCTCAATCTTCAAGTCCCACAAACAAACGTAGGTCTTGAAGATTGAGTGTTGCATTTTAGAGCTCTCCTGAAATAAAAATTATTGCCGATTGGATTTTACGTGTTTGATGTTCTTTCATTAATAATAATTTTCCTCTGTCTTTAGACTTAAAGCTCTCCCTGGGTCTATATCCTCATGGAAATTCCATACAGATTACAATTTTCTATCATTACTATATATATATATATATATATATATATATATATATATATATATATATATATATATATATATATGTGTGTGTGTGTGTGTGTGTGTGTGTGTGTGTGTGTGTGTGTGTGTGTGTGTATCCATATATATGTGTGGAAGGTAGAATCAAAACATCTATGCTCTCTTCAGAACAATGATCTTTACTACTTCAAATGTCTCTCTATATTTTTACTTTTAACTGCTTATGTGTGTGTATATCGATCATCCTATTATTAAGGCATTTTCCTAGATTCATGAATCGAACGGCCCTTTCTTCAAAATCCAATCCGTGAGTTTTAGATTCATTAGATTTAACCGAGAATATTCATTCGTATTCTTCAACACATCGCTCACTATTATGTATAATGATTAGGTGGGTTCTTCAGCTGAAGGTGGTCAGATATTAATGACAGATAAGAAGTCATGAAATAAATGATGTGCAACAATACCTGCGTAGACTGCGGAATTTTACGAAAATTTGTTAAGTCTGCTATACCTAGAGTCTTTGAAATACGCATAGCCGACAATGCAAAGTTCAATGTCACTTAAATTAATTTTCCAAAATAATGTATTTACTGGAATTCATTGGGTCACCATGACATTGTTTAAATATCTATAATTATTAAGTATTTGCCACGTCATTGGTGGATTAGAAATTTGCAGAAAAGCGTGTTTGAACATATATTTTTTATATAATACCTCTCTCTATCGGGAGCTTACTCTCCACTTCTCTCTCTCTCTCTCTCTCTCTCTCTCTCTCTCTCTCTCTCTCTCTCTATATATATATATATATATATATATATATATATATATATATATATATATATTATATATATATATATTATTGTTTTTCCGTGCCCGTGTGCATGTGTAGAGACAAAGAAAAAAAAACTTAGTGTAAGGAGGAGAGACAAGATTTGTGATTGAGTGAAGGCGATTTTCTCTGCGAATCTTAGAATTCGTACAAGGCCGGAAATATGAAAGAGTGAGTCAATAAAATGAGAGAAAGAAAAAGAATAAAGAATGGAAAAAAAAACTTTTACTGATTAGTGAAAGCCATGGAATGTCCCTATTTTTAACACACTGATTATCATGGCTAAAAATTAACAAATTACAGTTAAACAGATTTAGCATATATTCATTTATCTCTCAACGATAGACAAAGCATTAGAAATATTCAAGTGCTTTTTCTAATGTACGTATGTTGCAATCATTTGCATAGATATATATATAGATGTAAACTGACTGCGTTAGATAGAGAGATAGATAGATAGATAGATAGATAGATAGATAGATATTAAAAGATGCGTCAAGTGAATAAATAATACCTTATCTTGAAACAAACTTGTTTTCCCCTAAAAAGAATATTTATAGATAAATGGGGTGATGCTGTAATCTGGAAATCTAAATTGCTTCATAATGTATCGCAATATTTCTAATAGGTTTAATAGAGACGAAATTCGTACACAAATATATCGAGAAAAGTTAATAGCATTTATCGAGATTTTCTATTCCAGAGGGACATTTTTGACGTTCTGCTCGATGCTTGTTTATCTCCTCGTTTTATAAATCCCATCAAAATATGATAATGATTAATGTAATGCATCAAGTGGAAATAATAAAAAAAATATGTATGAAATATAGAAACGGAAGCAGATGAAAGTATTCGCAATTTATTGTGAAATATATTTCATTTTCAGAAGTATCTTTATTGTCAACGAAGAAAAAACGTTCGTATACATAAACTGATATGAATACTTGAATTTTCATATTTCTTACATTATTATAGCTATTAATAAATGTATATCACGTTTACTGACTGTGTCTATGTGTTTATGTGTCATTGTTTTTTTTTTAAATGGTGTGATTGGTTGAGCTATTTTATTGTTAGCCTCAGGTATTTTAATGCTTTATTTAAATATTCTTCAGTCCATTTTCCTACTTTCATTAGTCGATAATACATTCAACTCTATGTTCATAAATTAATATGCACGCATTTTTCCCGCGAAAAATCGTTGCCTCCGCACGTCTTATTCACGATTCGTCTAATAATCCATTTTCAACTGAAACAATCTTCGGATAAACTGTTCAGGACAGTGTGTCTCTTTTTGGTTTAGGCTCACAGATTATAATCCTCATATAATATTTGCTCATAGCATTTTCATAGAGAACGACAAATTTGGCAGTACATACACACATACGTATATATATATATATATATATAAGTGTGTGCGTGTACGTGTGTTTCAAGGAAACATTTGTTATTCATTGACCGAGCAGCCATTACTATTTTCGGTTGAATTCTATTAATTATCTCTTTAAAACCACTTTTTCGGAAAGCTGAATATTCTGTCGCTGTTAACCATCTTTTCATTAGTTATGGGGGTTTACATCTGAACTTTCTATCTGAATTGCTCTCTGATGTTAACATCAATATGTCAGTAATTTTTCTTCGTGTTGCCCATGCTATCTATCCAGTTTAGTCTTTGTTGTTGTTGTTAAACCTCAATGATGCGGTTTATGTTGTATTTGATATTTCTTTGGGAATCTGTAGCGCCAGTTGAATTATACTTGTTGCCAAATGAAACCATCGCAATTTGCATGGATAAAGTCCGTCGAATGACTAAAGGCCTCGGCTAATCTAAATATATTTTTCCTATCGTGTTATTCATTTTGTCTATTCTTCATATATACTCCATCTGAGAATACTTACGCACAGATACACACACAAACACAAACATATATATATATATATATATATATATATATATATATATTCTTCAGACTATTAGCAGTTTCAGTGATGACAGAAATTACATATGTAAATCAATAATAAATTTTACACATACACATATGTAAACCTGAATCCTGACAAATTTACCTAGGCATACACCGCTCTTCTCAAGATTCTGTATTACATTTCCGTTATATTTTAGATTATTATTGCTCAGCATTTATTAGAACTGCTGTCAGTACAAAGGAATTCTCAATTCTCATTCACCATCTGATCGTGTGCTGTGAACTGTTTTGGGGAAATTGTTCCGAATTTTGACTACACTATTTAAAATATTTCAGGTTTTACTGGAAACATTTAAGTAGAGATACTTAAAATTAAATAATAATTCAATCTTTAAATATTTACCTCACAGCGCTGAAGAGTCTGTAATAAACTGAACATCCAACAAGAAAGGCATGGACATAAAAACCAAGTTCCTTGATCAGTTTGTCGGCGACAGAAATCCAAGTTAGGAAATGAATGGTTTCCTGCTTGAGTAAGTGTTAATACAAAATAGAAAGTCTGGTTTTTACATTCAAGAACAAAGCAGAGAATCAAATATCCCCACAGTTCCTAACGAGAGCACGAAAAACTACTATCAATTTTCTGGGCTAATCAGGTAGAGATGGCTTTGTCTGTCGTAGTTTTCTGCTTTCTAAATACTAATTTTTCTGATGTCAATGACAGTGACTCCAGCCATTGTTTATAAACATAACTATCACAACAGCAACACAGTTGACTCAGTAATGTACTAAACCATAAATTAATATTTGTTGCCAACTTGATAATCCCATGCAAGTGATAGAAATGATATATAATGGGTCTCTGAAATGTTCGTATTTAACGCCGTTAAATTGTTCTACATGCTTCGCCATTTAATCGCCAATATGTCACCGTTTATATTATATCGAGTCTGACAAGTTTAATATAGTTTTCTGTAAGAGCATGTATGTGCAGCACCCACAAATTGTTTTTAGCGATTTAAATGTGGAGCTTGCTTATTAATACACACCAGCGTGGTGTCCTTACAATTACATGATATCAGTCTGCTTCAGCTTCTTAATTCAAGTCAATAATACTCATGTCGGATGTTTATAAATGATCGTTCCATTCTCATATCTTCAAGCCTCTTTCAACTCTCTTTGATTAACGCTGAATGAATGTCCACCAGCCAGATGGGTTACTTCATGACTAAATTCCCTGCTGATGGAAAATGTGCAATGGCACAGACAAATGCTATTTGTTAATTGATCTGGAAGTATAGTTAATTCGAATTACAAATGTAGACTTCCGATATCTCTTATTGTTCCGGGGAAATGTCCCATGGAACATTTGAAATGAGCATTCAGCAAGAGAAAGTTGCAAATTGGTATTCTATAAATATCTTGATTGTCTGGACCTGTACGCGCCACTTTAAATCGGGAGAAACAATCTCGAATGAACTGAAGGTATGAGATACGTATGGCAGTTCGTTGAATGATTCTTTTCTGGAAGCATGTTGACCTATTCAGGTATGTAATTGAATAGGTACTTAGTCACCGAATAATAAAAAAAACCTTTTCAATAGCTATGTTTTATAGATTACAAAAGTTAATGTGATAATATACTGTTATATAGGAATAAAAAGTCGCTGCCGACACTTGGGTTTGAACATAGATCGCCAGTGAATAAAGGCAACTGATCTCATTATTGAATTAAGTAGACCTCGAGACCATAGAGGAAACGCTTATATGTAGGAAGTAGCTGAGGAATAACGATCGTTATTTCTAGTCTATCCTCTATTACTATTCGGATCACAATTTCTACTCTATCCTCTATTAATATACTGACCGCTATTATCTACTCTATTCGTTATAATATTTCTCTATACGGATCACTATACGGATTACTGTCCAAGCGAGTATTATGAAGCAATTGCTATTAGAGCGAGTGATTATTCAAGGACGTCTGACCACATTATTATTCAGGGGCGTACTGTAGTTGTATCTGCGATTACAAAGTCTCTACTACAATGAACATTACGAAAATGACAACTAGTATTTGTTGCCATTTCAATAGTGGCAATCAGTGCTCGTTGGTATCAAAAATATACGACATAAATTCCTGCTTAAAATGCTAAAGAATATTTTAAAGATACACAAGTAGCACGTAGACACTATAGGTAAATGGCGGAATATACGGTCAGAAAACGATTTCACTGAATAAAATAAAATAGAATGTGGTATCAAAATGATTTGTTTTCTGAACCGCTTTATTTAAGCTAAAGCAGGTGGTGATTATGCATATCACGGGGATCTACCTGGATTTATTACCGGTGGACGTAAGCTCAGAATAAGAAGGCGCGCCGAGGAGAGTGTACTGAATGCAGAGTAAATGAAGCAATTGAAAAAATACAATTATAAAAAGCTACTGATAGGGGTGCAGCATTTGTTATGGCTGCCCAAGCCCACACAGGAGAAGAAGTCTCGATTGCACCCAATGCACGTGAAGAGGTTCTAATATTATATAGCTCTGTTTTTTTTTCTTTCCGTGAGTACGCTTCAACTCGGCGGTTTCAGTCATCGGTTTAAATCGCGTCTCCTGCCTGAGCGATCGTTGGCCACATATTATCATCTCTTGATGTCCATACCCATCGCCCTTTATGTCACATTTGCACATGTCCTTGTAGCGAGGATTTGATCGTCTTTGTTCCTTTTTGCCTGTGACCAATTCCCAATACAGAAGGACATTTTGAATCTTCCCGTCAGTAGACTGTTGCTTCCCGTATTTTGCTGTCGCGTTGAGGCGATGCTGGCCTCTGCTCTCTAGGGCGCAAGGAAACAAGCTCTGAAAGGAACGTGAAAAGTAAAAGAGTTAAGTGTAAGTAGACAGAATGCAGGCTTAGTAGAAAGTTAGACACCTCAAGATCTGAACTGCATATTGAGAATGTTAAACTAATACATTTACAGACATTTTTCTATCAATGTAAATTTCTAGTTAAAAAAAAACAAAAAAAAATATCAGAAAATGTGGAATCTTTAGCCTCATTGGAATAGTTACATGTCATTCAGAAAGGAAGTCAATATTACTACGCCAGGAATTAATTCTGAAAGAATGAACGTTCTCTTCTGTCAACCAAATTGTTAGGATTGATATATATTAAATTGGCACAAGTTTTATCAGATCATGTTAATCCTCGTTATGGAGCAGCAATTAGCAAATAAATATCGCTCACAATAAATACTTAAATAACTTCTGCATTATGGGACCTAATATATCAATATTATAAATATTAATCTGAACAAACATGTCTCTACTGGCCTAATGGAATATTGTTCTAACCAACCAACATATCATAATACATTTCATGTAATATATAATTGGGGAAATGACTTGGGGTATTTATTTCTGCATTAAGGAACTATAAAATATTCTCCTAATATAATCTAAAACAATATTTCGACAAATGAATGAGCACTATTCTTCTGAAAACTACCGAATAAATAAGCATTACTCTAACAGGCGTATTTCTAATAACACACTTAATTACGGAACGGATTGAGCTATAGATGGCAGAACGTAGGGTGAACTTTTGGATAATATTCTCTATGGTGGTAGTTGCTGGGAAATCTCTTCGTTGTTAAAGATGTGACATTAAATATGAATCTCCCAACAAATGATAAGGAAACCATGAACACAAAATATGAGCAACGATGAAAAATAAAAGAAGGAAAGAACTACAAAATAACATTATAAAACAAAAAACAAAAGATACAGCTGTTCTTTCTGGAATCTATAATGAAGAAATAATCAGTAAATTGCGTAACAGCCAAAGAACATTTGGAAGTCTAGAGAAGCAATAACACGCTTAACTAATTTGCGTGTTTAGATAACAGAACAAACATAATGAGAAATTGTAATGGATCAAAAGTTAGTTAAAGCAACAAAAGACAGGATAAATTGGAGAACATGGGTCATTCCTGTACTGAAAAGTTAAAGTCTGTCTATATTTCTGAGATGAGGTAGCGTACACCAGCCGAAACGTTGTGATAAATATGGCGACAAAGATGAGGACAATAGTCCGAATAATGTAAATAATGTTGAAAAGTTAAAGTACAATAAAAGAATAGAACTGACTTAAAGAACCCCGAATAAAGACCAGTCAAAACAAAATGCCTAAGCCTTTTACGAGCAATCCATCTTTATTTGCAATTCCCTCTGGCCAAACCAAGCGTATAATTATGCACTAGAGTCGTTGGTTTTAAATTAACAGACAGATATACTCGGTTGATCACGAAATACATGTCCTTGCTATGTATGTAAATGAGCCTTAAAATGAAACTTTTACAACTCTTGATATATAAGTCTAAACGCGTTTATATTACCAATATCTACATTCTAAGAATCAGCCCCAAATAAGTAAAAGAGGACTGCAGAGCTTTGAAATTATGAGTACGGAGAACCTGCTAATTCGATGATACATTCGGTATTCTGAAATGTTTATGCTTGTCAAACTATGGTATATTTTGTAAGAAAAATTAAATATATTCGTTTAATTCACTCGTATCTGACCAGTAATTTGATGTAAGGGCATTTACAGGCACCGGACATTCTAAACGAGTTTTTCTAGTTTTAGTGTTGTAACAATCTTAAAAGAATTTCCTTAATATATTTATTAATTATTTTGTTTTCGTAGAATTTGCATAATCCACGATAAAAAAAACACTAGTCAGATATCTTGCAGTTTGTCAACAAAGTATTTAAGAATACATCAAGTCTAAAATGAATATTCAATATTTTTCCTGCTATAATAATTACTTTTGTATGAATAAAAAAAAGGTGGTACAAGGCAAAAAGTGGATCTGGAAAATGTTAGTCGCCATCTGTCATATCTTAAAAACCTTAGCTAGCAACAATCTATGACAAAATGTAAAATAACCCTTGCACCAAAAACACCACATTGTTGGTTATTTTTCTTACTACAACCATCACAATACCGCAAAGACCCTATGAATTCCTAATTAGTCCTATATGTACAATTTCTCTGTGGGAATTGGGGAATAAGAATAAATATTTACACTATGATTAATAATACATATGCAAGAGGCTAAACAAAATAGAGTTAGTAATAAAAAAAACTCATTAGTTGTGGTAGAATTATCAGTTAGCTGGACGAAATTTATTTGGGACTTTGATGGATTTAAACCAATCATTCAATCCACCATACACACTATTACACAATCTTTCAGACACGACAGCAAATACGAAAAATATCTCGAAATCGACAGGCGACCGCATTCACCAGGGAACTAAAATTTCGGGTCACTTAACAAAAGTGGCGACTATGCTTTCCCATATATAGTGTATATGAAATGTATTATGTCATATTCAACGTGAAATACATTTTAAAAATACAAGTAATGATACATGGGATTTTTAGATTGAAATATAACAATATGATATGGTTATGCCATGATGGAAAACCCTATAACATTGAAATATCGGTTGCTGTACGATCATCAATGTTAACCAACGTCGAGCCTCGTCAGTACCAAGATTGCTAACAGTTTGTGAATACAATGAGGGGTAAGCTTAGATGTGCGGCTGGTGTAATTGATAATATTATGGAATTAGTAAAATGTGTATCGCTAAATCATTTACATAGCAAAATTCCTTACAATCTAAAAGTATGTTTTGACTTTAAATAACCTGAAAGTTTTGGTGAGTTGTAAAAAATAACCTATCAATTACGTCTCATATTAAGAAATGCATTTCAAAATTTATTTTGAGCAAGAGAAATCTTCTTAATCTTTACTCCTGTTTAAGTTGAATAACTGAAAAATACAGGATTCCCAATAATTAAGTGGAAGTTAATTCTAACACTTCTTCCGCTGTGTTAGAAAAAAGGGGTTTCTTTAGAGTTGAATACGAAGTTTAGTTGTACGTGGTATAAAAAACATAATTATATGCAATAAAAATTAAAATACTATAACTGAAAGACAATTTTCCCATAAAATAGTAAATTATTTTATTTAAAGAATATAGTTATTAAAATTTAAAAATAATCAATGAATCGGAGGACAAAGTACGTTAGTGATGTAAAATTTAGTCTATATATAATGTAAATATTTTAAGTATATTTCGAAAAATCAGCTTCGATCAAAATATTATTAAAAATTCAATAGCCGACAAAATTATTTTGAATATTCTAATAGTAAATATTTACTTTCACCTTCAGCTTATTTTAAGACTGGTTGCACAGATTATAATTTTTAGAATGGTTCTATTTAAACACATCTCATTTTCTCTTAAGTTGAATTTATTTTCCCTTAAAAATAATTTATTATTATTATTATTATTATTATTATTAGTTTCGAACCGTGAAAATCTTATGGTTTTCCTCTATGAAATTTGTGATGAGTCTTAATTCAACAGTTAATGATTAAATAAGCTTAATTCGAGTTCTACGTCAATAAAATATTCGTAGAAATTCCCTAATGCCATCGTTAAATTTTTTTTAAAGTTTAACAAAAATTTACTATAAAAATCACAAATATAAATGCTGATAGTTATTGTAAGAAGTACGGGATTACAAATAAGAAGATATGAAATTGACATCTGTTTTCCCTTTCACTGAAACGGACGTTAAATACTTCTATATTCCCTTCTTCTATTTTATGACTGAAACCACGTCTTTGATATATACTTTGAATTTTCCCATGATTAAATCAGAATAGTCTATTGTTTCTGAGATATTGGGAGAAGTTAAACACTTCTTTCTTTGTGTTTTTCACTGAAACCAAGCAGCGTCTCTTATACAACTTTTTGCCTTTCCGCACGATCAAAACGAAATAATCATTTATTTATGAAGTATTAGCAGTGAGCAACATTCTTGCAAATTAAGGGACTAAGGAAAGTCGAGTTGCATTTATGAGAAACAGAGTGCGACAATTCCGATCCGTGCATATATGGATTATATGACAGTAACTGGATCTCTTCCTGGATGTCGGTGGATAACACAGGCTTTAGAAGAGTTAATGACTTGGGAAAGAATCAATTTTAAACTGCAAAAATCGATGTCTTTAATATTGAAGTGAGTGTGTGTGACAAATGTTTTAGGAAATATAATCATGTCGTTAAAAGAAAAAAAATTCATCTACATGTCAGGGTAGAATGTTCAATGCCGATTTAAAAGATACAAATGCTACACGAAAGTGTTTTATAGACCTCGAAGAAATGTGAGCAAAGTGGAAAAGTCAATTCAGCTAAGGCTTGGATATATCAATATACAATATTGTCAAAGAATTTCTGGCCTCTGACGTTATATGAAGTGTCATTAACTACAGTTGAGAAAATGGAGAAGAAAATGACTATTTGAATAATTTGAGCAATGCAATTTCTATGGAGTACCGAACACATTGCATCACCCCTTCAGATGATTAGTTGTTTAATTTAATGTGACAAGAACAAAGGATGTACAGGTATAGAGGGATTCAGATAATGCAAAATTTGCAGAAGCAGGAATTGAGCATAATTTACAACTATCATCTTTCCCATTGTAATATTTTACTTTAGCAATAATATTCCACGTAGTAATGGTTGTATTACCACCTTCCTAGAAGTACATGAAATATTTTGACGAAGCAGTGCTCGCTATGTATATTATATTACCTAAATTACCTATATATATAAAATTGGTTTTAATATTCAATGATGGTAGAAACGACATTTCCAAGGATTTTTAATGGAACCAAACTAAAATTTGACATCGTTACCGGAATATATGCTAGCTTGGTATACAATATTTTCATCTAAATTGGCCATTTATGAGAAAGATCATATTTTCTCCGGTAGTTTCATTTATTTTTTGAAAGAGTAACTTTGTAAGACATGTATCTGTTTAATATAATATTGTTATGTTGGGATATAGATTTATCGATGTTACTAACACAATTATAGCAGATCTTAATATTATTTTTGTTAAAAATTTGTTTACTGTTGTTGAATAATTAAAGTGCTTATGAATTAAATTCTTGAAATTTCTTCTGATATTCGTTTGACCTTTACGATTAAAAAGTGGAATAACCATATTAGATTTCGCCTACAGTGTGACGGTTACACACCTGGCCCAGGGTCGAATCCCTTGGTTACGGCGCCAACTGTGACGTCGCTCCTCCTGGTCGCTCCTCCTGGTTCCAAGCGTGCCGCTCCAACCCCTTGGTTGGATGATCACCAGCCTCGCCTTTCCCAACTCGCTTCCAATACCTGGTCACTAAAGCAACTGTACCGATCTCCGGTCTGTCTACCCACGCTGTGTTTAGATCTTAGACAGACGGGACCAGCAGGGATTGTGCCGATACAAGTTGAGTCCGACGGTGGTGGCAAAACACAAATAAAAGAGAAAATAAACTCACGAGACAAAAAGATTGCTGATGAAAAAAAAGGGGTAACAACCTTTTATATCTTAATGTCCGTTACATAAAAACAAAATTGTTCTCAATTCCCGACCCGCTCTGTGGACTATGGCACCAAGCTTCTATCACACAACCTAAAGATTTCGAATTGCCTACTCTTTAGAATTGTGTATGTCGGAGTGTGGTTTGGTTCGACACTGGGGCTAATTTCTATCGATCATTCGCAGTTGATTCTTCTCTTCGACTTGAGTTGTATTTCTTCTTCTTCGTCGACTTAGGCTGGAAGTTCTCTTGTCTTCGACTTGGGCTGGAAGGATCTCTTGCCGCAACTCAGCCGCAACTCTCTGTCGTCCGAGGTGATCTCTTCTCGCTGCCGTCCGGGGCTGAACTCTTCTGTCTTCGACTTGGGCTGGAAGGATTTCTTGTCTGAGGATTCTTTTTGCCCGCAAAGGGGCGAGTGAATCGGGCCCGATGCCCGCGTTCAGGCTCTTTCCCTGCCCGCGGTCCAGCTGCAACTCCACTCCAACTGATTTCTGTCGACTGGGGCCCTGCTTTTATTGACGCCGCAACAAAATGGGGTGGGTCTGTCGGCGTCAGGGTTTTCTCGATAATTCCAAAAGTCGCATTATTTTTTGACTTCCCATTATCGCTATTGTTTTTCACCCCTACTTCCTCACAGTGCCTTTGGTGGGGAGGTGCACCCATCTCTCTTAGTCTCTCGTATGTCAGGTGACCGTTTTTCGACCAATGGTTCCTGATCGGGCATTTCTTTCTCTTCTTTTCTGCAGATCACGTGACCGTTTCCGACCAATTGTTATTGATCGAGCATCCTTTCTCCTCCTTTCGGGCGTGGTTACATCGTTCTTGTTTTTAAAAACAAAATCCAATTTTGCCTTTTTCTGCACGTACGAAAATGACAATCTTGGCTTTCTCTCACCTGGGCTCTGTCAAACAGCCCGCCGCTAATTAGATGTGACTTCAGGGAAGAATATTGGCGCTATCTGTGAACTGAGACAATCGTCCCTTCACCTCCGTCTTTGTCAGACCCGACAGTCAGAAAATCTTAATTATCTACATTGAAAATGTTCCCACTTTATTATCGTAGGTTTCCAATTCTTAATAGGTCAGGATCTGTATATAGTTCCACCGGTCACTCCCCTCAACCCAAAAACACTTTTTTTCTCTGATTAAGATTTCGTTCTCATTGTTCTTAAAATTTCCCTTTACTCCAAATTGATAATGAGTCTTTCTACGCAAAAGTAGGTCAGATGTTTTGACCGATATCTGGTTTTTTCATCAAGCGGCCCGTTTTGATATCATGTCTTTTCCCTTTCTTTCTTCTTATTATTTCTAATTCTATTCTTCCAATTGTCTTTAAAAAATTCGGCCACACGCAGGCCAAGATATCTTTCTGACTCCTATCTCCACCATTGACGGGGTCATGCATCATCCAACTCTCTTTCTTTCTTTTTTCTTTTTCTTCCTCTTTCTTCTCTTTTTCTTTTCTTTCCTCTTCTTCCCTTAGGATCGTCTAAGTACAATCTTAGTGAATTATTTTCAACTCAATTATTTTCCGTTTTAAAAAAAAATCGACAACCTGTTTAGTAAACCGAGTAAGAAAAAATTAAATCATATTTCTATGAATATTTCTAATAATGCAAGGTGCCACAATCCTCCTCTAACCGATTTGTCATTTACCCGTAAATGACACCTAAACCCAATTACATCATTTAACATGCACCATGCATTTGTCTCATGCAATTCTATTCTACTTTCTAACATGCATGGGTAATGTTCTTTCCATTTTCTTTTGTTCTACATGCAATGAAATGTTCTTTTCACTTTCTTTTTTGTTCTACATGCAATGAAATGTTCTTTTCATTTTCTTTTGTTCTACAGGCAATGTAATGTTCTTTTTCATTTTCTTCTGTTCTACATGCAATGAAATGTTCTTTTCATTTTCTTTTGTTCTACATGCAATGTAATGTTCTTTTTTCATTTTCTTCTGTTCTACATGCAATGAAATGTTCTTTTTCATTTTCTTTTTGTTCTACATGCAAGGTAATGTGTGCGTGTGTTTGTAGGTGCAGATGTGTTCACTAGGGTTTGTTCTTCTTGGTCAATGTTTTCCTCTCTGCCGTGGGAGGTTTTTCCGCCGCACGTGGTGGTCTCACGCCAGCCTCCTCCATTGGTCTTTCAGCAATTTCTTCGCCAGTCCTGTCTGAGTAAGGAACACCGCTCGGCATCTCCTCTCGAGTTGCTGCATGCTCACTAGACTGTCGTTCGCCAATCTTCTCTTTACTCTTAATCTTCCATATTATTACACCCCGATGGCTATAACTAGGAATGTACCCATCACTATTGACCAACATCGCGATCTGCTCATCGTCTTCCCAAGCTACACCTTCGTCTCCCAACGCACTTAACTTATCTCTTAAGTGATCCATATCGATCTTTTCTATTGGCTTCATTAATACTGGCATCTTATTTAAGGTAACATTAGAGAATCTCTTCACTATCGGCTCCCATAATTCTGTACAATTGACTAAGCCTCTACCAATCATCTCTATGAGTGAATCTTTTTCTTCATATCTTTCTTCCATCTGGTAATAGGGGGGCAAGGAGATGGACACCCCAACCGCCGAACATCCCATGGGTGGCGTCACCAGGGATAACGGTGGCCTTATTCTTAATGTCCTTGTGGACTCTCCCCCACATACCCTAGACAGGCGGATATGTTTCTGTGTGGCTACTGCCCACACCCCGTCTGAAACACTGATAGCTTGTGGTAATGCCGAGTTTGTTAATACCTCTACTTGGCAGATTCTTTTGATTCCTTCCCCCCTCCCTTCAAACAATTCTAGTATGCACAGTCTGCGGTTACCAGTTTTATAGATAGGGCTTAACGAGGTACAGGTCCCTGGGGTATCATCTCTACACCTTCTAGCTTCTTCAGCTGATAGTAACATGAATTTCGTTCTCCCCGAATTTAATGCTATGTAGTCCGCCTCAACCTTGTACCTTGCTATCATTCCTGAAAGGTAACAAATTCTCTTGTTGTTATTCTTCACAATCACTTAGTCTCGCTCGACTCATCACTCAATCATTTCATAACTTTTCTCTTAGTTCGGCTCTTCCCTCCTCTAACTAACCTCTAGCAGACAGAATGGTCCGGTCAGGTGTGCGTGGCGCGCACTCCAAAGGACGTACTTCATGACACCACTGGTGATCAACCAACAATGCCAATGATCTTCTTCCGTCCCCCGTGAGGTGCAGCCCGCGACTCCATCCCCTCCACTCACATCTACCATAGTCAGCCAATAGGATTTTGGATGAGCCAGTGTCGTTATCTGTCGACACTAAATGCTTCTATTCTGCACAGCCCTTTTGTTATACTGAGATTTGGGGTTCTTCTCCTCCTGATCTCATCTTCCGAGGTGATTCCTGCTCAACCTCCACCCCTTCCTTCTGTGTTTAACTCCCGTCCAGGAGGTTTTTTGTCCTCTTCTTCATCCCCTGATTCTTCTTTCTGTTTAGAGTCTTCGCCTTGAATGTCTTCAATACCTCTCGACTCTGTGTCTAAACTTCTCCTGTTCTTTATCCTTTCCTTAAGCTGGGAAAGGGTATTTGATCCTCCTCCTCCCACTCGCTGGGCCCTTCGTCCTGTTCAGGGTGCCTTTTTTAGAGCCTTCGACTGCTTGATTGGACCTCTTCGTCTTTTTCTTCCTTTTCTTCGGACATGGGGGTGTGATGGCGATCTCACGGGGTTCTTCTCTGCACTGACTCAGTCGACGACTGAACATCGCTAATCCCCGCTGGGGTTCCAACTCTGTCCTCGGACTGCTTCGTTTATCTGGTCAAGTCGACCTATCTCCTCATCTTCTTCAGAGTCTTTCTTCCGTCTCCATTCCTTCCGGTTCAACCAGAGTTACCTTCCTTTTCCTTGTCTTCTTAGGCCTCGGCTCGCTCATTTCCAGGTTAGCTATTTCAGCCTTCTTCAGATCATTGGCATGAACCCTCCTCGCTCGTCCCATATTACATATGATACTGGGCCCGTCTGCTCTACTATCCGGTAGTACGGTTCCCATCTCTGGTCCAGTTTTCCTTCTCTCTGGTGGATTTTATAGTAGACAGGGTCTCCAACCTTCAATTCTACCACCTTTCTTTCAGCATTCACCCTCTCATTTCTTTTCTTCTGGGCCCTCTTTATTCTTCTTCTGGCCTGTACGAATATCTTATGTTGCTGTTCCAGCAATAGTTGATGATGATCTTCCCCATATACCTTCTTCGGGGCTTCAGTAGGTTATCTACAGGCAGGACCACGTCTCTGCCAAACAACAAAAAATAAGGAGAAAATCTGGAGGTTTCGTTTATCGTAAACCTCACGGCCGCCAGAGCCTGCGTCAAATACAAGTCCCAATTTCCAGTGTTTTCTGACCAACTTGGCCAATACATCTCCCAAGGTTCTATGAAACCTTTCCACTTTAGCATTTCCCTGGGGGGTGATATGGGGATGTTTTTTATGTGCTCTACATTCAAACCTGTCAAAACTTCTCTCATGATGCTGTTCACATTCTCCGTGCCATTATCTGTTACCAATTGCACAGGGCACCATACCTAGGGAAGATTTCACTTATTATCAACCCGGCCACAGTTCTGGCCTTCTTGTCTGGTACTGCAAATGCTTCAGGCCAATTTGTTAGCCAATCGACAAAACTCACTATATAGTTGTTTCCTTGTGCAGTTTCCCCATATGGTCCTGATACATCCATACTCACTTTCTCGAAGGGGAAGTTTGGTACGTCTGTCTCCTCCAAGGGTGCCATTTCCTGTCTTCTGCTCTGCGACTGGCACACTACACAACTTCGAACATAGTTAGTGACTTCTCCGTACAGTTTGGGCCAATAGTACTTTCTTCCTATGAGATCACATGTCCTATCAATTCCCATGTGACCCAACCTTTCGTGGCACTGTTCCAATATCTCTGGTCTTAAACTTTTGGGCACATACAACTTGGGTTTGACTTCTTCATCCCTTCCTGAGAGATAATACAGCCTTTCCTCTATTATGGCATACTTGGTGGTCTCTCCTGCCTTTACCTTCTCTCTCAGAGCAGCTATTTCACTGTCTGCTTGCTCCTTTTCAATTCCTTCTGTCCAGTAGGGATCGGTTATTATCTGGGCGTCCCCTTCTTCGTCCGATTCTAATATAGGCGATCTTTTAGCTTATTGAGTTAATTACTCCTATTCTATAGGCTTTATCATCTACTCCCTGTTCTACCCTTACAGATCTTTTTTTCCAGTTGTTTCGGTATTCTTGAGAGTAAATCTGCGCACGTGTTTTCCTTTCCTGCCAAATACTCTATCTTACAGTGGTAGCCACTTAACTTAAGTGCCCACTGTTGAATTTTTCTTATTATTTGTCCACTCTGCCTGCAATAGGTACTGCAGAGGCTTGTGGTCTGTCTTTATAGTGAAGACCACACCGTTTAAATAGTAGTCCAGTTTTTTGGAGAGCATACATGATAGCATATGCTTCCCTCTCTATTACTGGCCACATCTGTTGTGTCTCTGAGAGCTTATGGGAGAGGAAGCATATCGGTACTTCCTCTGGTATGCCTGGCACTGGTCCTTCCTTAGCAGGACACGGCTGGGTAAGTACTGCTCCTACACACTGCTCACTGGCATCCGTGTATAATATCATGGGCTTGCTGAGGTCTGGGTACGTCAGCAGTGGGACGGTTGTCAACTGTTCCTTTAGCGAATCAAATGCTCGTTGACAGTCCTCTGTCCACTTGAACCTAGCGTATTTCTTCGTCAGGGCCACTAGCGGTATGGCAATTCTTGAAAATGCCGGGACGAAGCGCCGGTAGTAGCCTATAGCTCCTATAAAACCTCTTACCTGCCTCACTGTCTTAGGCTCTGGCATTTCCCTTATGACCTTTACCTTATCCATGTCGGGTTTAATACCGTCTCCGTTTATGACGAAGCCTAAATACCTAGTTTCTTCCTCAGAAACTGACACTTTGACAATTTCAATTTTAATCCGTGTTTCCTCAACCTTCCCAACACCTGTCTTAAATGAAAAAAGTGTTGTTCCACTGTCTCCGAAAATATAAAGATATCGTCTAAATACGCCATGGCAAAGCTCTCGTATCCTCCTAACACTATTGACATTAGCTGTTGGAAGACTCCCGGAGCATTAAGCTAAACCGAATGGCATCACTCTGAACTGAAACAGTCCCAGGTGACACGCAGATGCGGCCTTCTCCTTGTCAGCCACATCCAGGGCTGCTTGCCAATACCCGGACCTCAAGTCCAACGTAGAAAGTACTTTGCCTTCCCCTAATAATGCCAAAATGTCGTCTATCAATGGCAATGGCACCGCCAACGGCTTCGAAATAAATTCAGCTTTCTAAAATCCACACAGAAACGGTGGCCGCCATCTTTCTTACCTACTATTACTATTGGGAAGCTCAAGGAGAGATCGATCTTTCGATCATCCCAGCTTCAACATTTCCTCTACTGCCTCTTCTACAAGGGGTCTTTTATGTATAGGTGTTCGGTAGGGTTTTAATTTCACAGGGGGTGGTCTCCGGTGTCGATTTTCATTTCGACTGTGTGGGTCTGACCTAGCTCCTTGTCTGACTGGGCCACCACATCTCGATTGTTCTTTAACAGACCCCCACTCTGGTTCTAAATTGATCCGGTGCTAATATATCCTCATCTAAGATTCCTTTTGTTTGCTCTACTAGCTTCCTTCGTTCCTCCTCGAATCTCACCCGATTCAGAGTTCGTAGGGAAGTGCTCTTCCTATCTTCTCCCTCTCTAACCTTTATAGTCTTTTTGGGCCTGGTTCACCATCATTATGGGCACCAACTCGGCTGCCTCCACCCGTTTCGCACAGGGTTACCTCGTTATCTTCTAGGCCCTTTCCTTCTACAGGGACCAACTGCAGAGGTCCTCTCCGTACCTTTTTTCTGACATTAGCCTACCCTTTTCCCGACACTGCGGTCCCTAGGAGGTAACTTTACATCTTCCTCCACCACTATGGTTATCTCTTCCTCTGGTGGGCATCCCAATGGCGTTCTCTCGCTGTTCACCACCAACACAGTAGGATTAAATTCGATCTGGGCCTTCTGGCTCCGGAGCCAATCTTCTCCCAAGATTGCCTCCGTACACAGGTCAGGGGGTTACGTAAAAATTTTGGGTGCTTTTCACCCTCCCAATCCTCACCGGGAGCCTCCACCATCCTTTTATCTCCAGGGGGGCCCCATCTGCTTGCGTGATCTCTATGTCCGCTTCCGTAACCTTCTCTTCCGTTTCACCCGCCTGTATGTCTCCTCTCTCATCAATGACACAGATGCTCCTGTGTCCACCAAAGCCCTCTCTCTACCACCTATCTCTGCTCTACAGGATAGTTCTCTCTCTTTGCGTTAGCGAAGAGAACACTTGAGCTTTCTTCTTCCTGGGTCCCCACCTTTGGGTTAACCCAGCCATAGGCGCCAGTAATATATCACCTTCATTTTCTCATGAGGTGGAGTTCTGCGCCCCCTGCACCTGGGCGACCCCGGCCGGACCTCTCCCCAGTCTCCCATGGCCGTTTCTAAGAATACAGTTTCTTTTCAGGTGTCCTGGCCTCCTGCAAAACCAGCACCTTCTTGCTGGACAGCTTGCCGCAAAGTGGCCCGCCCGACCACATGTCCAACATTTTGCTCTTTCCCTTTTAACTGGATTGGCCTTGTGTCTATCCTCAGGGAACCGTCCTCTATTCAAGCAGCTCGCCCACCCACTGGTCCAAGTTTTTATTTCTCCTTTTTAACTGGGCCACCCCTCCTCTTAATTCTGGGGTGGCCCGCTGGTTTTCCCTGGGCCGGTCTCTTGGGCCCAGCCTTCTTGTTAATATCGGTGGGGGGACCCTTCCTCAGCCCCGCACCACTTGGCCAGGTGTCCTTTCTTACCACACCTGGTGCATCTGTCCTGATTGAAGTCTGGGGGCAACCCCCACTTCGTCGGACATTCCGCCGCCCTGTGGTCCTCAAACCCACAGGTCCAGCAGACCAGCCCGTATCGACCCGGCGTGGGGCTTATAAAGCCATGCCTGGTCGATCATGCCCTTCTATTGGGGTCCTCCTCCCATAATTCTGCCTGATCCACCTCTTCCTTAACCCTCTGATTCCACACGGGGTTCTTCCGCCTACCCCCCCTTCTTCCAGCCTCCTGACTTGGTATCTGCTTCTTCCCACCTCTTCACTTTATCCCACACCCTGGCTCTCCCTGGCCAGCTCTATCGCTGCCGACAGTCTGAGCGGTCCTTCTTTCAATACGTCGTGACGAACACGCTCGTCGTTCAGCGCTTCTACATACAGGTCCGCCAGTTTAGCCTGCATAACCGCATTAACCCTGACCACTTCAGGGAATGCCAATGACGATAACTTCCCCGCTCAGGCCCCTAATTCTCGGGGTTTCATCCCGCAGCTGTGTTAGTTTTAAAAGGGCCCTCATGGCCTCTATGGCCGTACCTTCGTCGGCGAATTCTTTGGTCAGTAGTCTTTTTATTTCTTCCCAAACCAAGCGGGTTGGTTCTCCAAGAGCCCCTCACGAACTCAGACGCTTTTCCCTTTTGCAATCGTATGCCAAATACAGGGGTTCTTGGTCCGAGAGCTCGTAGATGGTTCGGCTCTTCTCGAGGATTGCCAGCCAGTTTTAAACTCCTTCCCGCTGCCATCAAATACTGGGACCCTCGGTCCACCCAACAGCTTCCTTAAATCCACTGACAACCCCCCCGCCCTACTTCTTCTTCACCCCCACTGCTCTATCCGAATCATAATCTGACATGTCTACAGAGAAGGACAGTCTATACAGCAACAATCGAGGTTGGGAAACAAAACAAGGTGTCCTACCTGACAGACGATTCTGTTCTTTCTTTTCCTTTGGTCCCGGGTCGTTCTGAGTTCTGTCTGAATTTTCAGCAACGGCGGTCGATCGTGGTCTTCTCAGGGCTGAAATCCCTCGGTCACTGCACCACAGCGACGTGGTTGTCTCAGGGTTGATCCGTTGGTCACGGCACCACATGTGACGGTTACACACCTGGCCCAGGGTCAATCCCTTGGTTACGGCGCCAACTGTGACGTCGCTCCTCCTGGTCGCTCCTCCTGGTTCCAAGCGTGCCGCTCCAACCCCCTTGGTTGGATGATCACCAACCTCGCCTTTTTCCCAACTCGCTTCCAATACCTGGTCACTAAAGCAACTGTACCGATCTCCGGTCTGTCTACCCACGCTGTGTTTAGATCTTAGACAGACGGGACCATCAGGATTGTGCCGATACAAGTTGAGTCCGACGGGGTGGCAAAACACAAATAAAGAGAAAATAAACTCACGAGACAAAAAGATTGCTGATGAAAAAAAGGGGTAACAACCTTTTATATCTTAATGTCCGTAACATAAAAACAAATTGTTCTCAATTCCCCGACCCGCTCTGTGGACTATGGCACCAAGCTTCTATCACACAACCTAAAGATTTCAATTGCCTACTCTTTAGAATTGTGTATGTCGGATGTGGTTTGGTTCGACACTGGGGCTAATTTCTATCGATCATTCGCAGTTGATTCTTCTCTTCGACTTGAGTTGTATTTCTTCTTCTTCGTCGACTTAGGCTGGAAGTTCTCTTGTCTTCGACTTGGGCTGGAAGGATCTCTTGCCGCAACTCAGCCGCAACTCTGTCGTCCGAGGTGATCTCTCTCGCTGCCGTCCGGGGCTGAACTCTTCTGTCTTCGACTTGGGCTGGAAGGATTTCTTGTCTGAGGATTCTTTTGCCCGCAAAGGGGCGAGTGAATCGGGCCCGATGCCCGCGTTCAGGCTCTTTCCCTGCCCGCGGTCCAGCTGCAACTCCACTCCAACTGATTTCTGTCGACTGGGGCCCTGCTTTTATTGACGCCGCAACAAACTGGGGTGGGTCTGTCGGCGTCAGGGTTTTCTCGATAATTCCAAAAAGTCGCGTTATTTTTGACTTCCCATTATCGCTATTGTTTTCACCCCTACTTCCCACAGTGCCTTTGGTGGGGAGGTGCACACCCATCTCTCTTAGTCTCTCGTATGTCAGGTGACCGTTTTCGACCAATGGTTCCTGATCGGGCATTTCTTTCTCTTCTTTTCTGCAGATCACGTGACCGTTTCCGACCAATTGTTATTGATCGAGCATCCTTTCTCCTCCTTTCGGGCGTGGTTACATCGTTCTTGTTTTTAAAAACAAAATCCAATTTTGCCTTTTTCTGCACGTACGAAAAAAATGACAATCTTGGCTTTCTCTCACCTGGGCTCTGTCAAACAGCCCGCCACTAATTAGATGTGACTTCAGGGAAGAATATTGGCGCTATCTGTGAACTGAGACAATCGTCCCCTTCACCTCCCGTCTTTGTCAGACCCGACAGTCAGAAAATCTTAATTATCTACATTGAAAATGTTCCCACTTTATTATCGTAGGTTTCCAATTCTTAATAGGTCAGGATCTGTATATAGTTCCACCGGTCACTCCCCTCAACCCAAAAACACTTTTCTCTGATTAAGATTTCGTTCTCATTGTTCTTAAAATTTCCCTTTACTCCAAATTGATAATGAGTCTTTCTACGCAAAAAGTAGGTCAGATGTTTTTTGACCGATATCTGGTTTTCATCAAACGGCCCGTTTTGATATCATGTCTTTTCCTTTCTTTCTTCTTATTATTTCTAATTCTATTCTTCCAATTGTCTTTAAAAATTCGGCCACACGCAGGCCAAGATATCTTTCTGACTCCTATCTCCACCATTGACGGGGTCATGCATCATCAACTCTCTTTCTTTCTTTTTTTCTTTTCTTCCTCTTTCTTCTTTTTCTTTTCTTTCCTCTTCTTCCCTTAGGATCGTCTAAGTACAATCTTAGTGAATTATTTTTAACTCAATTATTTTCCGTTTTAAAAAAAAATCGACAACCTGTTTAGTAAACCGAGTAAGAAAAAATTAAATCATATTTCTATGAATATTTCTAATAATGCAAGGTGCCACAACAGTTTTTCTCTTTATTTGTACCTTTTTTTTGTATTTTTCCAAATACTGTAAATTTAGTTGACGGTTATTACTCCTAAAGCTTTTATATATTTAATTATAATATTATCAACTATTTCATTATTACCGGATTCGGTAGATAAACTAACTTTGATTGACTTATGTAAACTGTCTAGAATGTTATTGATTCGTGGTAGTGATAATATCTAGTTCCTGATATTTGAAGTCTTAGCAGTTCCTTTCTCAATCGGTATATTTTTCTTGAACATATTTTATGTAGGAGAATTCCACCGTCATCTCTATAGAGTCCCGTATACTTAATGTCGAAATTAAATCTCAGTCGGCACAATAACAAGATTTCAACAATTTTCCATGCCTCCGCAGAAACATGCTCTCAATAATGTATCTTTTTTTAATTTCTTTTGGCCCATACATACTCATTGTGGAATAATATAGATTTTTGTGCCTGATTTATTATTTTGATTTCGCGATTTCTAATAGGAGAGTAATGCTTTGCTAAATTGATAGACGACATTAGCAGATTTTCCATGATGGAGAGTAAGAGTCACAAATATCGTATCGAATGAACGTACAGTCATATTTCTCATATTTATAACACATTCTATGGATTCTGTTGCCTTATGCCACTGATTAATTTCTAGAGATTCTTTTGTGTATTTGCATGCTCTTTGAAGGATGTCTCTGCTGAGTTATCGATATTATTTTTAGTTGGGTTGATTAATCAGTATTGTACGTCGTTCAGAAAATTTATTTTGACATTTTAACTGTGATGAATGTTTGTTGTTTGTGAAATTTGAAAATGATGTCATCAATCTTTCGTTCAATGTAATTTCTTAGCTTCACTATTGATATCATTTTCCCAGTTGTTGCGTGCCTTTTCATAAAACTTTTATTAACTTCTTTGTTAATAGCTTTGTGTTATATCCACATCAATTTCTTAATTATTACTCGCTTTGCATGTTTGATAACTATTTTATCTGATTTTCTTATGATTGAAATATCCTTTTTTTTTGTTTTTTTTTTGGTAGGGTAGATTGATGATAGATTTGGAAATTTAATTTTGTCTAATACCGAGAATAGATATTTCTTGAAGTCAAATTATTGTTCGTTGCATGTGGGGAGGTTAACACTTCAATCCATAAACCTCAACAACTTTAAAATTGTTATACTCATTTTTGAGATTTCACATCATAATATTTATGAGGCATTCGATCGTGTGTAAAATGATCAGTTTATAAGATCTCACGTCAGGAACATGATATTTTTTGGTTGGGTAGACCAAGTTAATTCGTTACATAATCTGGCAAGTTTAGTATGGAAAGTATAAATAATTTTATTACACCTATATCAGTACTCAACTAAAAGGTGCAAATGTACATTTATTTATAAGATATTGCACAGCTGTATATATATATATATATATATATATATATATATATATATATATATATATATAAAACATCACTGTAGCACGACACACAGTATTATACACAACAGGATATTCAGATGCAGACCATATTTTAATAAACATATCTAGTTAGCGCAATGTTGGCGCAGTCAAATATTATATGTGGATTACAGTTTATTATGTTAAGATGGTATATTTGGCAACTAAAATCTAGGGATGTTTGGAAAGCGCGAATTTAAAAAAAATGATTACTACTGCTAATGCTGCAAAGCGCTTCTAGGAATTGAGCCTTGTCGTTAATTGGCGTGTTTATTTTAATTATATAAAGTGGTGAATATTTTTTATATTAAACAAAAAATTACTTGTTCTTTAAAAAACAAACCAACAAATCATAGTTTCGTAATTTACATTAAAAATGAATTTGGATCAATGTATTTCATCTGATATTTATGTAACTATCCATTCATTTCTCTTGTTTAATAAGTTAGACTTATTTAATTGTTTTAAAATAACTAATTCTTCTACAAAGTGTAAGTTACATCTATCCATTTCCTATTGTAAAAATTGGCTTTACCTGCAATATCCTACGTAATAATGGGTGTATTACCACCAATTTTAAATGCCAGACATGTTTGACAGAGAAGTTCTGTTTATGTATTTTATATTGCCTGGAGTCGTTTGATGTTGTTAGAAACGAAATTGCCAAGAATTTTCAGTGAAACCAAAACAAAATTTGACATCGTTACCGGAATGTATGTTAGCACGGTATACAATATTATCATCCGGGCACCTCGGCATGGGTGTAATTGCAAGCTTGTCTTGCTAGATCGATTACTAATGAAAAGTGAGGTCGATCCTCACTGGATGCCCCACTTTCGGCCATGTGCCACATCTGAGCTACGCTTGGAAAATCTCTACAATATTATCATTCATACATTAGACAGTTTAAGAGACAAATTATATTTTTATCTTATGGCATTGCTTTTAAAATAATAAACTCTAATCTCCGTATAATATTAGACTGCGC
>CAHIKZ030005484.1:1215000-1258994 GCA_903632075.3 Acanthosepion pharaonis | reverse complement strand
CTTAAACCCCGGGGGGTGGGGAAAAAAAAGGCAACCCGCGGGGGGTATGTAACCCCGATATTAATTGGGGCTTTTTCTTGGATCCCATAAGGAGCCAAAAAGGTCCCCGGAATATGGCAGAATATAAAACATGGACGAAGAAACGTGAAAAGGAGTTTCGGAGAGAATTTTTTGCACGACAAGTGAACAACTTCTTAACACCCACCAGAATGGATTCAGAAGTCATTTCATTTTCTTTCACCTGAGAACGTTAAGAAGGCACAACAAGTTATTTTCCAGGAGGTTAGCATCTGCCATACTAATGGACGGCAGCTAGGGGGTCTTTCATATGGTTAATACAGAGAAATTTAGTTTTGGAGGCTTTAAAATTAACAAGCCATGTTTTCTAGTTAATGACGGACTTGAGGTCATTTTAGACATCGGCAGCCATTGTGACCTTTTCAGACTGATCAGCCTTACGGACCAGGCAGTTGTGTCATCAGCTTAGATGCCAAGTTGACAGCTGATTTAATCAGGAATGTCATTAATGAAAATTAAAACCGAGTCACACCAAAGATGGAGCCCTGCGGAAGTCGGGGACACCCGCGTTAGTACGAACAATTGTAAACAAGTAGCATTTCAGGATAACTTACATTTCGCGATTTTGATAAGAAAGGCTATACGGGGGCACTGTAATTGTTCAGCGTGTGGAGAAGACCTGTATACCAAATCCTGTAAATGGTTTTAGAGATGTCCAATGCTACAGACTGGGCTTCATCGTTTTTATCTAGGTCATGATAGACTCTTTCCGCTGTTATCGTTATTATATCAGCAGTTGACTTCGAGAAACGGAAGCTATATTGCTTGTCAGCGATAAGTGTCTGCGATGAGAAATGCTGAACCAATTTCTACATTTATTAGGACCTCAAAGAGTTCCCTCAAAAATGGAACAACGCTAATAGGCCGGATGGTCGAACGGTTCACTATAGGTCTTAAAAACACGAGCAGCAGACGACGACTTCAATCAGGAGGCAGCGTGAAAATTATTATCCAGTTTAAAGAGAACAGGAGCCACTTCGGGAGCACACATCTTAATGACTTATTTCAGGGATACAATTGGTTCCAGATGCTTTGTAGGGCTCTAGGTTAAATATGATAGCTGAAGACATGGAAGTGGTTATATGTATATATATCAACTCAAATTCAATTGTAAGCGGGTAATTGTGCAGCGATACTCCCGAGTATTCAACAGTTTAAGAACATACGGGCAAAGCATCGATATTTATCAATAGAGAGTTTTGGCGCATGTTATCGTATACTGTAGCCTAACTCCATTTAACGGTACGCCGAAATTGAACGTTTCGTAAGGCAGGAGATAAAAAGGCATTTTTTTTTCTCTTTGCAACCTTCTTGAATATTTCTTGATCCTTCATATTCAAGATAACAAAAGAGCACTATACTTCTGACAAGAACGTCTCTTCACTAGCCAAGAGAAAGAAAAAAACATTTTGATGGTCTGGCATTCTCTAGAATTGTGGAACTCGTCTAGCAAATCCAAGATATCATCGACTAGAACTTCGGAAAATCAATGAAGCCCATTGCCAATCACCTCCATATAACTGAGTCAACAATCAGACGTATGGTGCTCGAAAACATCAGATAAAAATTCTAGCTTACTAAGAAAGAAAACTCATGCTCAACAGTATCCGTGCAGGCCGGGTGATCCGATCGGAGAACGATGGGAAGAAATTTTTTTGCTTATCACAATGTTGGATCTATCTATCTATCTATCTATCTATATATATATATAATTATTTATCTAAAAATAATATTTTAATAATTTTATTACGTTTCACTTTTGTATCGAGCACTATTTAAAAAAATAATAACTAAAAATACTAAGGACCTTGGATTATTTAATACTAACCAGTTCCTTTTCCTATTTTCTATATATTTTTCATATATATATATATATATATATATATATATATATATATATATATATATCTTAAAAGAGTGCTGCGAGATCTTATCTCATGACCGACAGCAATGATTTTCAACCTTTTTCTATCTCACGCAACACCTAAACTTATAGTTAAGCTTCCCCTGTACACTTAAATTTTGATAAAAAATGAAAAAAAATGTATCCGTTTTAAGATTTATTTACTAACACAAACAAAGAACAAATTATTATAATTTGTAATAAAACAGTAATAATTAATATCTTTAAAAACTTTTATTTATTTATTTTTCTATGTATTATAATTTGACATTTAATGAGTTATCTTTCCTTGAAGTTTAAGTATATTTTCTTTGCAAAGTCGAATAATGGACATTGTGCCTCTTAAATCTTATTTCATGGATTCTAGCTGTGATCGATTATTCTTTTTAATATTGTGTAGTGCAGAAAAGATTGCTTCTTGTATTATTTCATATATTATATATAAATTTATCTATTATAATAATTCTATACTCATATAAAGAATTTAAACGGGCTTTAATTTTGATATGTACACTTAACACTCTGGGGACTTCTTTTGAAAATAATTTAATATATACTTTAAAATTTTTCGCGGCACACATGCAATAATCTCCTCGTATATCAATGGGTCACATTTTAAAATCATTGATCTATAAGATTAATATATATCTGGCGCAATACGAAACCTGTATTCAATTTTGCACTTGCGCTTGAGAACGGTTTAAGAATTTATGCTAGTATGAATGCTCAAATTCGTGGAACACTTTTAAAATCAACTTGGCTATCTTTCCCTTCTTCTAGACAATCTTTTACTAGAAAGTGTCTACGAGACACTTGATTGATATAGCGAGATAATAATTCGCATATCGCTTATAGCCAGCTAGTAATTCTCATATCGCTTGTAAAAAAAAAATAATTCCCTTCCTAAGTATATTGGGAGTTTCACAATTTTGAACACAATTCCAAAGCCCTAGGGAAATACGTTACCGAATTGTGATAACATGTATTGAAATCAAGAGTAAACATATTTTTAAAAATATGACATTTTTTTTATCCGTTAATGTGCACAATTGCGTGTAAATGATCATGTACATATCTGAAGCTAGTGCACTTATTGTAAAAAAAAAAAGAAACAGTTTAGAAATTGATTTCATAGAGTCGTTCGCAAGTTTTATGAATTTGATCGCAGCTGGATGCCGTATTACTGCGAATTTATAAAACAATAATTTACACTTAGTCACAAACTATAGCTGTAAACACACACATATAAGCAAATATAAGCGTACGGAGGAAAATAAACCTACGCAAAAATACACGCACACGCCCCTGTGCGCATATGTAATTATTTATGTAGATATTAAGCCCCATAAAAAAAATAAAAAACCATTTGTTCAAACCGTAAATAATCAAATGATCACTAACCCAAATGAACTTAATCATATTTATTATAAAACGCAGATTGTGGGTGTGTGTACGTTTATATATTGATCGGATTTCTACATTTTTCAAACGATTTCAAATAAAACTTCACAGGACGCGGTGGTTCTGATAGCGCCAAAAATTGAAAAACACAATTGTTTTTATACGAAATCAATTTGAAAACACGATAAAACACGATACTGTCGCCAAAATAAAAGGGGACAACCATATCGAGTTATACATATTATAAAAACCCAGGTTGTGTGTGTGTGTGTGTGTGTGTGTGTGTGTTTATATGTGTGATCGTTTATTTTATCAACCGATTTCAAATTTTTCAACCGATTTTTTGGCAGGTAGTGTTTTTATTGTCTTGCACACTTTTGTCTTTATTTTTACATTCAGAATGCTTTAAAAAATAACATTTACAAGACAATTGTTTATACTAAAATTCTATTCAATCGATAGACACATAACGATTGAAAACAATGTTTTTGTTTGAGTTTGACCAATTCGTAAAAAAAAACCCCACAAAATAAAAACTAATTAAGATATGCGTGTCCATCAACCTTAAACAATAATCTTTGTCAATTTTATTTTTCAGTCTTCATGATGGTCGATACTTGATCTATCTCTTACTGTTACATCCCCGGGCAACGCCGGGCTCTACTGCAAGTAATGATAATATAATGGCAACAAACTTATTGACATACGCTCATAGATCCTCCACATACAAGTGAAGATGCATATTGATATATAGAGTACTCTCTATCTCTGTCTCTCTCTCACACACACACGCACACACACATGAAAAATCCTGATGAAAGCATTAATAGGAGTAAATAATATCATGTCACGTCGAGTCGAATGGGTGAGCTATAGAAGAAAGGTTTATTCTCCAATTTTTATTTCCAATGTTATGGGCACTATTATATCCATGATATAATACCAACGCATTTCATGGAGGGGTGGATAACTGAAAGAAAAAAAGGACTGATAACAATGCTTGGTTCTCCAAGCGAATTTTAAATGCAAAGTTGTACGCAAAATTATTCTACATATTTAAGTGTATCCAACGCAGAAAAAATATAACTTATATCTACACAACTACGCAGACTGAAAAGTATTCGAAAAAAGGGAATTGTAGCTGCTAGAGATTCTTCTGCGTTTCTGGAGAAGCCATATTTATAATTCCAGATTCAGGCGGGCCGGATTTATCTGCTTAGGACGCTAGCAATTTTATATTCCGCAAACGGTAAACGGAAAACATATTTTTACCGTCTACACACACATTTGCGTCTGTGTTTGTATATACATACATACATACATACATACATACATACACACACAATATATATATATATATATATATATTAGAAGGTATGTATTTATATATGCAAACGAATGAGTAAATGATTATATAACTAGACGTGTATCCGTTTATGTAACGAAGAAATTAATTGTAAATGGTAGAAAAATATTATGGGAATAAATGATTAATCTTTCCAACTCGTGTCAACAAGTTCTTTCAAATAACTGCCAGGCGACTAGTTAATTTAGAACACCAATTCGCTTCCCTGAATTAAGCCTATGGAAAACTATAAATGCCAATATAGCAAAAATTAATTAGTCAAAGAGAAAGGAATAAAAATGACCAAAAAAAAAAAAAACTTTCCCTTGCTAACAATTGTTTTGGTAGAGAATGTTGCAAATCATATCCAAACATAATCTCACAATACTAAGTAATTATCCTCAAAGCTAATAAAAAATTAATTTGGTATATTACGTTTATTTGCAAAGAAGGAAATGGTAGGATCCGAGAAATTAAAGCGCTAATATTTTGTTGATGAATCTTAGTTGATTACAAATTTGTCAATATAAGTCACCAAGTAAAGTTGGAATCAGCTGTCGTATAGAATGGACATATAGGAGGGTCAAGCAGTAGAAACATTCTCGCTAATTGTATTTGATGTCTTCATATTTACATTTACAATCATGCCCCCCCATTCAGATGTTAGCTGAATGTGTCTGCATGAAAGTACCTTCGTTTCAGCAATGAGGGAAGAATAGTTTGTGTTATTCAGATGGATAGATAAATAGGCAGACTAAGATAGATAGATAGATAGATAGATAGATAGATAGATAGATAGTGAACAGTCCCATATAGATAGATACATAAGCAGGTCGAGGTAGATAGATAGATAGAAAGATAGATAGATAACAGTAAGGAACACAATTTTCTATGAGTTTGACACTCGATTTTGACTACTGAAACCATAACTGACCTTAGTTTTCCTGCATTACGCCAGGTTTGTATGCCACAGAATACCCTCGCTTTGTATAAATAGATATAATATACCGTATCTAGTATATTTGGCTTCATTTTATTTTATCGTTTAAAATTTACATATGATGGAAAATAATAAAACATTGCTTGGCTGTAATGTTTGTACAAATATATTTGTTCATACAAAGGATATTATTGCTGTAAGATAAATTGCGTGCCATTACTTAAGGTAAATATTAATGTCTATAGCATTTCCTGAAGTATAGAGTTTGTAGAGAATCTCGCTTTATGCTCCAACAATAGTCAGCCATCATATTCATAACCCATCTATCTTGATACCGTTCTTTTATGACCTTCAAATCATGGTGGAATCGTTCACCTTGCTTATCACTGACTTCTCCCAGGTTTTCCGGTAATTTAGGAAGATGGTCTTGCAGAAAATGCAACTTGATACTCATGTTGCATCCGAGGGTTTTGTAGCTCTCCAATAGTTTCTGCACCATTTCGGTGTAGTTCTGTGATCGTTTTCCAAGAAAGGTATTTGAATCATGGCCAAATATTCTTTTAAAGTTCTGACAATGTCCCGATAAAATGATCATCTTTAATGAACTACTGAATCTGCGGATCATTAAACAAAAGAGCCTTGATTTTTTTCAATTGACAGGCCGGGAAATGCTAAAATCAGTTACTTGAAACAATCTCCTTCAGTTTTCAATGTTTTAACAAATTGCTTCATTAAACCCAGTTTAATGTGCAGAGGTGGAAATATTAATTTTTTTTCTGTCACCGATTGGCTTATGTAGAATGTTGATTGCCCGGTTTGAGGTCAGGTCTTGAGGCCAATTCTCCCCACCCAATGCTTATCTCAAGCTCCGTATCCAACATACATAGAAAAGCAGAGATGTTTTACTCTAATCATGTTGCTGACCAAGAAGGAAGTATACTATTTTAAGGTCAATACAGATGATCCAATTATGTTTGGTGATATTCAACAACACAATGATTTTCTTATGTCTCCCATGTTCTCATATGAAGACACACTGAATGGCCAATTGGGACAACGCCATATAAATTGCCATTGTGGAGAAGGGCACACTTTAAGCTACGCTTTGAGCTGTCAATGAACAGTCACCATTCAATTTCGTTATACATCAAAACTCCCAATTCCTGCAGTAAACCTTGTATGTTATTGCAATATATAAAGCTACTGCCATTTCAAAAATACTGCAGAAAGGAAGTTTCCCTAGATCGAAAGTAGGATACCATTGCTCCTTTTTCAAGCAAGGTTTCCTCGTTCGGTTTTGATGCTAAGAGTTCTGAAGCATTTTTTGACAGTCCCAGATCCCGTGTGAAAAACTTCAACTCATTCTGATTGAATCCCTTACGAGCTGAGTCATTTTCAATTTCAAAATCGGCATCACAGCTGTCGATGATTTCTTCACCAGGATCCAGATTATCAAGAGAGGGTGGTTGAGCGAAAACAGGTGTTGGAATTTCAGCTGAATAAAGTACTGGACATATAGCTAATGGTAGACTTGGACAATCAATTTTGGTATTTGTTTTTCTTGTTATATTCTGAAGTTTTCCCTAAGCAAAAGTAACAGTCTGGGCAACGATCCCTTGGCTCTCACCAATTCATAGGTATACCGAATGCCAATTTATCACGTTTTCCATTGGTCCACATTTGTAAACACTCGACACACTGCTTGCAGACCATGTGACGGGCCCAAGATCTGACTTTATCAACAAGCATTACTTTAAAATATGCAAAATAGGCTTACTTGACAAATGTGTTGATGTTTGCCGTTTGTCTGGGAATGGTGAAACTGTCACAGATCTAAAAAAAATGTAATCAGGGCTCTTTAGGCAATTGTGACGAGAAGTAGCTGAGTCAGACATGATCTGAAACAATGGAAATAAATACTAGGGTAAACAATAAGTAGTTTAGCTACGAGTTTAGAAAAACAACAACAAAAACACAGTAACATCTGCTAGAACCTTGTGTACAGAATTTTACGTTTTGTTTGCAGAAAATGACTCATCTATATGGAGCACACACAACCTCTCAATGCATTCTCTCACGTGTAAATGAATAGGCATTAGATGTCACCATCTCTGCCTGACCATTAATCCCCTACATATGACATTACATTCACCATTAATAAAATAGTGTTAGTATTTATTAATTATTAAAACAAAAAAAGTAAATATTGTTTAAGTAATTACTTTTCTTAACACTTTTAGCGCACTCATAAAATATGCGCTTTATCAACTCAGTGCAATTGTGCTTATTTCGGGAGTAGGCTGTACGGAAAAAGAAAACTTGACGTGATAGAAGAAAACTGGCTGTAGTTTTGAAATCAGCATGCCAATTTTACTCTAATTCAAGTGAAAAAACGAACTCAACAGAAATTATGTTCAAAATTGTTCTCCAGTCTAATGCGTAGAGCGAGATAGATAGATAGATAGATAGATAGATAGATAGATAGATAGATAGATAGATAGATAGATGTCGATCCGGATAACCAACAGGAATATTCGAAATGAACGGTTCATTTAATCACCGTGTGTAGATTGTTCTTATTCCACTGCCTCTGCTTATTTTCAGTAATCTGGTATTACTACATATTTTAATCCTTGCACTGTTTCCACCGAATCCAAGTACACAGGAGTGGGCCAAATATTGAAAATTGAAGTTACTATTTCACCAAATTCACGGGAAGGCAGTTGAATCCACTAGGCCGTTGATCTTTGTATTACTAAAAACAAGAATTAGACGTTATATCCCTAGACCTTTGCAGTGGAATGAAAACAGTCTCCTTCCAAAGATGATGCAAAGAGGCAAGTTCCCCGTAGCTTACCCGGAGTGCATAACGGCCGAAACGCTGTGATAAATATAACAACTATGAGGACAATGGTTCGGATCTAAATGATGTAAATATTGACAACACCTCATCCCAGAAATTCAGCCGGAAAAGCAACCATGTGCAAAAAACTAAAAGCGTTCGAAACGATCGATGATCATTAGCATACGAAAGAATTATTTGGCCGTTCTGTTTAATTTCAACAAACATTTAAAATTCAAGAATTTCTCGATTTTTTTATACTCGACATTTTTACTATACATCAGAGAAATATGTGTATTTCCATCGCTGGACTGAAGATGCAAACGGATTGAATTTGTGTCTAAAGAATTTATCCACGTCATGCTGGATCCTCTTACAGTCTGCTTTAGTGATCTTCAAAGGTGGTGTTTTTGGCGTTTTCCTCGTGTTTTGACTATTTAAATTCTAATTTATTTTGATTTGATTTTAATAGGAAAGTTTATTCTTAGCTTTCTATTAAAAATACTTTTAACACTCGTTTTCCATTGTTAAATAAGTTGAAGTTTATGTCCAAATAGTAATACTATTTGGACATTTCGATACTGTGTAAAGTTACAAGTTTGTTTCGCTTGATCAGTTTCGACTGAATGTGTGCCTTATACTTTGCCACATCTATATTAGGCTTAGGAAACCAACATCATGCCACAACAAAACAATATTCGTACATCACTATATTTCGTTATATATCGTTCTTTTAACTCTTCGCTTCGTTTCGCATCAGACGGCAGTGGGAGGAAAAATCCCACTTGGTGACCATTGCTAACAATTCCGAAATGCTTTGATCGAAATTGTTTGCAATAGTCAGCAAGTTAGGGCTTCATCTCTTTTATCCCATCTTTCTATCGGTTGTTCATATTTAAACGTTTTCATATTGTAATGTTATCGCATATAGACTAATATGAAGATGAGGCTAAAATTCTTACATATATTGTTAGTTCGAACGTCGGACGGCATCTATTATTGTCTGCAAATGTCGGTAGATTTGAGGTTCTTTGAACGTAGATTCTACATTTTTGCAGGACGTAAGATATTCTATCCTTTATACCAGCTGAATATATATATATATATATATATATATATATATATATATATATATATAAAGGCTTAAACACTAATATTCCATGGTCATAATTTATTCCATTGGAATCGTAAATATGATCCAATTTTAGACCCACAAATTCAAAAGAAAACAGAAAAATAACTCCGAAATAAAAAATAGATTTTAGAGAGAGGTAATTATGAGAGCGTGGGACGAATGTTAGAGCTAAAGAGAGGGGGTAGACGAGAGAAGGTGGAAGATTAAAACTAATAGAGAGAAGTTTTAGAGAGGTGAGTTAAAGACGGTTTAAGTGAGAGAAATATGAATATTGTCGGATGTCTAATACATTAAAGATGTAACCGTAAAAGGATACATTTCGTGGTGACATACACACACAATAGACGATCTAATCTAAAGATCAGAAGAAGAGGGAGGAAGAGGAAAAGAAAAGAAAAGGGGGGGGAGAGAGATGGGCGGGGAAACTAAACTGAAGGGCATTTACTGAAAGGGGCTGCAGTGTAAATAAGAAAATTTGACAAAATTAATATCGACTACAGGTTACAAATCAAATATAAACATATAAAATTAAATATAACGATTATCTAATCTAGCAAGGACCTATAATTTTATGTCTCAAAACACATGAGTATACACACACACACAGTAACATATACACGTACACATACACATAGGCGTGGTATCATACATACATATATATATATATATATATACACCCACACACACATATATATATCCATATATATATATATATATTCTCATATACATATACATACATACATACACATATATTACACATACATATATATTGCATATGTATGCATATTTACCACTAATAATACTATAGTCGACTTCTCCTGTCGCATGAGGGCTGTCAGATCAGCTTCCTGAAACCGACAGCCTGACACCCGGCACATGAGATTTGATTATAGTGGTGAAGGCCTCAGCAGGGACCATCCATACTTTTTGAAGGGACGAATACAGAGACCTGGTGCACTGAATGCCACAAGGTTCACAAAACTGACCCTCTGCAGGTTTTTAAATTCAGAGTTATATTCTAGAGCAGTTGCCATTCAAAGCTATAGAACCCAGTCTGTCCTGCTAATAATAATTATATATATATATATATATATATATATATATATATTGCTTTAAAAACATTCAGTTTAATATTACTAGGCATAATGAAAAAAAAGAGGAAGATATTTTTTTTACTCGGGAGTGTGCAAAGTAAAATATAAGAAATTTAAAATTCTGAATGATTAATTGATGAGATGACAAAAAAAGAAGGGGATACGAGAGACTCATCATATCAAGACCAAGCAAACAATCACGCTGTTTACACAGAGAATGTTCGCGAGACCTGATATAGACTCCAGTACTTTTAGATAAAAAATTTAGTGTGAATGATATAAAACAATAAACCATTCAGCACTGAATTCAACAGCAAACTTTCTGTTTCTAATGTGTTCACAAACTGAGGCCGCGTATTGGTATGGATGAGTTCAATTTGATCAAGGGTACCTTTCCTGATTTTACTTGGTACTTGCTGTTTAATTCTTGCATGCATTCCTTGAGTAGCCCTCCCTATGTAGCTGACTCTGCAACCACAGTTATATTTATAAATAACAGAAATTATTTGATGAGAAGTGAGAACGGCCTTCCGACTGGATAAGAAGATAGGCCTGGTCTTAAATATGACACGAACCTCAGCAGAAAAAATAACACGAACACTCGAAGACCATATATATGTGTATGTGTGTGTGTGTGTTTGTGTTATGATAAAGAACTCGTGAAAGGTTTATTAAACTAACATGTTTCGCTTTTATTAAAGCTTCATCGGAGAATCAAATATGGAGATAAAGAAGAAAGATATTCTGATAATTTTCTTTATTATACCAAAATTACTTTCTTCTTTTTCTCTATATCTCATTCACTGACGAAGCTTTAATAAAAGTGAAAAAAATATTAATATTCTGTGTCTTATCATTCTAACGAATTCCGATCGATCCATATTTGATCTATATTTTAACCCTACTCATATATATATATATATATATATATGAAGAGAGAGAGAGAGAGAGAGAGAGAGAGAGAGAGAGGAGATAGTGTAATTAGGCAGCAACAATTGTTTTAAAATCACGCTGTCTTATAATATATAGAGATTCTCTGACTATTATATTAATTTCTCGACTGCTTGAAATCTTCTGCAAACTTGTTTGTTACCTGATTTTCCCCAGATACACACATCCTAGGCGCAGTTGATTCGACCCTATGTTTAACGGATTGGAGGAGATCTTAAAAGTCAGTATGCTGAGGCATCGGGTGTCTCTGTGGACACCGTGCAAAGATGAGGTGAATCACATATTACAATATCTATCTATCTATCTATCTATCTATCTATCTATCTATCTATCACTGCCTACGTAACCAGAACGGTTTACTATATAATACTGTGATTATTATTATAAGCTAAATAAATAAATTATAAATAAATATTGACTAAAGCTGTAGTGACATAATAGAAATATAATATATTTTTACTTTGTATCTTCGCAATATCAAAGGCAAATTCAGATCAAATGTTTGATACTTGATAAGTACAATATAATTGTAAACTTACTTAAATATTGATTTTATTTTCTGACGGCACACTAGAATACTTATAAAAATCGCAAATACTTTGCTTTTATGATGCATTTATTTAACGCTGAATTTGTATCACTCAAACTCTTTTTCTTAGTCCAAATTCCCATCTAATCTTTTCGATTACAGCAGACCAAAGCTGAATGTGGAAAGTTGATCGATCCGCACTGACGAGTAATCATCACGTCGACCAACGTGTCACGTCCACCAGATACGTAACGGCCTATGAATATTAATAAGCCATTAGAATAAGGAAAACAAAAGCGTGGAAGGAAATGATTTCAAAATATTCGGAAGAATAAACATAGAAAAATACGAACGAACAAAGTATGGATTGTGAAGAGAGATGACAGGAACAAAAAAAAAACAAAATGTTTTGTAGCGAACAGATTAAGCAAAAAGAAAATAGGGAAAGCAAAAAGCAGACAGCAGACGTCATGATCTTATACGTAGCTTTCGATACAAGAGCGCATGTGCACAGACACGTATTTACACGAACGCGTGTGTGTGTGTGAAATTGGTAGGAGATTTGTGATGAGAATGTGGCTTAACGGTTATCGACTCAGAAAACAGAACCGGTAATCCGATTTCAAATAACAGCTGCAACCATAGTGTCCACTTTTAAGGGAATAAACGTATACATTTATTATTCTCCAGACCCACTCGTGGTTAAATATTAAGAGGGATATGTTTCTTTTAGTCTTGTAACGACAAATAGACTAGTAGAATGTCAACTCCATGAAGTAGGAAGCCTAGTCGTTCTACTTTATTTTCAATACTAATCGCATATATTTAAGAAAAGACAACTGAGGTCTGTGCATATTTCCTCCATTCTAAACTGCCATGTCATTTTAAAAAGAGAACATCTGTGCTTATTTTTGAACGAGACGTGTAAAGAAGAAAAAATATTTAAAAAAATACCAAAGCGCAGTGCCAAATAAACATACACACGTATGCAAGGAATAACTTTAATAGCAGAAAGTGCCGTTTCTATAGAGGAAAACATCGGTATTCAGTTTGCGTTACTGGCGTTGAAATTTATAAAATCTCTTTAAAAGAATTATTCAAGAAAGAATTCTCAAGTCCACTAAATTTGACAGCTTATTCGAATAATCTTTTCTTTTGACAATGTCTGGGAAGGTAACAGTTTGTTTGTGCCATTATTTTCTCTTCCGTTTCTCTCTGGTTCGCTTACCGTCAATATCACATCTGAGAGTATTGGGAGGCACGGTTGAGTAATGGATAGCGAAATCACAGAGCCGAGTTCGAATCCCAGTCGAATCCATTACATTCACTTAGGTGTTAATACGCTTAGGAAAGGTATGAATCCTCTTCTTTTTCCCCCGTAGCTATGGGTAAATACCAGGACAGACCGGTTTCTACAGCTTTGGATGGCAAATGGTCAACCGCAGAAAGAAATAGCAACCTACTGTGGGAAAAAAATCTGCCACGTTACTCATGTATCGAAATGTATTCCGCATGGCACGTACTTGTATTATTCTCCGGAACCTCTTCCTTTTTATGTGTGATGTACGACCATATAATTTCCGAAGTTAAGCAACGTCGAGTCATGGTCATTATCGCTTGTGACCGCTTGTGTTGATACTAAGTTCTGTAAGCGTGGGTGTGCGGGTGGTATAAAGGGTAATGATTCGGAATTGTTAATAGGAGAACCAAGTTCCAATTCTCGTTGGCTTCGTTATATATACCTACGCGTATATACCCTCGGGAAAGTTATGAATCTATGTCTTTCTCTAGCTATGGGTTACTTAGTAAGACTTGCATCATTAAAACATTATCTCCTCCCGACACAAAAATATTATAATCAGAAAATATTTTCTGACTTTCATCATCACCGTCATGACAACATCGTCACTTAAAAAAAAAATGAGTAAGAGAAAGAAGAAGCTTTTATCAGATGACGAATTTCAGAATATGCAAGAACAACGATTTGATTTGTTTGTCAAACAGCATATCAGTTCCTCATGGGTCATTTAATGCCGGAATTTGATCTTGTTGGAGCTTTGAAGTAATAAAGGATATATATAGTAAGTAGGATATATATTATTCTGATTTCACAATTGAATACATGGTAAGTGAAATTCAGCTCATGTGTATATTCATGTTTCTGTGGACATAATTATTAGAAGCGTTGATACGTGTGTTTTATGTTTTAATAGAGTTATATTCTGGAACACAGTTTGATTTCCTTAAGAAATTGTAGAATCTTATATGGATTAATGTTATAAACGAACGAGTTCTTTCTTGTTTTTTTACCTCTATTTGTTATTTAATGCCGAAATGAAAATATTTTGAACAGACTGATAAATATATTCCTATAGAAATGTATTACTACTCAATGTATTGTTGTATTTTTACTATAAAATATTTATACTTTCATAACATTTTCATTTTGCTTGGGGTTTCATTATTTGCTCATCCTCACTGAAGTCGGGATCATTGAGCTAATGCGAAGGATTCTTTCTTTAGCTGTATAGCACATGCTACGCAAGGGCTACATACAGTTTTGAATTCAGAGTTATTTTCTCCTAGACCGGCTGTCACCAAGGCTGCGGACAGAAGAAGATGATTCTAAGGGAAGTGAATGTAATAAATCCGACTTGAATTCGAACTCGGTTCTCCGATTCCTCAATCCGAGCCACTATCCATTACTGCAGAAGGTTTGACAAACAGTAGAAAATCAAACCAAACTGATCCCTTTGCTTTTGATAACGTTAACAGTTTAATTATATCATTATTTTCTCTTCTGTTTCACCTTCGTTCTCTTACCTTCTATATCTCTTGTGAGAGTCATATTATCCAGAAACCCTTTCCTCTTCAAGTGTTCTAGAAATCTAAAGTCTTCTTCGGGTTATAAGTATCAGTTTCCATGAGGCTACTCTTTCCCATAAAACTTTTTCCTTGCTGACATGCTGAGCGTATACTCTGGAGAACACATCTCTTTCGTTTCAGTCGTCCTGGGTATGACGATAAACGACATCAGGCAGCAAGGCCTCTGATCGGGACATTGGAGATATTAAGGAGCGTGGTACCACCTCTTAATTGCTGTTGTTATTAGGTCCACCAATATCCGGGATGGTAGCACCTACTAGAGTCACAGATAGGGACAAATAGTGAACCCTACAAAAAATTAATAATACATTTTATAGTAAAATAACCAGCTATACATTTTTAGTGAAATTACCGGCAACGCATTTTATGATATACAAACTATATAATAAAAAAATACCTGTATAAAAATATATACTAAATATTTAGATTTCAGTATTAAATAACCTATAGAGGTTGATATGCCGCTAAAGAAAATCATCAATTTTTGCTTCAAGTCTCTTTTTCATCGGTACGAAAAATATCCGGCATTCATTTCCAATATGAACGATTAGAGATTATATAACAGTTTATTTCTTTTGTATAACGGTATTTTCTTATCTCTTAATATTCTGCATAGCGTATCGGACAGCTTATAAGTTACCTACCTAAACTTTCAACAGGAAATATTAAGAAATATTGTTGGAGGGCACATCGATTGTTATTGGAACTTAATCCATGTTTCCTATTTGGCGCAGTTTAATACAACTTCCTTTTCGCGCATGAATCATAAATTAATAACGTTCCAATATATTTAGAAAATAGTGTATATGTATGTCAATATTGTATAGCAAATAAGGAAACTGTGATAATATCATCTGATATGCATTCTCATATAGCCCGAGTTGGAATTATTAACTATACAATAACGCCAAACATTCTGCCAATAGAAAGAAAAATCGTAATATCCTGGTTTTGTTTTGGCATCGAGTACATTTTGATATTGTATACGTATTCAGTGTTTTGGCGATCTTTTCAATGATATTACAACTATTCAAGACACGTCAGATAAACTCTGAATAAACTTTTGTATTTATTAAAGTTATTTTTTCCAATGAGAAGGAAGCAAAATCGAGTTAAACCATGAATTTTGGCGTAAAATATTTTCAGAGTTTGTTTTTTAAAATTAATTTGTACATTGTTCCTTGAAAACAAGAAACTGATATCGTCAATAGCCAGCAATTAATACTCACTTCACTGACACAACACAGTTACCTCACACTCATATATATATATATATATATATATATATATATATATATACAGACACAAAAGACACACACACAGACACACACACAAATATATATATATATATATATATATATATATATATATATATATATATATATATATATATATATATACATAAAGACATATATTCGTATGAGAAGAAAATTAGACTTAAATAGTGAGAATATCATTTTACCTTTAGGAGACACTTTCATTGACACTTTATCAAATGCAAAATCTACAAATATTAATAAAATAATCAATGACACTCTTGTAAATAGCACCTAATACAATATTAATATTATTATTATATATTATATATATATATATATATATATATATATATATATATACATATATATACATGCACATAAAATATATTTTTATATACATGTATTTATATACATTTATAATCGCTTAAACACACGTGCCACATATGTGAGCATCTGTAAACATCTATATGTATATCTATATATACGATACTATAAAACACTAATTATTACATTTAGCTGGGTGCATGAAAAATGGATTCTTCTTTCCACTTCACTTATATATATTGATCAATAATGTATTTCTGTAAGAATACATGTCTTGAAAAATCTGATCGTTATCAGTTCTTGGTGATGTGTCTTTTAGAAAGTGTTATCTTCATAATGACTGGTAAAATAGGTAGAAAATTTGATTTGTTTCTTATTTAGCTACAACAATTATCCATATCGTCCATTTTTCCAAGCGTTTTGTGCCAATGCGTGAACCATTTTCAAGAGGGTGTTTTGGGGTTGTTAGATTCTTTTCCTGCTTTGCCTGTGTGAGATGTATTATTTGGTCTGTTTTTGAATTCTAGTAGGAAAGTTTATTCGGAGCATTCGCATTTTGGGCACATGTGAGCGACTTTCTATGTTTAAATGACTTTCAGTACTCCGCTCCCATTGTTAAATAAGATGAGTTTGATGTCGAGGGAGAGATGTTTGATATACAGTGTGTCTCTTATAGCAAAATATCTTTCTCCTTTATGCGCATGTGTAGTTACATCAAAGAAAAAAATCAGTGTAGTTCGATGAAGACGAAACGCGTCGAGCAAAATATTTTTGACTTAGTCATTAATTTTCGTAACAGGAATATAATATAAAAACTTCCTATATAACGCAAATTGTGGTAAATGAATTAAAATAAAAATAGAAAGTATTTTATTTAGACGAAAATATACAGGATGTGAACTAAATTCGGAATCTTCCCACATCATGTCACCTAAAAAATAAACTACTACTCCTGACAAAACTAGTACTATTTCTATATGGGGTATTTTAAAATAGCAGCAATAAAAACAAAGATACTAACGCTAAAATGATGAATGAGGCCAAAGTAGATTTGCAATTGTGACATGTTAGTCGCCTGAAGATCATAGTCTAAATATCAAGGAGAGATACTAGTGTTGCCTGCCTTAATTTCAACTCTTATTGTTAATAACTGCATTGTTGCCTTCCAGGTAAATTGATATCTGACTATTCAAAGAAGACTTCAGATGTAACTAGTAGCAACTTCACTTGAAAATGGATAAAATTTGACATCTTGTTGTTATCAATTACCTGCAGAAAAAGGGTTTAGGCCCCAAGGATATTCACGCTGACATGGTTGCTACATTACGTGATGACACGACAGTTTTATCAACAGTTCAAAAGGAAGAATATTGTAATGACCTAAGGACAGGACGTCCTGCAGCTGCCACCACCGAGGAAAACAATGATCGTGTTCAACATACGATGATGGATGACAGGTGACTGAATATAAATCAATGCTATTACCATATCCCGTGAGAGAGTTCAGAATATTCTGTACAATGAACGTGCCATGGCGAAGGTTTTTGCTCGGTGGGTGATACGACCTCTGACACATGATCCAAAGTGCAAAATTACGGAAAAATCTGACATTGTTTGAGGCAGATCCAGCTGGTTTCCTTGAACGTTTCTTAACCCAAGATGAGTGTTGGTTCATGACTTTGAGCCAGAGACAAAGAGATAAACCATGCAGTGGAACAGCCCTACTCTCCTGATCCAAAGGCCAATGTCGTTTCATCTGTAGTGGAGATGGTTGTTTTGAATGCAAAAGAGATTGTGTTTATTGACTATCTTCTAAAAGGGCCATCAATAGAGACACCTGCGCCTACTTGAGCGGGAACGAAAGCGTATTGTGACGAAACACACTCAGAAAAAAAAACAAATGGGAGAAAGCTTGTCATCCCGATACGCTAGAAATACAAATTCTGTTTGAATACAAGGGAATGAATGTGGATTTGATTTGAACTGGTTGATCACTCTCCCTCTTCTCTTGATTTGATTATCTTCTGTCCCCCAACAACAACAAAAAAACAAAAAACACTTGACTAGGAAACAATATCGCATGGATGATGTCATATCTGCTGTTGATGACGTTTTTGATAAACAGGATGGTCCGTCTTCTGTGAAATGTCAGGTGTCAGTTTACCTTGAAAGAAACAAGGTAGTTATTAGGATAGTCGAAATTAACGCATGAAAGATTTCACAACTCTAGCATTACTCGTTCCTAGTCGGCCTATGAACTTTTCAACTCATCCTCGTACATAATAACATTTTGAATTATGCGCCCATGCTATTTCAGCGTTTCTCTTGACATATAATTGCAACTGACATTTGTTTCAATTTTAAGTCCCTCCGCTACGAAAGGATGCAAAGGGTTTTTGAGGACACTTGTAGTATATTATTGCTATTAAAATTATTTTATTTCTATCAGATGCACTATGGGGATAAAATGCTAACACAATAAATGAAAAGACATGCATTTTTTTGCACTATTTGTTAGACACTGACATTTAGAAATTGCTAACTTTTTAAATATTGCAATATCGTTTCTGTCCAAAGTCTGAATGAAATTTGAAACCTGTGACAATAATGTTTCAATCGGCTCAACATTTAAAAATGTTCTAAACATTTGATCTCTGTTATGGTCACGAAAATTCATCCAACAGATTTAAAACATTATTGATGATGATGAACCCAGAATTCAATAAAGGTCATCGCTGAAGAACCTCAAGTATCGCAGTGGTCTCTCAGAACTATGGTGCCCGTGTATTTAGAGTACAAGTTGTATATATTAGAGGAGAAACGAATTGATGGCTCAAAGACCCAGGAAAACCGTTTGATCCGTGCCAAGCGGTTACTTAACAAGTTAAAAACTCTAACGAACATGACATGCTTTAGATCTCTGGTACTGGAGAGAGTTCTTAAACTATGGATGTTTGAAGTACCCCGTAGAATGGTATACGTTTTTTAAAAAGTCTCAGGTTATTCTTACAAAGGCTGCATAACATAATAATCTTTGTGACAAAATATTTACGATCATGTAGCAATAAACGCTTGGTTTTGAATCTCACCCAATTTAAATACCATGGGCATTGTAGCGTTGATGCAAGGAATACTAATCTATATAAGCACAATATTATTGAAGGCCGACGTTGTCTAAGTAAACTCGGAAATGAATAAGAACAATTTATTACAGACATGTCAAACAATTGGGTCTCGTATTGTAGAAGTTATTGAAGTTGAAACCGGATACACAGAATAATCTTATAAGAGAACTGATGCATACATTTTTATTAAAATACATGTGTTGCTTTGCTTCACCAGAGATGATTTATTAAATTACAAAATATGTCCAAAATTACATCTCTCAACTTGCAGAGATCCACTCGAAAATTAGTCTGAAGAAGCTCTTCTGTAGAACGAAATGCGTTACATTGTTTTTTTATCATTTTTTTATCCAATTACATACATTATTTACGAACACACAAACAGATATCTATCTATCTATCTATCTATCTATCTATCTATCTATATATATATATATATATATATATATATATGTATGTGTATATATTCATCAATACATTCATTCAATTATATCCATACATACATACATTCAATAATTGTATAAAAACACATATTCATTGAATTGCATACATACATATATGCAACTATCCATCCATACACACATTCAGTTACGTACATCAATACATTCAATTGCATACATACATTCCATTACATATATTCATACATATATACAAATATTCATTCAATTATATATATATATATATATATATATATATATATATATATATATATATATATAGAGAGAGAGAGAGAGAGAGAGATATACAGATACTGTTATATACATACAAGGTTCAGTGGGTAAATTGTCGCCATTTTATATTTTTAATTTCTTGCATGAGCGTAGATTTTGTTTTATTTTGTCGACTGTGAAGTATAGTAAGGCCAGCTGGACACTGTCTGTAAGACAAAGTGCACCATGACGCAATTCAGTCCGCAAGAAATTTGTAATCGGCATGCTGTATTGCTTGACATTTGTGCCGGAAGTTCCAATATGAAGATTACAGTGTGTTTGGGTGTCAATCTGAGAACATTGCAGAGGATTTGGAAAGAGTTGGAGGAGCCAAATCGTGATTATGAAGGTGTTTGGAGTGATCACTAATGATGGCGACGTTATGCCACCATTTTTTCACAGGGCCTCAGACTCAACCTGGATCCCTACACCAGGTGATTTGCGGAGTTAGTGCTAGCCTGGATCAAGAGGGTGACTGCTGGAAGACCCTATGTCTGGTAACAGGATTCTTAACCATGCCACACAACTGATAGATCACAGCTATGGATATCAGAGAATTTTTGAGACAACATCAAAACTTATATATGGCTACATAACTCCCCAGATTGCAAGCCACTTTATTGTTATGTGTGGGATACAGTTGAGCGAGAAACGAGCAGAACCATTTGTAACACCAAATATGACCTGAAAGCAAGGATTATAGCAGCATTCTTCAACTTAATCAGAAGAGTTAAAGGAGATTACGAAGTCGTCTAGAGGCAGTGGTTGAAAACAATAGTGATTTTATTGAATAAATCTAGTGTTTTCTATTTCAAGGTTTGTTTCTCTAATTTTAACAAATATATCTATTAAAATGAGATGTCAGTGTTACTTTCATTTTTGTATATTTTAACCGACAACATATCCATCGCACCTGTACATACAATTGCATGAGTACATACATTCAGTTACATACATACACGCATTCTATTACATACCTACATACATTCACCTACATAAATACATATATACTTTCAGTTACATACACATGACATTCAATTACATACATTAAATTCATTCATTTATACGTACATGAAATTACATATATACATTCATACTTGCAACTACATACGGACATACATACATGCAATTATATGCATACATACATATATCAAATTACATATGCATACATATATTTAATTACATACATAGATACGTATATACATTATGTTACACACATACATGTATACATTCAATTACATACATATATTTAATTACATATATACATTCAAATGCATACACACATATATACATGCAATTATATATGTACGTACATACATACATAAATACGTGCAGTCAAGTACGTAGAGATACTGAGAAAAACAAACCAAAAGGCAGAAATACTGATATTTTCAATTTTGCGGGTTTTTTTTTTAATTTGTACGTCAAGTATCACATGCATTATAATCGTAGATAATTCTATATATATATAAGTTTGTAAAAAAGAAAATTTATCTAAACGAGCATCAGATGATTGTCACTTATCTGCCATGCGCGATACACGCTTAGGAAATCATGTATCTTTCGATACATCACTTACGAGGCAGTTTTTTCTCGCTGTAGGTTATTTCTTTCTGAGGTAGACCAGTTGCGATCCAAGGCTAGTGAGGGAGAAAAAGAGGACACATACCTTCCCCAAAGGAATGTCATGGATTCGACTGGAATTCGAACTCAGATTCCTCAATCCCAGCCGCTATCCATTATTCTACGGCAGATGATATATGCGTATTTTTTATTGTATATTTGATTCTGTCTAGTAAGTTCTAACATTTTCTTTTTCTTGTAGACTGATTCTCATTTGTCAGCCGTGTATTTTTAGCGGACAACATGACTGTTGGTTTTATCTTGTGTTGATATGGGAATGTTTTTATGTACGCACTCTCTGTATTAGATAAACATAAGTTAGATCCCTTTTTGAATGGATTCAGTAAAGTTCGGCAATGTAATATAATGGTTAGAAGTTTGTTTATAGTTGGTAATAATATTATTCTTAAGCTGTCAAAGTATTTTCTCTTTAAAGAATTACGTTCTTTTTTAATTAAGTTGGCATTAATAAAATCAAAATTATGTCCAGTTTTGTTTTTATGTATTACGAGAGTTTGAAATATTGTCGGAACGTAAATCTCTTTTGTGTTCGGAGATGCCGGTTGTAAGATCACTTGATGTCTCTCTTACATACACATTTTTACATTGTAAACAATTTATTTGATAAATACTGGCATTTGATTTAGAGCTGAATTTATTTTTAATCTTAATTTTATACCGATTTTCTTGCGGGCGTTGGTAACGATCCTAGTATTAGAATTCGTCTTCAAGTTCAGTAGAAAAGCTGATTAAGGGTAGGATTCACACCCACATCATTTCAAAATCAACAAGGCCCCAAAACTTAGACACGACTAATAACATTGCTAACAAAAAAAAATAAATAAATACAAAATTCAAAATCCGATATTTATAAGGACAGAGAATTTGACAGTTTGATTCATGCTTTAAGGCAATATCCAAACCAAATTACGTTCAGGTACGCAACAAGTATGTGAGTATTGCTGGAAATCCGCTATCTTTTAGGGCCGTTTCATAGTCTATGAAACGGCCCCAAAAGATAGTAGATTTCAGCAATACTTTCACATACTCACCACAGAATACAAAAAAAGGCCAACAGGAGAAGAAATATCATATGGTTCAACCTACCATACAACAAGAACGTAAAAACAAACGTAGGAAAAATATTCTTCAAACTCTTACACAAACACTTCCCAGAATCAAGCACCTTACACAAGATATTCAACAAAAAACACAGTAAAAATCAGCTACAGCTGCACCGAGAGCATGGCACAAATAATAAAAAAGCACAATAGGAAAATTATCAACAAACCACACAAACAAATTAAACCCACGTGCAACTGCAGAATAAAGAACGAATGTCCCTTAAACGGAAATTGTTTGCAAAAAAACGTAATATACCAAGCCATGATCACCAGATAATGAAGAAAAATATATATACAAACGTTGGGCCACAAAACTGAACAGATATGAGGGTTCAAATGTCTGAGAAAGATTTGCCTTTATAATGCACTATTCGAGGGCGCGCTATCAAAGCTGTACTTCGTGGTCGAGATGGTCGAATGTCTGTTGGATCTAACAGCGTTTTTTTTTTCCTGCCATGCGAGACGCAGGTTCGAATCCGGCCGGAATGCGCACATTTACCTTTAATAAGGCTTCTCGAATATTCAGGGTGGTAGAAGAAAACGAATAAAAAATACTGTTAAATAAATAAGCGGTTCGTCTATCTAGATATGGTTATCCACTAGACATAACGTTTAAGTAATAAAAACTGTCGGATTAATAAATATAAATCCATCACAACTTGATCTTGAAGAAACTTCCATACGCTCCTAACATGTTAAGGAGACTTGCTGATACCTGGATCGTCTCCGAGAGCCAAGTAGAATTTATTTCCCACGGCCGTATCTCAAAATCATATACGCCTGCTCACGATATGAATGGTCCTGAACGGAATAATTTTAAGATAAATCACTATTACACAGGTTAAACGTTTAAGACAGACTAGCCACAGAATTACACGAATGACGAATGTAACCTAGTCTAAATGGCAACACAGCGCCATCTGCCGTATACTTTCTTTAAACTTAATAACTCAAAAACGAAGAATTTGCAGACATATTTATATGAAGTTTTTGTCTTAATGTTTATATATTTAATTACGTGTGTGTGTGTGTGTATGCATTTATGTATATGAGTATAATCGACTCTCCCGTCGAGATTCGACGTATGAGGATCAAGCAGATCAGTTTCCAGGAAACCGACAGCCCGACACCGGCACATGAGATTTGATTATAGTGGTGAAGGCATCCTGCAGGACCATCCACACTTTTTGAAGGGACGAATACAGAGACCTGGTGCACCGAATGCCACAAGGTTCCCAAACGAACCTCCGCAGGTTTTGAATTCAGAGTTGTCCTTCTCCTAGACCAGTTGCCATCCAAGGCTATAGAACCCAGTCTGTCTTACTATTTTACCCATAGGTGGAGGGAGAGGAAGAGGATTCATACCTTTCCCAAGGGTATTAGCACGTAAGTGAATGTAATGGATTCGACTAGAATTCGAACTCAGCTCTACGATTCCTCAATCCAAGCTATCCATTACTCCACCGTGCCTCCTCTTATGTATATGAGTATATATATACATATATGCGTATGTATGTATATAAATATAAGTATATATATATATATATATATATATATATATATATATATATATATATATATATATATATATATATATAAAAAAATATATATATATATATATATATATATATTTCTTCGCGGTGCTTATTGGAAAGCGCTCAATACCAGTGATAGAGCTAATATATTTAATTGGATTCATGTGAATTTGTCACCCTGGGTTTCTCGACCTTCGTGATCGTCAGAGAGGTCTGACGATCGCAAAGGTTTGAAACCCAGGTTCATAAACTCACATCAACGCAACTAAATATTTTCCAAAATTCTAACATAAATATTTTGTAAATCATTACAAAAATAGCCATTTTGTTTCAACACTTTTGGTGTTTTACCAAGTGATGGTGCTGAATGTAGTGATTTTATTACATATTTATTTTATAATTTTCCAATAAATTATATTTTATCTACTTTGTATTGAGAATTCTTTTAAGAATAGTATTTTCAGGTTATTGGAATTTATTCCGTATACACTAATCCTATGCATGGGTATATACATATATATATATATATATATATATATATATATATATATATATATAGAGAGAGAGAGAGAGAGAGAGAGGCATATATAAATTAGAACGGCTCTGTAGGCACACTGATCGATAGAAATAAGTGAGAGATTGGATCATTGGTGATATTATATTGGAATGAAGATGTGTCAGTGTACGTGTGGTCACATGATCAATTCTTGTCTGTCTTCATTTCTCTTCCCCTGAATGTACTCTCTGACCTCTCGTCATCGACCTGTCAATTGTTGCTGGGTGAAATCTCTTGTCATTAATTCAAAGCGCCGGAGGAATGCCTTCGTTTTCTTTTTTTATTTCTTGCTTTTCTAACCAATAACTGGAAATTAATTATTCGATATAGGAGTCCTGATACCGTGGCAAAAAGAATGAGTGCCGGGTGCGTACGTATATGCATGCACATATAGTATGTGTGGGCGCATATATACTTTGAATAGATACATGTATTTCATTGTTTCATGTAAATGTGTTTATTTGATAATCTGAGAATATACCGGGTGTAACAGCAAAATTGTCTAAATAATGCAACGGCATCCATCCCACAAAATGTTTAATATCTAAAAAAATCACGAAACTAATTGAGTTTCTTTTTTTCCAGATTTTAAGATAAGACGTTTAGTCATCTTGACACCATTTGTCGTAAGACTCACTTAAAAACCCTTTGATTTATTCAGCTAAAAAGAGAGCCGGTTAAAATCGTTTTCCCACTTGAGCAATGGTGAGAAGAAAAAGATAATGCAGGCCTTCTGTAATTGTACCAATATTCATACTCTGGCTTCCGTCTTCAAAGTGCATTCAAAAACCATCGAGAGGATGGAGAATAAGTATAAAAAAAGAAGGAATAGGGATCTCAGTATCCTTCTGTAGATTCACATTTCTTCTGTCTCCATTTTTCTCCTCATGGGGAGATTATCCAGCATATAAGAGGATGGATATCACATTACAATCCAGCACTCTATTCTATGTTGATAAGAAAATAGGTCGTTGATGCTGTTAATAGGTGTAAAAAATGTCAGAAATTATCCGCACTTTTGTCATAACATACCTTTACGTTTGTCAAAATGTCCTTTGCTCATAGGTGCTTATGTGTGATACTATTGTAGTCACATGATCGAAGTTTGAGCATTATTTCTTGTGGCTGTTACAGTGTATACATGGCCGCTCCGCTAGCAGTGTGCACAAAAGTAGAACAAAAGCAGTGATCCAAATCATTTATGTACCATAAATGAATAAAACATTTGCACGCTTGTAGGATTAACTGTCTAAATCAGTGCTTTTCACTTCTTCTTCTGTGAGCCGTATATTCAGAATGAAAATTTACTCGCACCTCACCAAATATTATGTGATAAGAAGTATATTTAAAAATAAAACAGAAGGAGAGTTATATGGACATAACATCTTATTCGAAGTCAGAATATTATTATTGATAACTAGTGGAGCCTAATTACAATATTTTTAATACTTGATATAATTCAAAATTATATCATGAAATCAGTCAATAATTATTCATAATATTTATACTGGGACTCAGGCATGCATTTACAAGAAATTCATAATAATATTTAAAATTTTGAAATCATATTTATTTTTGGCATATGAATTTTTTAAAACTGTTTCTAAATCTTTGATTGTCTTTCAATCATTCCGCCGTACTTAGGAGGCGCGCCACACCTTTGGGAAACACTGGTCTAAATAGACATATAAACAAATATTCATAGTTTCTCACACGCAACTTTGGTCTTTTTAAAAAAATATTTTCTTATTTAAGACATTCATCCACCTATACATACAGATGTGTAATGTGTACATTTGCACCCAGACTGAAAAGAGGGGGTGAATTGAATACAGCATAATGGCTCGTTTGCTGTATCCACAAGAAGCATTTTAAATGCCTGAAGGTAACAGCTCTCCACACCAGCAAGCGTAGATTTAGATTCTCTCAATGAAACTCGTATATTTTGCCAAGTTGGTGTAAGCAAAAGCAATAGCTCAAGCTACAGAAGAACAATGTGGAAAAGAAAGAAAACTTTTTGATTGAAAGTTTTTTGGAATGAACAGAACAAGGTTACATTCAGTACTGACATTTTTGTCTCATGTCTTCTCGATCTGTCATTTTGAAATCTTTCTTTCATTTTGTTTATTTAACATGAAACATTTTTATTTAATTTAATCTTTAACAAGTTATCTTCAATAATTTCCCGTGTGTATATGCAGCACAATGCATTAGGATATTTGTTGTTTCATTATTTTTATCTCACAACGTTGGAATGTTGATGAAGCGTCATAAAATTAGATGCAGGTTCTCTGCTTATCTTAAAGGATTTTTTTTACTATGGCAAGTCAAACAACGGTTTCCATTGAAGATCTTCCTTTTCCTCTTTTATGTAGCTTGTTTCTTTATGACGTGTACGACACTGGCTCTCCACAATATCCCCTTCGCCTAGCCAAACGCTTCCCGTTCGGCCATCCACTCAAACAAGCATATCAGGTAGCTGGCCCGTTACTTTCTTCTCTCTTGCCTTCGATCCACCCTGTGAGGATTGCGTTTCCCAGCCTCCCTTCCTCATTATGCATTCAAGAAATTTCCCCTCACCCTTTCTGAGTATAAGCGTACTTTTTGTTACAATTTTCTTTGTGATTACGCTTTTGATTACCGGCTCCTTCCATGAAATTGTAAGTACCCATTTTTCAAACTACATTTCTGTTGCCTTCCGTTTCCTCTTCATCTTTGGGGAGATTGTACAGCATTCACTGCCATACAAAAGGACTGGTATCGAGTAACAGTCTGGCACCCTTTGTTTTCCGGCACCCTTTGATTTCCGGCACTTTGTTATTAAAATTTTCTTTGTAAAACTTTCAGTTTTGGGAATTTATTGCTTGCTAACCTAATACACGTTCGGGTGTCGCCTTTTCATCCTCTAATAAAATACTTACAAGATACACTCCTGGCCAGAATCTTAAGACCAGATAAGGTTTAAGGTTTAAAAAGATATAAAATACTGTTTGTTATTTTAATCAAAATATATTTGCGCAACATTTATATTTAATTAGAAAAGTAGTTTATCAAAACTAAAAAATTTACCCTTATCCATTTTAAAATCTGAAAATTAATTCTGGAAATGTGTTAAATAGATGTCTACATGCCTAAAACTTTGAACCCACTGACTAGTTCTAAAATTTTTGTCCAGTAATTTTTTTCACACATTATGACCAACGAAAAATAATTTTCAATGTTTGTTTAAATTAATCAATTAAAAGCTTAAAATTTTCATTTGTTTGTTAATAAACTACATTTTCTCATTAAATGTAAATGTTTCGCAAATATATTTCGATTAAACTGACTGTAATTTTATATTTTTAACCCTTTTGTTACCGGGTCTTAAAATTTTGACCAGGCGTGTATTTATGTACTTGCTTGTTTTTTATATCGCAAAATCGTAGTCCTCAACTTGCAATATTTCTCTTGTTAATAAACATATTTCGCACTTGTAGATTTCTCTTCGAGTTTGTTTTCAGCACAATGCCATGTGTGTATCTTTTATTGTTAAGATTACGCCCACTAAAAATAAATCCTGGTAAGTTTTCCAGTCCAATTAGGATAACTTCGAACAAATCCAGAGGAAAGACGCATACTCCCCTAACAAATTTTTATATATCTACACAATTTATTTTCTAAGTATATGCAGACGGTTTGCTCCCAGTATAAGATCTGGCTTATTCAAACATCCTTTCGAAATAGATCTAGTTTTCCTAACTGTTAAAATAGATCCTTGTGATGTTCTCTCTTCTATTATTCTAATCATATGTATAGTATTTCTTACTTCAATGTCCTTGACAAAAAGCGTGCCCTTCCTATACTAGTTCTGGTATGATTCTGTTATGATCTCGATTTATCAGGATTGGAATCATGGGTTTGGTTTTGGGATTCCTTAAGCTGATTGTCCGATGAAACCCTCATTCATTTAGGCCTGGTATCATCATAATTTTTCATAATTTTTTTCTAATTACGCGCATTTTTCATTGAGACATTCATCTTTAGCTTGCTTATATTTCTTTCTAATTTCTGTGATTAGTGTTCGGTACTCTGTATGATTCCTTGGCATAATTATTTTGTTTTGTTTTCGTTATCCATTTCTTATCTCCTTTTCCTTGAGATGATCTTATTTGCTGCTTTTACTTGAGCTTATCTTTGTTCCATTTTGTATTTCTAGTTTTTAATTATATTTTTTCTTAACTATTTTCATATACATCTGCTTCCAACTTGTTTTTTTTTCGGAATCTGTTAGGCGTTGCTTGTGTCTTCTTTAGTTTCCGCAGTTTTATCTAATGTAGCATACAGCTGGAAGATGATTACTCTCGTTTGCAGCACTTGGGTATGTCTTTACAGTGTAGAACAACGTTTTGGGATATTTGGTTGATTGTTACGTAATCCATCTCGTTCTGCGTGTCTCATCCAGAATTCTTCAATGTCATAGGAATTTTGAGTCAATTTGAAAGATGTTAATTATTTGGTTGTTTGATCAGCCCTACTAAACCTATTTTTCACAACGCTTTTTTAGAATTCCTAGTCCAAACTTAGGAAACTCGTTCCTTTTGGCCTCAGCATTCAGTTTTCCCATAATGATAGTTATTTCCTGCGATTTTATTTGAGACTTGGCTTTATTCTCTCAGTTGTAAAACTTCTCACCTTATTCCTCCATGGTCTGTGCTGCCGGTGAGTACGCAACATTAACTGCTAATTTAAAAGGACTTCAGTTTCAGTTTAATTAGAAGAAATCAAACCGAGATTTGACAGCATCCCAGAACATATTTCTTGTCATTATCTCGTATTACCCATACACCAGTTTCATTTTCCACTCCACCTACACGTGATGCTGACGAAATTCCCTTGATTTGCCGATCTAGTTTAGCATACGCTTTGCATGTTGGTATTTAAGCTATTAATGCTTGATATTTTCTATTGAAATTAATTAGAGTTCAAGGCTGGTTTTGTGGTCAGTCGATTCTTGAGTGGCATGGACAAAAGTTTGTTGATAACAACTTGGTTGTATCTCTCATTTTTTTTGCGTGCCTCTCTAGGTGAGACGAATTGTGTACTCGTTACATATACAGACAAAAAACACGCACCCATTATATATATATATATATATATATATATATATATATATATATATATATATATATATATATATGTGTGTTTTCATTCTTGTCACGTGAGAATTAGCAAACCATAACTGAAAAGAACTAAAGGAAAGTCGTTACCATTTTACACTAACTGAAATACGCTATGGTCAATTAGAAATGTAATTAACAGATAATGATTTTACATTTCGTTTGAGAAAACAATGCTTTCTAAGGTTGTCAGCCTCCAATTTTATATAAATATTTTATCATTAGGACATGTAGGGTTAAAAGACTTGTGAAATAAAAAAAATGGAGGCCTTATTGCCTTGGGACGTGCATAATTATAAAATTGATATATGTTGTCTCCAAGAGACGGAAATTAAAGTGCAACTTGATATTAATATCGGAGTTATAAACTTGTATTAAATAAATAGTTTCGCAAACAGATGTTAAATTTTATGGAAAATGATTTCATCATGGATACTTTAGCGACCTTAAACATAATTGTAGTAGCATCCTTAAAATAAAATTCACATCAGCAGCAGCTACTGAATATATAAAAAACGTGAACCCTCAAAAAAAAAAAAAACTGTCTCTTCCGGGTTTTTCCTCTTTCGAGTGCTGTGTCATGAAATTTTCCTGCTGAAATTAAAAGGAATACTTCACATGTAAAACACCCCAACAAAGATTTACACAAACATATTGATACATATTTCCTTGTTTATACACTTTACGTCTAACAAAAGAATCTCTCGTTTTAAACTTTCCTTTTGTTAATTTGTCGAATAAATATTATCTTGCATTGCAAATCATTTGGTCCGTTATTTTGTACGTGTACTCATTTTCACCGCCATTATTTCATATAATACAAACTTTTTTTGCATGGAACATTACGCAGTTAATTATTGGAGTATCTAATCAATAAAATAGGAAATAGAAAAATAACAACCAACTAAAAATAGTATAATAACAACGGCATTAAATGGACTAACAATAAAATTCCAAACTCTCTCTTGAATCTCCAGACCATTCATAAGTTTGTCTCTGTCTATCTTTCTTCAATTCTATTAGCTAACTTTCTATTAGCTAACTCTTCTTTCTCTATCGTTCTCCATCCTCCCAAGCATGTGGTGTACTCCATAATATTTCCGATAATATAGAAAAGGCTATCTCTCTAAATCCGTCTGCACACATATTTGTGTTCGGTGACTTCAATGCCCACCATCCCTAAATGGCTTAAGCACTCTGTAACTGACCTTCTTGGCATACAAACACTTAACTTTTCAATCGCTCAGTCTCACACAATTGGTTGACTTTCCTACAAGTTTCCCCAGTAACCATGATGGTAAGGATTTTCTTCCTGGTCTCTGTTTTACCTCCATCACCGAGTCTTGTCCTGCCACGCAACTCTGCATTCTTGGCAACTCTTATCAGGCCGCCATGTCTGTTAACATCTCATTCTACTCCTCCCCCAGTAAAGAACCTCCTACTCTCAGAACATCTATTATCAAGGAGCAGATTGTGACTCTTCCCGTTATTTCCTTCGCTATGTTCCCTGGAATACTGTTTTTAACCCCACCCACCCTCGTCCAAAAATGTGCGTCTGAGCTTTCATCTTGGGTAAATTTCCTAATGTAAGAAATCTATCCGAGGAAATAATATCAGTTATATGCAGGTGTCATTAGAATAATATTGGAACTTTCAAATGGTAAATAATGGCAACGGAATCCACCTTTTCTAACCTTAAAGTGAGGATTGATTTTTTTTTAAAGAGATTACCACCCCTTTTAAGGTTATTTTAAGCCAGGGAATATTTTTACATGGTAAGAATATTATTGAAAATAATATAGATTTAGTGATAAAAGACCCCTAGCTGAGAGGGAGGAGAGATGTATCCATACCTTTCCCAAGACAATATCCAGGTAAGTGAATATAACTGTAAATTGAACTCGGGTCTCCGATTAATAATTCGGAGCCATTTTCCATTATATTGCTCGCACATTCAAGCTTACCGCATTTGGTATTTCCAAGCAGCGACCCATGTAGGTGCTGACCAGGCCCAACGTTGCTTCTTTAATCGTACGGGTGCAGACTTCAATAAACACTTACATATATATATATATATATATATATATTTTATATATATATATATATATATATATATATATATATATATATATATATATATATACTACTAAAAATACATTTTTCAAAAACGTTTGTTACGTTCTGAGTTTCATGTATGTGTCAATCGTCAAGCGCATAGTGAAGACTGCCCGATTTAAAATTTAAATATTACCATTTATAACATACTGTTAAGTTAATGGAGGGGTTCCTTTGTAAAATTTAAATATTAATACTTATAAACTGGTGATAGGTAGTTGAGTATTTCATTTATATATATATATATATATATATATATATATATATATATATATATATATATCATGAATTATTCACACAAAAACAAATGCAAAGGTTAATGATTTAATTGGCGAGAAATCCATCGTCGCAAACAATTCAAATAATATACAAAAACCTCCGAATCCGTTATGAATGAAAAGATCCTTGTTTCTATAAATTTCTGCCGTATTAGTTCTTTTTTTTACTATGAACTATATTGATGGATTTCTCGCCAATTAAATCATTAACCTTTGCATTTGTTTTTGTGTGAATAATTCATGAATTTGTAAATTGATTGCACGTTTATCGTAATTAAAATAACTGATCCAAGTGCGACTTTTGGATAATAAGTGCGACATTACTGTAATTATTGAACAATATAGTTCATGCTACTTTGACAGAAAATTTACCAGTAAAAAATTCGTTTATCACCATATTTGTACATGAACGCACAACTGTAAAAAATTTAAAATCAAACTCAGCGTTGCTACTGCGCGCTCCAAAAACAATAACTCATTTCCAATAGCATTTTCGATACAACAATACATAAAATTTCGTTGTCCTCCTATTACTAAGAGAAAAAAACAAGAACAACATCTATTCCATACCTGAAGATGTCTGTAAGAACAGACGAAAGCTTGTAGTAAAAACTTGTTTTTGTGTGAATAATTCATGTGATTTGTAAATTGATTGCACGTTTATCGTAATATATATATATATATATATATATATATATATATATATATATATATATATATATATATATATTATTATGATCATGAGCAGTTGTTGATCAATAAATTAAAATGTTTCTCAGTAAACTTAACAAAGCTGATAATATTAATAATAACAATGTAAATCAAATTTAACATAGCACTATTAAATTATACTATTGTAACCAAATGCATAATAATTACAAATATGATGAAACAACACTCAAAAACATAATAGGTATAAATGTTAAACCCATTAATAATAATAAACAAGTTAAGCCCATCATATATTATAAACAATTTAAAATAATTGGCCTCATAGTCTCTAATAACCCTACAACCACAACTAAATCCTCTACAAAAAATCATTGTTTATCAATTCACATGCCCTTTCAGTAGTTGTATCTGAGAAATTTATACTAATCCCACTACATATATTGGCTTTGCTACAATTACGCTCTCCCGTAGATTTACCAGTCACCTTTCTGATCTTAGTTCTATTAAACAAAACTTCTTAGAAAAAACATAGCCATGTATATAATATTATATAGATATTAGTTGATAACACAACAATACTATTACATACACACAGGAAAATAACCTTCAGATATTGGAGGCTATCTACATTAAAACAAGGCAACCCACACTCAGCAAAATTACTTTTTAAACTAGTCACAACATATTATATTGCATCTAGACATATGATTCTGTTGTTAATATTTTGGTCTTTCACGTGGCAAAACGTCATATTCCGCGACCAATCTTCTATGTTGACATAACACAATATCATCTTTGATGATGAAAATCTTTGTTTAAATGTCCGCATAATCACTCTGATGATGACTCATGTGAGCCAAAATCTTAGATCTTTATTCTCACCCGAAATTACAGCAAATATATGAAGTTTGGAACGGCTCATGTTCAAACATAATAGACAGTCATTGTCTGATATATTTAACAATATCTGTTTAAATAATTATCTAATCCCCTAATACACTATATATATATATATATATATATATATATATATATATATATATATATATATATATATATATATATATATATATTAGTGGTAAATATACACATACATATGCAAAGTATATAAATATATATACATAGGTGCATACAAATACATGTATATTTTTTTGAATAAAAAATTCCAAGAGGATAGAATCCAGGTAGAACTCAATGTCCAGGTCATAGTAAGGATATAATAAAAAGGCTTAAACACTAATATTCCATGGTCATAATTTATTCCATTGGAATCGTAAATATGATCCAATTCATCAGACCTACAAATTCAAAAAGAAAAATTTGTCAAATTTTCTCAATTACACAGCGGCCCTTTCAGTAAATGTCCTTCAATTTTAGTTTCCCTAACCGCATCTCTCCCCCACCCGTTCTTTCCTTTCCTTTCCGCTCCCTCCCTCTTATTCTGATCTTTAACATTCGATCGTCTATGGCATGTGTATGTCACCACGAAATGTATCTTTAATGTATTAGACATCCGACAACATTCATATTTCCTCCTTCCACTCACCTATAAAACTTCTCTCTGTTAAGGTTTAATCTCCCTCCTTCTCTCGTCTGTTACCCCTCTCTTTAGCCCTAAAATTCGTCCCACACTCTTATACTTACACTCTCTCTAAGTTCTACTTTTATTTCCGGAGTTATTTTTTTCTGTTTTCTTTTGGAATTTCTAGGTCTGATGAATTTACGATTCCAATGGAATAAATTATGACCATGGAATATTAGTCTTTAAGCCTTTTTATTATATATATATATATATATATATATATATATATATATATATATATATATATACATTAATACTACTAAATAAACATTATTCCACAACATTTGTTACGTTCTGAGTTTCATGCATGTGTCAATCATCAGGCGCGTAGTGAAGACTCCCCTTTATAAAATTTAAATATTAGCATAGATAAGATAATTTAACTATATATAAGATACTTTTAAGTTAATGGAGAATTGCAAAATTCAATATTAACACTTATAACCTGGCGATAGAATAGTGGAGTATTTCATTTATACATATATATATATATATATATATATATATATATAGCATAATGAGAAGCCACGTATACTTTCTTAATATGTATATATATATGTTTATTGATAGATTCCGATTTTACTTCCACATTCACACGCAGAAAAAAAGAAACATATTGGATTTTAAAATTAAATACACATAAACTAGGGTTGAATAGGGACTTAGGTGTTTTAAATCTTTATAAATATTTCAATAGTTAAGCAATTTTTTTTTTTAGATATAGTAAAAAAAAATTTTTAAACAACATTTAAAATATTTATGACAGTTAGATTTAAGTTAGCAATATCCGAACAGTGACGTTCCATATCACGTGACGTCCCCCGTCTCGCGAAGGACGCTACTTGCTAACAAACAGTAATTTTAATTTATTTGTAACAAACAGTTATTTCTGATGAAAAATTCAGGACAATTTGAAATATCAAATATATATATAAATAAATAAATACTTTCATAAAATAAAACATTATTATTTTTTAATTTGAAACTTTTTCTATATATATATATATATATATATATATATATATATATAATTTCTTCATATAAGTTGAAAGGTCATGGTATTTCTAGAGGAATTTTTCAACAGATTCAGTATTTCTTACCAAATCGTCAAATGAATGTTCTCCTCAACGACTTCTGTTTGATTGCAGTAATCTAAGTGTCTCCCAGGATTCTATCCTTGCAGCTACGATGTTCCTAATTTTCATCAATGACCTTGCTGATGAATTTAAGCGGTATGCTAGATTTGCGGCAAAATCTTATCATTTTACAGTTGAATTGGCTAAATGTAACCGTAAACTTTAGGCAAACAGTTTCTTCTCTCGCACTTCTCACTTGACAGTCAACTTTGATATTTCAAAAATTTAAATCAAATGTCAATAGTTATCTTCTGTTTCTTTAATTCTTGTTTTTTATTATTCTCTCTCCTTAATAATTCTTCTCATACTCTAAAACCCTCTGTAACACTTTGCGTCTTAGTAGCTTTATTGCCTTTTTACGATTATTTCCTCCTAAAACAAATATCCCAATCACCAGGCTGTCGATAAATCTTTCAACATCTCATAAAAACACCCACCTATCTCCGTAATGAAGAAATGCTTTCTTGCGATATGTTAAAATAAAAGTAATACTTGTTTTAATTCAGATTAATTAAACGTTAAATCAGTTAATTATCATGAAATAATGTTTCAGAAAATTACATTTTATTTTGAAAGACTTTGCAATAAAGAGAATTATACTTGGTCTAAAGATTTGTCAATATAGACTATTTTACGGAAAAATATTCCAATTAATTTAAACTATTTCCCTAGACGCAAGACGCTTGTGGCCCGCTACTGGGCCGCTGATAGCAACACCAGCAGTCCTCTGGTGGGAGCCACCGGCAGAGCTATCGTAGTCCTTGGCTACTCCGATCACGTAATCATCGCCATCGAAATACTTTCGTCTAGACCTTGCCATTTTCTTCATCGCGTTACCCCACTATCTTCAATTTAATATAGAAAGTTTATTTAGATTTGTATCAACCTAATTTCTCTTTAGTTAGATCATTATTACTAACTTAATTTAAATACTCTTTGCGAATATTTTATACTTCGTAGCATTTTATTTTCTTTAAATGTTAAGTAAGTATGCCGGCCCAGTTAATGTTGTTATATCCCTTGTCATATAACCCGGTGACATTTCGCCACCTGGGGAGTGAGGAGGAGAAATTCGCGCCCCTGACCATTGCGGCCAGAGCTCATGGACGGGTTATGTACTGAGTTCCATGTATTTTTATTTTTGTCTACCAACTTGACGCTAGTTAGGCTTTCCTCTCCAGTTTTACTTCTGGGATTCTTGATCTTATTACTTTCGGCTACCTCGGATCCTTTCCTTCGGCAATCCTGTCCTAAACTACTTCCGGCGACTACGGACTCTTACCTTTTGGTATTCTTTGTCTTTATTATTTCCGACTACGCACAGGGCTCTATTTCCGTAATCTCTATCTCAACTTAACCTGATCGGCGTTAATAGATCTGCTTACAACGTCTCTGGATCTTCGGCTACGCATATGTCCCTATTCCCTGCTTTCTCTGTTAATCTAACTCACCTGGCTTAGGAAGTCGCTGCATGCATATCGTCCAGGTTTCTAGCAACCAATTCCGTACACTTAGTATAAATATTGCGGGAAGTTCACCATTGGACTTAACTAGCAACTACTCTACGCCAGAACTGGACATTTAAATTGATCGTACAGTCTCTTTGGCTATATCGTCCAAACTCAAACAACCTATTTCCGTACTCTTCGGTTAAATACTACAGATGGTTATTCATTGCACTTAACCAGCAACTATTCAACACTTTCACCTGACATTTGAACTGAACTTTTGAACGGTAGTTTATCATGGTAACTTAACTTATCGGACTTTACTTTTGTTATATAGGAATAAAGTATCATTGCCGACATTTGAATTCGAACATAGATCGCCAGAGAAGAGGAAACGCATATAGGGGAGGTAGCGTCTGTCTAATTGATCTCCATTTCTAGTCTATCCTCTATTACTATACGGATCATTATTCTCTACTCTATTGACTACACCATTTCTCTATTCAGATCACAATACGGTGATTACTATTCGAGTGAGTATTATCGAGCAAGTACTATTAGTGCGACTGTTATTCGAAGGGTCTGATACCAGTATTGTTCAACGGCGTACTATAGTTGTATCTGTGATTATAAAGACTCTACGACAACGAGCATTACGAAAGTGACAACGAGTATTCGTTGACATCACAAAAGTGGCCACGAGTGTTCTTTGACATCACAAAAACTCTTAATATTTAGCTATATTATTTATATATTCTAGCCGTTCAGTATTCCTTCCTTCATTTAATTCTGCCGCCATTACTAGAGTCATTGTTTGTTCATCTTCCTTTAATTGAATCATTTGTATAGGATGTAAAAACAAATTTTGCATTAATTTTAAATTTGTCGTTTGTTGTCCTCTTGTTGGGCTGTCAGATTCGCGTCTTTTATTTTTAAAATATTGGTGGACCTCTTGTGAGCCATCTATCCCTTATCGTCCCCCTCTAGGAGGCCCACTACAAGCCACCGGGGGGGGGGACAATGGTGGGTGACTAGCGGTCTGCAAGCGGTAACACCAGCGCTAAACGCTAATGGCATGCCACTCAGTGGCAAATTGGTGACTTGTAAAATACAGGGTGCGCCATAAATACCTCCTACATTTTTATGGTCGAAAAAAAAATACCAAGGTAACTGATATTAAAAAAAAAATATGTTTAACTGTTTAAATAAAAGGCTATAATTTTTATGTATTAGGCTTTAAAAATGGCATCGTCCAAATGGTGGCCTCTATTCGTCATACACTGTTGGAGTCGTTTTCTGGGGTTCGAGATTTTCCAGGTGGCTTTCTTCAAATGCTGAATCTGTGACACTGTAGTTTTCAGCCCATACCAGTATCGATTTTCTATCCGGAACAGCATCATTCCGACGTAACATGAAACGAGCACGAAAAACTCTGCGTTGCAATTACATATTAACCCTTCTTAAAAAAACATTTGAACAGCAAGCGGACGGTGATGGCAAATGATGGTATCTGAAAAAGAAATGGAAAGATATTAGCGGGATGAAGGCAGCATTTGCTACTTGCCTAAATTCACTAGCATTACACAGGTGACAGTTTAACAATATGGAAGTTTTTTCTGCATACTGTATTTTCTTATTGGAAATATAATTTAATTTATTAGCATGGAATCAAAACTAAAATAAAATTTCAAAAAATAGTTTTCATTTTTAAAATGCATTTTAAACTAGGTATCGTTGTTTTTTAGATATCCAAACATATATTGTATTTTTTATATTGCTCTGTATATTCTTAACATTTTACATTGAGCACTGTGTTTTTGTAAAGACCTTCAATCATTTTCTTATATAGAGGAAGGGGAAACCGGCTTTTTCCATATTTTATTAAGGGCAAATGGTATATTATTTATATGCATGTAAACTGTTTTATTTCCATCTTCTGATGAGCGTCCAGAAGGCGACATATAGTGTCTGAACGAAAAAGAGTCACGTAGTCTTATCATAATTTAAGGCATGAAACTGATAGTGTTGTTTTCTATCTCAAAACAGTTATTGGACGCACTTCCCATATAAATTGATCTAATTTTACACATAATGTATGTATATATATATATATATATATATATATATATATATATATATATATATATATATATATATATAAGGAATGTCTCACTGAATAGCTTAGACAAGTTTTGTCTACTTATTTTCAATAGGATTCTTTCATATTTACTTACAAGCTTCATACATATTAATTTATTCCGCATACTTTCAACATTAGCACAATGTACTTATCAGAATGTTTTTACTTCTCAGACAAAAATTGTTGTGTTCATCATTTTCTAAGGCAAAATTGTTGTGTTCGTCTGAAAGTTAAATATTTTTAAACATATATATATATATATTTTAGGAAATGGATTAAATTCGGACATATTTTTCATTTATTTATTAAATCGCATAATTATTTATTTATATCTACTGGCCTGAATACTGTTTAATAAATAAATAAAAACAGCATCAAGTCAAATATGAGTTTAAATTTAAAAATACATTTAAAGAAAATAAGTTAACACACACACACACACACACACACACACACACATATATATATATATATATATATATATATATATATATATATATATATATATATATATATAAATAATATCAAATTTAAATCTCTTTTAAATACATTATGTTTTATTGCAATAAACGTTATTTTTAGTGGGTACACATATATTAAACATCTATTACATTTTTTTTTAAATTTCTTAAGTAATGAAATTGATAAAAGCCAGCCTGGATCGAGAAGCCTTACTTCGGTGCAAGGAGGACTTCTTGATCCAAACCGGTTCTTATTAATTTTACTGTTTAAGAAAATGAAGACAAAAGCACTGTTTCCAACTCAAACAAATGTACACAATTAAAATAATGTTTATGTATATCACTTTAAAGGTTATGTAGAGGACATAATTATATTTGAGTATATAGCTATATTTGATTAGAAATCTTATCAAAGGAAATTTGTGCCAGGCAGGGCTCATATTTTTTAAATAAGATTTCTCGAATATTCCAACCTGTAGAGAAAAATAAATATACTTTCTAAAACAAACGGAGTGTCTATTTAAATATGGGTATCTACTAAAAATAAGGTTTAAGATTAATAAATGTAAATGAAAAAGTCATTAGTTCATTAGAAATATATATATATGCGATTGCGTATGTTGGCTGTACGGAGGGCCAATTTTTGGACAGTTGATGTAGCCGTGGTTCCTCATTCGGAGTGCCAGAGCGTAGGTTTTCTGCGAGTCTTGCTGGGCATTGTTGGGGTTTGGGAGGAATTCATAATAGAAGCCCAGCGATTGAATGGAGTATCCTGTGAAAAGTGAAGAATCGTGAGCTAAATGACATATGTGGACTTTACCAGGAGGAGAATTTGGCTTTTGCGACTTAAAAGGGTGTAACATAGTTATTAAATGAAAAAACAGAGGTCATGACAAAATGTAGCACAAAAAGAAGATATACTAAGGCATTTACGGCCCCGTTTGAGGTTGGATGATATATATATATATATATATATATATATATATATATATATATATATATATATATATATATATATATTTGCCTCTCCAACTACAGTCGATTATTTCCGGTGTAGCAATATCTTATTTAAATTTAAAATTAAATTTTGGTACTTGGAAGGTAATTTAATTCACTGTATTAAACACCTGATAGATGTGTGTGCGTGTGCATGTATGTATATATGTGTGTGTTTGGGAAGATGATGAGACAAAGTGAATATATATATATATATATATATATATATATATATATATATATATATATATATATATATATATATATATGTGTGTGTGTGAAAATATATAGAAAATAGGAAGGAACTGGTTAGGTAAATAATCCAAAGTCCCTTAGTATTTTAGTTATTATTTTTAAAAAATAGTGCTCGATACAAAAGTAGAGCATAAATATAATTATTTATTTAAAAATATGATTCCAAATCGCGACATAAGAAGTCCCATGTTTCAAAACAAGAGCCGAAAACTTCAATATAATTATTTAAATCATTTAAATTATTTAAATTAAATTGAGTTAAAATAAGCTCTGTTCCATCATTTTTTTTTTTGGAATAACGTGTTTCTGAAATTTACGTGTTTTAAAAATTGAAATCAAAATTTCCATGGTAACAGCTTGGGCGAATTGTTTAAGTTGGATAGGCGGGTGTTGGGTGTTAATAATAAGTATCAGTATAGAGTTACTTTCGTAGACGTCAAGTCAGTGAAAGGTGGGGGTGTCTAAATTTGAAACGGAAGGTGTATTAACCCTCGTCTAGTTTGCATGTCTATGGAGATTTATTTATTTTTTTATTTTATTTTTTTATGAAAGGGATTTGTGCATATAAAAAAAAAAAACAAAAACTGTCGTAACGTTTGTTTTTTGACGGCTTCATAAAGGGTTATCTTTTTTTAGGGTATATAAACTATTTATTTCGGCTATGGATTATGAAGGGTGTTATATTGTATGCATGTATTTAGTTAATTATTCAAACCATGAATCTGATGAGTGGGCTATGATAACTTGTTTAAGTTATTATATTGTATGCTAGTTTTTAGCTTATAGTTCAAACCAAAAATCTGATGGTTCCTACAAAAAACCGTTAACTTTTGTCTATTGTTTAATAGATTATTATTATTTAGAAGCTTAATTATGTGCAATTTCTCATGGAGGCATAAAGGGCATGGGTCATCCCAAGTTTTACATGTTCTAGCCTTGTTAATAATTTTCCATTTAACTTTAGGTGTCCTATTTGTTTCCTTTAAATGCCAAAAATATTTAGATAGGGAAGTCTGATTTCTTTTGTTTATATTATTGAAAGAACACTTATGCTGCCTCCATCTATCTTTAAAATCATTCTTCGTGGATCCAATGTATATCTTATTAGTGCTAGGGCTCTCAGTGGATGATATAGTACATTGGTATACCACTGATTTAATGCAGCATTTATTTTCCAATGGGCAGTCTTCTAGGTTTCTACAGTTACATTATTTTTCCATTTTATTGTCTAATTTAAGTGCAGGGTTTTTATTAATACTGTTTAGGCATGGGGGTCTGTTCAAGATCTTATTATTGTGTTTTTTTATTATACGTTCAAGATTTTCAGAGCAGCTGTAACTCAATTTTAGGGTGTTTTTATTAAATATATTACTAAGCTTACTATTGGTGGGGGAAGTGTTTATCAATTAGGTTTAAGAATTTTTGTCCTAGTTTAATATTAACCATTTGGTTGAACGGAGGGTGTACCAAATGATTTTTTCTTTTCCTGTTTTTTTCCTATGGCCAGTGCAATTGTCTCTATAGTTAATGTTAGCATTTTTATAACCACTATTTTTTAGGGCAGTGTTATAGAAGCCATTGTGTTGTTGAATATTTCCTTGTTAGCGGAGTTAATGCTAATTCTATTTTCTATTGATGAGGGTATATGTTTAATTATGGATGGAGGGTGGTTTGACTTCGGGTATATATAGAGGGTTAGCATTAGGTTTGCTATAAGGTTGGTATGTGTTGCCAGGTAGGTCTAGAGTTACGGCGAGGAAGTTTACCCTTTTTAAAATAGAAGAGACAATTATCTTTAAGTTTAGTTTTTTTAAATTCATTAAATATAATTTTTCTGATTTTTTTCAATCTTAAAACTAGTAGAACCCCTCACCACCATGAGCCTGTCATCTCTATACAGTCCGATGTCCTTAATATCAATTTCGCGGTGTGCTGTTAAGTTGTACAGTATCAGAAGACCGACATGGTCAGAAGACTCTGCAGAATCTAATGATCCCATAGTAATGTCAAACAGGTCGTTATTGTTTTTTATCCATTGGTCCCCATTATGAATGAGAACCGATTTCTTTGCGCTGAGGATTATATCTGTTTCTTCCTTTGTCAGGTTAGAATACACAGCAGCAAAGTCCAGGGCAGTTGTAAATAGATCCTTCGAAATTGATGGGTAGTAATCCACGATATCGAACTGTATTAGGGTACAATTCGGTTTATCATCAATATTGTTAAACCAATTGATGACATCTTTAGTATTGATCCATAATTTTAATTCCAGTTGTTTTTTTTATTTTGCAGGTAATTTTTTCCAGGATCCTTTTGCTGATCTTTCCTATGTCGGGTCGGGTAGGGTTAATTATTCTGGTTGCTGGGTTTTCTAAAAGTCAGGCTTATGGTC
>CAHIKZ030005484.1:1130000-1210000 GCA_903632075.3 Acanthosepion pharaonis | reverse complement strand
CCTGATGTTAAGCATATCTTCCTTTTTTGTTTCCATTTTCTCCGAAACGTCGTCATTGCTCGCATGTTCGGTCCATGTTAGCGTAAATAACGATTATTCCTCATTCCAGAAATTCAGACAGAATTTACAGAAACTTATTTAAATGTCATTGCTCGAGAGGATTTATTAAGACATCTCCAAACGGGTCGATATTTAATAAGCTTACCTTAATACGACCCACGCCCAGATAAACTGTGTAGAAATGGAGCTAGGAAAATTTTACCACATAGCCTTACAAATGAAGCCATCTTTTCTTCCTACAAAATAAGCATTTCATATTCTTGCTTTTTTTAGCCTCAAACAGCAGGCAATAAAACTAATGAGAAATGTGTATCTATTATAATCTGGGATTCTATGAGTCCCTTCAGATTTTTTTTTATTTTTAGTTTGTCTGTCTTAAACCATTGCTACCAAAAGGTTTTCAAGATAACACTGTTGTTAGCAGACACGGAATGAAAATTGAAGAACGTCTCCTATAGAAGACAGTGAAGGAAAACAACAAGAAAGAATTAAACATTAACTGCAATAAGACAGAATGCATGGTTGTTAGCTAAATGATGAGCCCAAATCGGAGATAGGAGGAAACAAACGACAGAGGAAATATAAATATCTGGGAAGTGTTTTAACAGAAGACGGAAATTGTGACACTGAAATCCGAATTCACCTTGTGATAACAATGATGCATCGCAAAAGTTAAGCTTTTAAAACTTCGCTAGAAACAAGGAAAAGTTTAATAAACTGTTTCGTGTTATCGGCTCTCCTGTATGGCAGTGCATATTGAACAATACCCCCAAAGATGAAGAAGAGACATGAAGCAACAGAAATGTCGTTCTACAGGCGGATGCTGAGGATAACATGAAGCGTACATGTGAGCAACGACGAAGTTTGAGAGAAAATGAAAACCAAAAGGAAACATATTTACATCAGAAAGAGACAGTTGAAATTTCTAGGGCACATAATGAGGAAAGGGGCTTGGAAAATCTGATACTCACAGGACAAATTGAAGTCAATAGTGACAAAGGAAACATCACATAACATAATTAGTGATGGCGAGCAAATGAATGGCGGAACAGAGTTCAGGAGAAATAAAATAAAGACAAACTTTCTTAAGAGCTACAAGGGCAAGGCGTTGTGTAGCCCATGATCACCTCCTGAGCAGACACGTTACATAAAGAAGAAGAATTTTTGAAAAAAAAAACAAACAAAATAAAACAAAAGAAGGATCTGTGTAAAAGATTAAAATGGAAATTATCTTCTGAGTTCCTTGTACATCCGGATATATGCGTAGCGAGGCGTTTAGCCCGAAAATTGGGATAGGCTAACTCGAATAAAAATTCCGATGGAGACCATTGCGCTCACTTGCTCACATATAACCTTGCGGAAGATTTTTATATTTAATAATGTTTACCCGATGCAAGGCTGAAGTGTCCCTCAAGGTAGATGGTTACTGACTGGATATGTTTTAAGGGCGTAGAGCGAGTGATTAAGGGTTGCATATCATGAGGATATGTAGTATAAATAACGGTCGACTGTCGTCTTGGAGATTTTAAGGTTGCTGTCATCACGAAAGCATCTCCGCGCATATCCGTTCCATATTGCAACAGGACTGGAAAAATGCAGAGTGTAGCTTACATCTTATTAATGGAATATGAAGGGAATGAGGATATATCGACTCTGTGGACGTGGCATGGAAGGTTCAAGATATGAGGGTATGGACTGGTAGAACAAAGGAAATTAGTTTGCCCGAACATCTTCCATGAAAACAGAGATAAAATAAAGAGGGTGTAGCAATGTTTCGGCTGTTGGAATCGGATTGAAGAGTGGACGACGATACATCAAACGAAAGGCCGCGCAAACGCTATAAATCAATTTATTTCGCCCGTAGCTTTATGCTAAATAGAATAAGCGGGGAAGGTTGGATATTTTCCAAGATGTAACTTTTAGATTCTCTATGAAATGAGTTTCGCATTTCTAAATGACTGACGCATTGTCCCTTCTCGTACTAAGGTTTTCCGCTGATATGAAGTAGAAACAGTATATTGAATCAATTGTTATGTCTGCATCTCGGAAAATTTGTTTACTATGGTATTCTAGATAACGTTTCCCTCTTACATATTTATGAGTCTACCATTTGTCCTTGTCTTGAATATTGCTGCTGCATCTGAGCTGCTGTTTCTGCAATATATTTAGACATACTTGATAAAAATCTAAAGAAGAAGCTGCAATATTATTGGTCCTGACCTGGCGTCTCGGCCTCAGTCACCCTTCTACCGCCATTTACGTAGCTTACCTCTATGTTTTCTATGAATATTTTCATGCTAATTGTTCTGGTGAATTTTCCTCTATGATACTTAGAGTCTATGATTTTAAGCGCAGTACTATATTGGCGGTTGGGTCTCATAATTCTACAGTTGAAAATGTTAGATGTAGGTAGAAGTTCTATGCTAACAGTTATTTTTTTCTAACGCATTTTTTGCTTATGGAACTCTTTTTGTGTTATGTGCTTCTTGGTCAACAATGATCTTCAAATATTTAAATGCTGTGTCAATTGCTGTCTTCTTCATTCGTGTTCTTTTATTGCTTTCTCACCTCAGTAGTATATTTTTATCATATTCTCTAACGCTCAGTAACCCCCTTGCTTCTTAGTGGCGTTATTAACACGATTGGTGGGAAATAATTGTAAAAAGATGATAACGTTTGAACTGAAAATTTTCAAGGAAGTTTTCGTGAGAACAAAAATCGGTTGTGTTTGGGTGTAGGACTAGCAACATAAAACTATATAAACCTTAATTGCTATGAAAACCGAGACTCCAACATTAATCGCAGTGGATATATGACCCTATATATAGGTCATATATATATATATATATATATATATATATATATATATATATATATATATATCAAGTTATCTGTAAATAGTGTGAAACTTGGGTTACGACTAGGGACATCCTTTCATAGGAATTAACGTTGTCAAGTTATTTTTGTTCTGTTTACGTAATCTGAAATTAGGCCATTTTACTTTACTCAATAGGTAGGTGTTTACCTTTAGGTCTGTTCTTTTTATTGCTCTTCTTGTTCGAGATTTTATCCTGTTTACAGGTATATAGGTCTTTGGCAAGTTGTCAGTTGATTCCACCAACGGGTTTGTTTTTTTTTCATATATATATATATATATATATATATATATATATATAGAGAGAGAGAGAGAGAGAGAGAGAGAGAAGAGAATAGAGATAGATAGATAGATAGATAGATAGAATAGAATAAATTCCTCTAAAAAATTTAGGATTAAATATATCTGTTCTCTCTACGCTTGCCTGCCAACCAGTATAGGCGAAGAACAAGTCAAAATTTAAAAAGGCTTTGGAAATGAAGCTGACAGCTTCAACCCGTAAGATATATACTGAACCGACAACAACACTATCTCGTTCGTTGATCGTAACAACGTATACTTCATCGGTAGACTATACGTTCGCTCGTGTGATGGTACATCTCTTCCGTAAGGTTTTTCCACCAACACCTGGTTCAGAGAAAACCATTACAATTATTCTATTGTAAGACTGAGGACGTCTATAATATCAAAACAATCTTTAGAATACAAAAGTTTAATGAAGTGAAATCACAAAGAACAGTTAGTATGACTTGAGAGAAACCAGGAAAGCAAATAATGTAAGCAAAAGAAAGAAATCATTTTTTTTTTATTTTCCTTTCTTCCTTTGTGAGTCAGTCTTTCAAAATAATATAGAGCTGATTGCATTCTTAAGTTGGACATGTACTTGAATGACTCTGGGGTTTCAAAGTGACTGTTGAGTTTACCAGTCTTTAGTAGTAAACACATATCATTATCATGGTACGTAAACTTTATGAATTTAAGTGCAGTACTAAACTGGCGGCGAGATCTCATCAATTTGCAGTTGAGCTGGTGAGATGTAGCCTTAAATTATATGATAACAGTTTCTTTTCTCACACTTATCGCTTATGGAACTCCCTTCGGATTCCATGCTTTCCAGTCAAGTTTAATCTGCAAGAATTCAAATGCGATGTCAATCGCTATCTACTGTTATCCTGAATTCTCTTTTCTCTTTCTACTCCTTACTAATGTTTCTGTTCCTAACCCCTCTGCACCCCGGAACCCCTTGCGTTTTGGTAGCTGTACTGCCTTTCTTGGGTTGATACCGATTAAAAAAATACGTATGTAGAGTTAAAAGTATTAAATACACAAACAAAAATATCTTAAGATATATATATATATATATATATATATATATATATATATATATATATATATATATATATATATATAATAATAATACGCTATATATATATTTATCTGTTTGTGTGTGTGTATGTGCGTGTGTATCAATGTGTGTGTGTAACAATTGAGGGGCAGTGTGAAAATAACGATGATACACACAGCGAAGTGCAAACTTAGTCCCGTTGACGCGTCCTGATATCGCTATCGAAGAGAATTATAAAAATGCGACACAAATATCAAGAATGCTTTGTTCATTTTTAGAAATTAATTTAAATTTTAACAATTATATTTTAAAAAAAAGAGTGGGGAAGAGTTCTTGTAATAATTCATTAGTCATCGAAAAAGTTTTTTTTTTTTTTTTCACGCTACATCCTTCAATATATTATTTATAATAGCAATTAAAAACCTTTAAAATTAAATAATTAGTTTTGATGCAATTTTAATATTACGGTTCGAATCATAACTTGTGGAATTTGAGAAAAATAACAATAAATTCTTAAAAAAAATATCTGATGATACGTTTCTCTTAGTAGGGCAAGAAATAAGCAGACTCTGAAATTACAGATTGGTTCTACAGGCAGTCAAGGATTAATCAGATCTTCCGCCGTTTACATAAAAAATGTGCTTTGGGAACTTTTGCAACAAACATAATTTTGGTTGTAAATATGTAACATTTATGAGGATAATATACAGATATATTTCCTTAGATGTTTGTAATTTACACACTGTTCAATTATTAACTTTAACAACGAACTATTTTAAATACAAAGTTGTACTTGAATGAAAATTGCTTACAAAATAATACATATTACTTATAATACATCTCTTCTTGCGGTCAATTTTGACGGCACGTGTACACTCGTCTTGCTATAATTCTGCTTGTCTCTCCTTTCGTTAGTTCGGACGAGTCTTACGCCCTGTCACTACTTCGTACATAACGAACTTTTCTGTTTTGAAACACGTAAATGACATATCAGAAACGCTGCCTTGTTTCAGTAAGAAGATGAACGAACGAAAGAAAGATGGGATTGACACAAGTGTTTCACAGCTCCTGCCAATACCTAATATATAATGGGCCATTCTTCTTTCCCTGACGTGGAAAGAAAAAAAAAAGAAATATCAGAGACGCTACTTGGTTTCAGTGAGAAAGAGCCGTTTGACTTTCCCTGCCAATACCTCATAAGTAACGGACCATTCCATTTTAAAAGACAGAAAATATCTATTGGAGGGGATAATGAAAATGAACGGAATAAAGAAAGTAGGAAAGATAGAAGACTTTAGCTGAAAGTTTTGTTTGTTTTTTAGATAGAAAGACCCGCACTCCTCTCCCAACCCTGCTTAACACGCAAGGTTCGGAATAGACGCTCCTACTTGTATTTAAACCACACACACACACACACACACACACACACACACACACACACACACACACACACACACACACACACAATGTATCTCAAAGATGAAAAGAAACGTGTTTGGATCAATGGACGATATGGACAGATTTTATACTACCTTACTTCAATCAAACGGATAAATGTAAGAACGCTGGAAAAACTAAATAATAACTAATAAAATTTTCCTTGTCCGGCATATTTAACTAGATACCTCCACGATGATTCTTTTTTAAAATATAATGTCTTCGAGAACTTGGAATCGATGTCTGCAGTTAAGTCTATATATATACGAATATGAAGTCGGGGCTCCTTAAAATATCTCGTTCCAACCCGATTCTCCACCAAAACTGACAAAATATCAAATAAAACGTTTGATATTTTTTCCTTGCTCGGACTACGAACTTTAAAGTACACCCTTTGTGGACTAAGGAACATCTCTCTTGCATATAAGGAGGAATTATGATTTTAAAAAGGACATGAACTTAACAAAGAAATGCGGAGGTCTCATTATTTTCCTTCTTGTGTCATTTTTCTAGCCGAAATTTTCAACGCGAATGTTGATTTCCAAAGCATGCACATTATCTGAAACTGCCAAATTAAGGCAGTATATAAACAGATTTTTTTCCATTTTCATTTCCCTACTACTACTATGGGTTAAATAGTAAAAATTGTAACTGGAAAAATTCTTAGTATTCCAAAAAACTGTTAATGCAATATTTACTCGCAGTATATACACTTACAATCAAAATTATGTTTCGGCTTTTAATAATCAACAAAGATTTAATAAGCCGTAAGAAATATAACAGTCTATTTTCACATGCACCATTTTTCTTCAAGACGTAGGCGATCATTGATCTTCACAACATCATTTTATTTATTATCAGTGAATTGCTATGATTTCCTGGGAAAGTTGATTGAGAGTGGTCTTATTGACTTCACCATGGTTTTCAGTTGTCCTTATCTAGACTGATTGTCAAACAAGTCTAGGGTATTCAGTCTACCCTGGTTCTTAAACTAGTCTCAGGTCTGTAATAAACAGATTATAAATAATGTTTGTTATTCTAACACCCCGCTTATTTATGAATATCCCCCCGAGAACAGTGATTTCAATCTTTTTAAGCAACGTCAGAGGAGCAAATAAAAATATCACGGCACGTTTTTTCAAACTTTTTAAAGGGTATGCATTTAACTGTTATGAAATAAAAACCTAGATTAAAAAAAAATTCACGCACAAATATGTTCTTATTTTATTTTAATATTTCTATTCAAGTATTTAAGAAAAAGAAACTTTTTAAAAATGAATATTAAAACAAATTATTTAAAATAACACAATAGGTGAATAGTGCAAATATTTATTTCATAAAACTTTTAATACTTATTCATTTATTCAAATACAAACGCTGCACCAAAACTACTTCCACACATACACCCCCCCCCACACACACACATATATATATATATATATATATATATATATATATATATATATGCTGTAACAATATTTTCGCAGCACAGTGTACCGCGGCACATTAGTGTACCGCGGCACATTAGTGTACCGCGGCACATTAGTGTACCGCGGCACATTAGTGTACCGGAGCACATTAGTGTACCGCGGCACATTAGTGTACCGGAGCACATTAGTGTACCGGAACACATTAGTGTACCAGAACATATTAGTGTACCGCAGCACATTAGTGTATCGCGGCGCACTGGTTTACCGCGGTACATTAGTGTACCGTAGCACATTAATGTACTGCGGCACACTAGTGTACTGCGGCACACTAGTGTACTGCGGCACACTAGTGTACCGCGGCACACTAGTGTACTGCGGCACATGAGTGTACTACGGTACGGCGTTTGGGAATCACTGCCCAAGAATTTAACATTTGAAAAAATATTTGATACAGATTCTAAAATTTAGAGTTTAAATAAATCTTTACCGCACTTTTATTTAAACGATTTGAGAATAACCAGAGACAATGAAAAAATATAGTTTATGCATTTCCACAAAGTACAGGTGAGAAAGTGAACGCAATGGATGAGGGCGGAAGTTGAACACGGCTGGCTGACTTCTCAATCCGCGTCGATATTCGTTTTTTCTGTTCATATATCCACATGCCATGCTATCTTCCAGTAAAAGTAGATCATGTTCTCATATCATATGCTTGTTTTCAGATATGGATGCATAGAAAGGTGTTAAAATGACTTAGGTTTTATTTTTATTTTTTTGTCCCGCATATTGTTGTCCGGAGCCATATAATCTTTCATTTTAGTGGAAATCCTTGGAGGAAAAGACAGTTTTGTCTCGTTCGCTTTACTTCGCGATCTTGAAGCCTTGCTACTCGACTAATATCAGACGCACTTCGGTCTAATAAAAGGTTGCTCCATTGTTTGGCTCTTTTCCCGCGGTTGGAGACAAAGCAAAAGAATTCTTTCTCGCAAATCTTACTCACCTGATACACTATAATCTGAATTATGGCTTTTCAGCTCAAGGCTCATAAACATTCACGAAATTCGATACCTGGGTTTGAATATGAACAGTCTCAAACCGCGAGAGATTAAAAAAATGTCTGATACTTGTTTTAACTGTGTTTCGCTAGTTTATCCTATCTTGTTTCTTTAGAGTACTTAGTAAGTTTCTATTTACCTTCATTTGTTTTTTTTTTCTTTTTCTTTGCCTTTCATTTCATTCTATTTTCACCGCTTCATTCTTACTTGGCATTTTCTATCTTATTCTCTTCTTTCCTTTTATTCTTTTATCATTGTCCTTTGAATCATTTCTTTTTTCTTCATATATTTCCATTTTATGTTCTCATTTACTTCTCTTATCTCATTTTGTTTTCTATATTTTCTTTACGTCTTCTCTTTTATGTTGTCATGTGTTTTTTTTTACATTTTCCCTCTTTTATATTTCTTACTTTTTAAATTCGTACATTCTATAGTTTCTTTTTCATTCTTTTTTTCATTTCTACTGTCATTTCACTGTTTCTTTTAAAAATTTCAATATATTTTTCATTTGCTTTATTTCTTGTCTTTTTTTTATTCCTTTTTCTTTTGCATTTTCATTTGTTTCCTCCTTTTTATAGATGGTATTTTGTCCATTCTCTATTAGTTTTTACCCTTGCCTTTCTGTCTTGTTTTCATTGTGTCCCTTTTCCATTTTCACGTTTTTTTTTATCAATACAAGTTTCCCCCGATTTACCTCTCTTTTGTTCTTCACTAATCCGTCCTTATTCATTTTTTCGTGTTTTGTTTCTTTTTTAATCTTTCATTTTATTTAATTCAATCTCTTATATTTTCATTGTTTTCTTTTGCCTTTTCTTTTGCGATGTTGTCTCTGTTTTTTTCTTTCTTCTTTTTACACCATTTTCATTCATCAATGATGTCTTTATTCGATTTCATTCATTTTTTTTTTAATTATTCTATGATTTTTCATTACGTTTTTCCTTCCTTCGGTCAATATCATGCACTTCTTGTTTTTTAATTCTTTATTTTATATTTTAAAAATATATTTTTCTTCTTTACTCTCTATTTTTTATTCAAATATTTAATTTTGTATTATTATTAGTTCCCATGCGCATGTTTGATTCATTAAGTGCCCTAATGTACAGACGATAAATTTCATCACTCGTTTTAAAAATACAAAGACCTCAATACAATTATCATAAGAGTGAAGAATTCATGGGCAGATGAATGCAAAAACTATCGGACAATTACTTTCTGAGACACATAACTTTGTCGATAAGCTAAATACAGCGATTAGTAACTAACAAGAGAATAGCTTTGTCAAGACACGCGGATAATAAATGCTGTTCTGAATGATCAGAATTCGATCAGAGTGTACAGTAAAGATTAAGAAAGATCTATACCTACGTTTCATTGATCAAACCAAGGCATTTAATAGAAACAGAAGTCAACACAAAGAGATACTACTAGGTGAGTTAAGGTGGAAAGATATTCGGGTAATCTGTACCGAGAATAAACAGCCTGCAGACGGATAGTGTATAAGCTCTCTGAACGTTCTCGTGAAAGGTAAGAACAGAACGCTTTTCGCTAATAGGCTTAATAGCAAGGCAGATAGTATAATTCCCAATAAACCATGTCAATTTACAGGTAATGAACAAAAGGAACCCGTGTAGAACCATGCTCGCGTACATCCTGAAAGAACATTACATGAAAAATACAGCGAAATAATTTCGACGGAAGACCTAGATGACTTAATGTACAATATCTTAACGTAAGATACGTTGATGACTCTTTGTTGATGACAAATTCATAAAATTACCAGAAGACAGAATGTCGTCAGCAAAAGAGGCAGTCCAGTGTGTGAACTATGATATTGTGAATGCCAAATTCATGTCAGGAAGTTAATTATCGGCCTAGTATAATAATAGACGACGTAAAATAGTTGCACACAAAGCTAAAGTCGTATAAGGATATCGAAAATGATTTCCAGAAATTAAGCAAAGTATTAACAGATGAAAAATAAATCGTTGTAAAGAAAAAAAAGTGTGATGAACTATTATGTAATATCCAACCGCTGTGTATAGCATTGAATGCTGGACAATATATTTGAAGTTGATGAAAACTGAAGCGATATGCTACTATCGAGGAATGCTGACAGAACATTTTAGAAAAGAAATCATATTAAGGAAAATAAAGAAAAGCAAGAACCTACTAATATCAATCACAAAACTATTTTTTCTTCTGCTCATAGTGAGGAAAGAGGGCTTGGAAAATTTAACACCAACAGAACATACTGAAGGCAAAGAAAAAACGGAAGCAAATGGAAGAACGATGTAGAATAATAACTGATCTTAAGTGAATGGATAGGAAAAGAAGTACAGAAAGGTATATTAAAGGTTCAAATACTAATTCAACAAAATACATGAAACTGTAGTGTGTTATAATCGCTCGAGTTTTATATATCATATCAAAGAAGAAAGCACCCATTGCATTCGACACAATTTTTCACGATGATTCTTTCAGGAGGCAATGACATAAATAAGTAATGCGTTGATTCGGGAATTGTGGCATAGTAATTAAGAGTTCAATCCCTGCGTCGGGTAGCGCATACTAAGACCAAATGAGAAACAAGGCTAAGCATACCTGAGCAGTAACAAAGAAAAAAGAAAATTATATCCCTGGCGATGGAGAGATGAAACAAGAGTGACCCGCTCCCTCCTAGATTAAATAAATGGTCAAGTTTTGTAAACAGCTCTCAACCATTGAAATTTACTGATGGGAACACCAAACATGGGGAAATTATTCTAATTATTTCTAATCGGAGTAATGGGATTATTCCTCATCCCAGAAATTCTGACAGATATTTACAGTTTATCATCTCTAATTTACCTTTTAACATCTTCATTTCCAAAGTGCAACTTCGAGTGACTTTCCAAGTTTAAATCCCCTTAACTCACTTTTGAGAATTACTGCACTAACGTTTTTTTTTTCATTAATCTCTGTACACATTGTACGGCTCGTTTCTACTGCCTTTTTGCAACTTATTCTAATTTTGCCTCGTTACCAATGTAGATATAAGTCAGTTTTTTTCTAGTGGAGCTAGTAATCGATGTTCGAACTCTGGTAAATAATAGATTTATGAACGCTTATGCACCTAGGAGGATAACATTTGTAAATAAATTTTCTGTACTGTCACGACCACGTTACGAGTTCTTTGGGCAACACATTTACTGCAGCTGCAGTATCAGTGGTATCTCCTGCGAAAGAAATCAAGAAGAAAGTTCTAACAGTTCTTTTTTAATCATTTTATCCAAAGCAGGCGAAAATCCTTCTGATTCACAGCGCATTACGGCGAGTGAAGGTGAGGGAAAAGACTGGGTTATAGGGGGCGAGAAAAAGATAAAACGGGTTTCAAGAAAATAGAAGATGGCGATTTATGTTGCATTTGAATTTGGGAAGATTGTAGATATCATGGAAGCAAGGAAACGGAAGGGAGCTCCGCAAGCGGGAAGAGCTAGAAAAAAAAGCTACAGGAGAAGAATTGGCAATTGCATTTAAGTAATTCAACAGTGAAAAGATGGGACCTAGATGCCAATATAATAGCACGCTTAAACTCACGTAATTCCGTACTAGGGAAAAAGCTCATCAAATCAGTTGCCATGAAAAAGTAAGCCACCTTGTGTCGGCGAGAAATAAACTGATTCAAGTGTTATATATAAGAACACTGAATTCATTGCTGTTAACAAAATGTAAAATCCAAGGTGTGATCTATATATCCACGACGACAACAATTCTCATAATGCATTGTGGACACAGGAGGCACCACATTCACTGCAGTCGTACCAAGCCGCTATCCATTATTATAATGTCAATCTTGTTAAATATCTGTAACACATAATGAAAGCTCCAATGTTCAATTTTCAAACTAGTTTTGCATTTAAAATCTTATAATATATTAATTTACGGAATGGCCTCCTCATATATCTCAGTCTGTTCGCATCTATCTTATATCTAGTCCCGAATAGAGGGCCCTCGGACTATTTTATTTTAATATTTCCACCAAGGATATTCATATCCTAAGTTGAAGAAAATATATTTAAAATTTTATAAATTTGTAGGTTTTATCATGAATGAAAAAAATTGAAATATGGAAGTTGTTCGTCGGCACCCACTTGCATCCAGGCGTCGTCGGGTTCGTCGGCACCCACTTGCATCCAGGCGTCGTCGGGTTCGTCGTCATTTCTCTCCGCTTTACATTTCTCCCCTCTGGTGGCGCTGACATAGATGGCTGTGAAGGCTCAGATTACTCCTGAAGAGTTGTGATCAGGAATCAAAGAGGAGCGTGGATGGTAGACGCGGTTCTGCGTGTCGGGCCCACCTCAGATCCCGTCGCTGCTCCTCTTCATGTTGATGGTTTGACTCGAATCTCTCGGTACCTCCTCGGATGGTCCTACGTCAGGTTGGCCAATTTTTCGCAACGGTTGCCCTGGTCCCAGGGTTGGTGCTGGCTTGTGTCAGTGATGTTTTCAACTGATCCTTGAAACGTCGTTTTGGGCCTCCGCGTAGACTCTTGCCACTGGCGAGTTCTCCAAACAGGATGATACGTAGGAAGTTAGTCATTCGGCGGAAAACACCCCCTCAAAAAATTTGTTTTTATTTCAGTAAAAAAAAGAAGTAGAAAACGAATGCAACTCAGTTATGTGCCATGCGTGATACACGATTAGGTGATCATGTATCGAAAGATACATGATTGACAAGTGGTAATATTTACCCATAGCTGGGGCAGAAGAAGAGGATATATGCCTTTCCCAAGGGTTTTAGCACGTAAGTGAATGTAATGGACTCGACTGGAATTCGAACTCGGCTCTCCAATTCTTCAATCCGAGTCACTTATTCATTACTCCACCCAGCAACTACACATTCTAAAATATTGTGCGTTGTGGTGTAATGGATATCGGCTCGGAATGAGAAATCGGAGAGCCGGGTTCAAACTCCGGCCGAGTTCGTTACATTCACTTATGCGCTAAATATCATTGTGAATAGTATGAATCATCATGTGTTGCAGAACAGACTGCGTCCTATAGCCTTAGTTGGCAGCCAATCTATCATAAAAGCAAACAGCAATCTACTCTGGGACAATCGTTTGCCTAATCAGTCATGAATTGAGACATGATCGACCAAGCGTGTATCACGTCTGGCATGCGTTATAGGTGCAGAATATTTTCACCCTCCCCCACCAAAAAAATGCTAAAATTTACGGGGGCCGGGTTGGCTCACCCTTATGTTTCAGCATTTCTATCAGACTCCATGTTCTCCCAATCATTCCTTGTTTCCGGGACTCGTGAATGAATGACTATCTATCTGTCTATCTATCTATGTGTTGTAGAGTAGTTTTCACAGTGGAGGCTTGTATTTCACTCAGTCGGTCCTAAAAGGGTCCGACGTACAAAACGTTAGGAACTTGAAATAATAGTTAATGTTGTGGTGGCCCATACCCTAATGTCCGACATCGACAGACACCAACTCCACTGAGCCCTCTTGCGACTGCTACTACTACTACTACTTATTATATCTGATAGAGTCTATTAACAATAGAATAGGTATGTTCCGGTATAACACTATGGTGTTCTGTCTATATAACACGTTGAAAGAAAAATACCTAATAGAATATTTAATGAAATAGTTTTGGAACTCTGGAATTTTGGTGATGATTTTTTCGAAGGAAGCAAAGCATTATAATTCGGAAGGGTCGACCAGCAATAATTTATTTTCAATTATCATTTACACTAATATGCTTATAAAATCCGCTATACCTACGTGATCTACATATTTGTCGCATTTTAACTATTATCTATTTTTCTCGTTTTTTTTTTTTTGCATTTACTCTATATATTTTCGCAATAATTAACTAAGACATGTTTAATTACACATAGTTACAAAAACCTAAGTTCAATCATTTATTTATATCTTGGCGTTTCTCTTCGATGAATGCAATGCCTGTTCCCCGAAGCATATAAACTTAAGCGTACAATATTTTGGAACTTTTTTCCAAACGTTTATCACATTAACGACATTTATCGAATTCTACAGAGAAATCAAAAATGCCACGGGAAATGAGTTTTGATGTTAATAAGAACGAAAAACGCCAACAAATGGATTCGGAAACAAACGATAGTACATATTTACATACATAATACTTGCCAGTTCTGGCAGCTAACCTGAAGCCTACAAGAAAGACTCCTTTGATAAAGTCCACTTGCTGAATTTAATTGGTTTTGTTTTTTCTTAAACTCTGAATGCGATGGAAACGTTAAGACTTGACATTGCGCCTGCAGTTTAATAGTGTCTAAAGACATATAAGATGTTATATACATTTATATGCGGATACACATGTAGATACGCAAGAGGATGCGCATGGACACACACATACACATGTAGATATACGTATGTACAGATACATACACAATTTATATAGAATATCACTAAGCAACACAACAACAAACCACAAAAAATCCAATAATTCCTTATCAATAAATACATTTAAAAAAAACATTATTACCCCAAGCAAGAAAATAAAGCAACTAAGACGCAAGGGGTTAAAGATTCTGTGAGAATATGAGGAAAAGAAAACATTATCAAGGAGAGAGAATAAAAAAAAAAGAAAAATGAATTAAGACGGCAGAGGATAACGGAAATGCATTTAAAGTTGTGAAGATCAAAGTTGGTTGGAAAGCAGGAAGTCAGAAGAGACTTTGACAAGCAAGAATTGCGAAAGAAGGAAGTGTTAGCATAGATTTATTTGTAGATATAGCGATGTCAACTGTAAAATTATGAGAGATTGCCGTCAATCTAGTACTGCGCTTAAAGTGAAAGTACCACAGAGGAAACAAAAAAAAGACATCAGAACAATTACCATGAAAATATATAGAGAAATGCAGAGGGAAGATACGTTACGGTGCTGAGAATGTGATTGAAGTCGAGATGTTATATCAGGGCCAAAAAGTATTGAAACAGCATCAACTAAACTATATAAAGCAACAAATACTAGAGGCTTTAAGCATAAAAACCCCAAACATCTAAGTAGTACTCAAATGTTATCAAATTTACGAACAAACTATATTTCACAATAAACGAAATGACATGTGAAGATGTGATACTTTAGAAAATCGATATGACGTTTGAAAAAGCAGTATTTGAAAACTGATGAAACCGACATAGGAAAAAATAACTTTTATAAGCACCTATAAAAGATGAATGTACTTAGCCATTAGTTACAAAATTATTTTATTTTGCAACATGTATTTATGAAGACGAGGCGTGGTGGAGTAATGGTTAGCGGCTCTGATTGAGAAATCGGTAGAGCCGAGTTCGAATTCCATTCGAATTCATTACATCCACTTACGTGCTAATATCATCAGGAATGGTTTGAATCCTCTTCTTCCCCTAGTAAATAGCAGGACAGACCGGGTTCTATAGCCTTGTCTGTCTACTGCTCTACTGCAGAAAGAAATGGCAACATACTGCGGGACGAAATCTGCCTCTTCAGTCATATCGAAAGATATATGATCGCCAAAGCGTGTATCACGCATGGCACAGACTGACTGATTTATAAACAGAAATAAAACAAAAACATCATTACGTTTTCAAAATTAGCTTTGAGAATATTTTTAAGCGTTCTTAAATTTAGATAGTCGTTTAATTTGCTATTTAATCTATACTTAATTCAAGAAGAGACGGACCCATCCCTGTTCTAGGGGAAATTGTGCGAATGCAATAGCAAAAGATTAGGCGCTATTATAATCTGACACATCAAATCCATTTTCCTTACCGATAACCCTTACAGTACATACTTATACTCATAAGTATATTACTTTAACTTCTCTTATACAAAACATCTTTATTGTATAAAACAAAAAGACAACTGAAATATCTAATATCTGTCTTATATGTCAGTCAATGCTGAACAATCTCATCACAGTTGAAGAAGAGGCACGAAGATGTAGAAACGAGGATCTACAGAAGCATGCTGAGAATAGCACAGACTGAGCGGCAGTTACGAGAGAATTAAAATATTTTTTGAGAAATGAGGAAAGAGCGTTTAGAACAGGGACGTTCAGTACGCGTCCCACTAAATATTTTCATGCGACCCACTACACATTAAAATTTTTGGGTATGTTTTCATTCAATTTAGTAATGTATGTCGAGAAAATTTTATTCTCAGCTTGTGCTAATGGGTTCCCTTCTCTTATTCCAATAAAGGGGATGAGGGCAAAAGTCTTTACCGGACACAGTGCTAAATACAAATTATTTAGCATATCTGGAAATCTGTTATATATGTGGGAGGGTGCATATTACTGCGAACAATCCTTTTCGTGCGTGTAAAACATCAAAACTGCTGAAAGAAATAGATTGAGTAATTCCCATTCAATTAACCATCTTAGAAAAAAAAAGACTAGTACTATGCAACAGATATTGACAATATTATAAGAGAAAAGTAATGTCAAAAGTCACATTGGATTTATTTTAATTTGCGTATATATAATTTCTTTTATTTTACTTTCAATAATACAGTGTTTTTTGTAATTATATATATATATATGTTATTAAAATTGATATTCACAATGTTTTGAAATTTTTAAAAGTATATTTATATAAAGTACGTTTGTGGCCAGTGAATATACCTAAATTTCTAATTTGGCCCATTTGGAATAAAACCTGGCTTAGAATACTTGACACATAGGTGACATATTGAAGGAAAGAGAGACGGGAAAGTGGTGAAAAACATTCATTACAAACATGTGTAAACAACGCTAAAATGAACTGAAAATATATTTGTGGACATCACCTAACGATAAAGCAAACAAATTATCCTTATCACTTATAACAGAAAAGATCAAATCCAACATAATCGCCAACAAATCTATAAGAAAATGAACAAAAACGGAGAAAAAATTTAACAAACCAATGTTGTCTATGAATAACTAGCTCACTTGGAGAATGCCTCACGAATAATAAAACATCCAATAAAAAGTGTCCAATATATTAATATTTTAATAATATTAAAGAAATAATAATAATGACACGACAACACGAACTGTCACATGAAGAGGCGATAATTTAAGAATCGACATAACAGGTGAAGACGCGATATTTTCAAACCGATGAAACTGACAAAATATAAAACCTCTTTGATGAGGACATTGGGCAATTTAGCGTAAAATATATTCTGAAAATATGACCCGTAACGTAGCAAAGTAAAGCTTAGAAAATTCGTTGCTGCTTAATAAAACCTTTCATTAATTAAAATTTGCTGAACAAATACATCCTCTACACACACACACACACACACACACACACACACACACACACACACACACACACACACACACACACACACACACACACACACACACATATATATATATATATTTGCTTGTGTGTATATGTGTTTGAGCACGTCTAATTTTTTCGTTGGTTCCGGCGTTCCCACATTTATCAGAACCAAATTCAAGTCATTGACGTTGATGTCGTTTAAACAGTCAAAATATTAGTTATCCTATATGCATAGAGAATAATTAAAATTCATATTATATATATATATATATATATATATATATATATATATATATATATATATATATATATATATGTGTGTGTGTGTGTGTGTGTACCAAAAATAATTTTACAAACTTTCGTGACGTGTTCCTCACAGCAAAACAAGGACAAAAGTCCATTTAATCATGTGTCCGTAAATCCTTCGTTTTTGAAGTTTACGGTAGACACTGTTGAATGTACAAACAAAGATACAATACAAAAATACTTTTACAAATTTTGGTGGCAGTTTTTTGACACAAAACTAGGTAAAATGTTCGTATAAACATCTGTCAAAAAGGCGATCGTTGTTCCTCAACACAGCATATCATTAATGTTCAAAATGTCCCCCCTTGCTTCTACACACACAAGCATCCGTCGGATCATTCCCTACCGGACCCTTTTAAATGCTCCCACACGGTGTCGAGTCTTTTTGAAAGTCTCCATGACACGTTGTTGAAGCGTCTCTGCATTATTAATGTCTGCTTCAAAAACCATTTGTTTAAAGTGGACCCACAGATAAAACTCCAAAGGATTGATATTGGTGGAACGTGCTCTCCATGAACTCTTTCATGGTAGATGCCAGACAGTGCATCCCAAACAATCTGATTACAATGTGCTAGAGCCCCATCATGCATGAACCACACGCGTTCTCGTATTAGCAGGAATATATTCTCTAGCATGTCTGAAAGTGTGTTCTAAATAAAGTTCTTGTAGACAACTCCTGTAAGACGTGCTGTGAGATCATATTAACCTACCAGATAATCACCTACAATTCGAGCCCACACATTAATCGTAAACTTATGCTGGTATCTAGCATGCTTTGTAACATGTCTCTGATGAGACAAACAACTGATCGGAATTTTGTGCAATAAACCATCGGCAGAGGTTCTACTGTGTTAAGTGATCAGGGGACAAAATATCACGCACTCGTTGCAAACGATACGGATTCAAGAGATTCAACAGAGGAGACCAAGATTTCTACATGGTGGTGATATGATCGTAAAAACTGCTGCACACGTTTATGTCGGGTATTGTTGTCCATAAACCGCCCTCTGATTTTGCATTAGGGAATTTCACATGATGTCTTCGTGCATCACACATCACAGCCATTTTGCAATGCTTGACGATAACCCATGAGACATCCTGAGGTTGTAGTTGGTGTAGTCCCAAGACAGATTCTTCAATCCAGTCATATGTTAATGCGCTGCAAGAGAATTGAGAACGTTGAAATTTGGTGTTTGCTGCATAAGATTTCGTTAAATCCGCTGAGGATCCATTAAATATTGTTACAAAAATATTTGCCAACAAATATTGTGAATTTTTTAAAATTCGATCTGAGATTATATATGTATACATTAGGCAGAAAGACCGTTTTTGAATTATTAGAAAAAAAGGTATTCAACAAATTTGACATACTGTTAGTCCTCAAAATAATCCCCATAGGTATCTATCAAAGATATATTTTTTCCCGCAACATGCCTCATTTGCTGAAGATTTCTCACAAAGATTGTTTTCCAGGAAATGGAAGAGGTAGTAATTTCTTGATGTATTGTTCAGGGAGTAAGGTGAATGACACATTGTCTCCCAGCCAAGCCGTCGTATGATATCCATGGACATCCGCCTCAAATGAGGTCTGGCATTGATATGGAGGAATTGCAAACCTTCGCGATTAACCAATACTGGCGGCTTCTGTTTCAGTGACTGTTCACTTTCCAATTGCTGCACTTACATGTCGACAGTGATCGTTTGGTCCGTTGGTTAAAGCTTATAGTGCGCCGCTTTTCGGCTAGCCCACGAAATGAACTTTCGTGGGTGTAGATATGGTCTCATCCTGTGAGGTTCAGGGCGCTATGGTGATATCCAATGTCTGTCACGTTTGGGTGTTTCATACAAGACCCACCTTTCGTCACTATTGAGAATTCGATCAAATATGGTTAAGTTGTGATAACAAGAAAGCAACGAGAATCAGTTAGGCACTATCGACAAGTTCACCACAGGTTTGCCTGTTGTCACCCTGTGTGGCTGTCTTCCGGACCGAAATTCAGCACCTTTGGCCAGATCTCCCAATCTGCATTATCCAAAAAGGCTTGAAGTATTTGGTGAGTGGTAAAAAGTTGACAATCTTGAAGGAGCTGCTTCGACACTGCCATGTTTTCTCGCTGTTGCTCGAGACATGAATTATATATTACGCAACGCACCTGCATTGGTCAAGAAATATGCTACAACCCCTACTGAAATCCAAACACGTGACACAACCATTTGGGTATCAGTGATTAATTCTTCCACCAGGCGTAAAAAGCGACTGATATGTTCATTTTTTTCTAAAAGCAATGATGATAAAGTGCACTTTCTAAATATATATTCTATAACTTTAACATCTTATCGCAGTAACTCAAAATATTGTATTGGGAAATACTTGTCTATATTCGGTCACAGAGTGGAAATGATTTATTTATTTCTGGATTTAATAATCTGTGGTGGTGGTGGTGGTGGTTTTAGTGTGTGTTAACCTTAAGCTTTCTGAGATGAACATATTGAAAGAAAAGTTTGCAATACATATCAAACTGAGGCCTCTCTTTGTAGTTGTCTGCAAAAAGGAAAGTGCTGAGGAAGGCTTGGGTAATTTTTTTCGCAGTTTTCGGTATTTCACATTAAACTTAGACTTGTGTCATATCCTTTTTGCATCGTTGAGTGCATATATATATATATATATATATATATATATATATATATATATATATATTGAGTAAGTTGAGTTTCTTTTATATATTTCGATCGGAGGAAGGGTCTTATCTTAAAATACATGGTGATCTGAAAGTCTTGACAACTATAAATGATGTACTTTTCTATTTCAGGTGGCTGCTACGAAAATGATTGCGTTAATACAGACCTTCTCGGTGTCGTGACAGCGTCAATTAAAGTGAATCAACTGAAGCAAGTACATGTGCTTTGTATTAATTGTTCTTTTGTTCTCATTACTTTTTGCTGGCGGTCACAATACTTTAGGACCAAACTGTAGCTTTGGAAATTCGCTGTAAATAATTTTCTTGTCATTTTAAAAATGTGGGATTTAGTTTTATGCTCCTCCCTGCTTGATTGTAAATATATAGTATTCTTTAAAATCCCATTGAGGACTTGTTTTGATTGTTGTATGAACTTGATCGTAAAAATGAGAAGTTATATTGAGACGAAAATTAAAGTTCGATTCAGTTAGTGAACGTGATGAGATAAGTTAAAGTTCCGTAGTGATGACGTCATATCCAGCCACCATTTTTGCCATATTTTGAACGTTTGCACAAATAGATATTTGCTCTTTTTCCTTACTTAAATCTTTCATTGCAAACTACTAAATTATAAAAGTGGCAACGATCAAAGAATGGGGGATTTTACAAGAATAGTTCAAAGAATGGGGGACTTTAAAACATTGATTCAGGAACAAATTCATATTATTAATGTTGGGGAAAAAGCTAAACAAACTACAATTTCCTTTATTCCAGGAATCACATTATTGAATTCTAATACGACCTTGCTGCAGCAATGATATTTGAAAATACTTCCGAATTTACAAATAAGTATTTAATAGAATGTGTTAATTGACTGGAGTTTAAAAAGGTTAAAAAATAAAACTTTTACGAAGAAAACTGGTTCCTGGAGATTATGAATAATATTTTAATATCCTTTTGTCGGTTTAAACTAGAAATTTACATATAGGAAATGTCATTATGCATTCTTACAAAATGTTTCGAAAACCCGCTTTCTATGGAGGAGGTAATGTTTGAAATATATGACGATTTTCTTACCAACGCACTATGCAGGCTTTGTAAATCGGAAGTGGTGAAGGCTCAAGTCGAGAAATTTAATAAACGATCTATTTAGATGTTTTATATTTCTATAAGGTCAGAAATCACAGAGGCACAGAAAATAAAAACGGAATTTCAATCAAAGCTTTGAACAATCGTAAACTTTCATCCATTTGCAGAAGAATTACGGAGATAATTTAGTTTAAACAGTGACTTTTAAATCTAAAAATTGACTAGACAAACAGGCACAAAATGGCGTTTATATTAATTAAACAAACAAAAAACATATTTCTTACATAAGGTATAGTAACTACTAACAGTAGAGCCCGGCGTTGTCCGGGGATGTAACAGTAAGAGATATATCAATTATCGACCATCATAAAGACTAAAAAATAAAATTGACAAAGATTATTTGTTTAAGGTTGACGGACACGCATGTCTTAATTAGTTTTTTTGTTTTTTTTACGAATTGGTCAAACTCAAACAAAAACATTGTTTTCAATCGTTATGAGTCTACCGATTGAATAGACTTTTATTATAAACAATTGTCTTGTAAATGGAATTTTTAAAGCATTCTGAATGTAAAAATAAAGAAAAAAGTGTGCAAGAAAATAAGAAACACTACCTGCCAAAAAAAAAGTGAAGTTTTGTTGAAATCGGTTGAAAAATGTAGGAAATCCGTTCCAATATATAAACTAACACAGAAACACACACACACACACACACACACACACACACACACACACACACACACACACACACACACACACACACACAAACAACCTGGGTTTTTAACCCGATGTGAGTTGTCCCACTTTCATTAATGCCTCTTAATCGTGTTTTCAAATTGATTTTGTGCAAAAACAATTGTGTTTTTCTAATTTTTGGCGCTGTTAGAACCGCCGCAAGCTAATTTTACGTAGTCCTGTGAAGTTTTGTTGAAATCGGTTAAAAAATGTAGGAAAGCCGATCCAATATATAAACGTTACAGACACACACACACACACACACAACCTGGGTTTTATAATAAGTAAGAATATCAATATTTATATCGTTCGGACAGTTGCTATCATCTTTATTGTCATATTCACGACGTTTCAGCCACTGTACACTCCGGCCTTCTTCAGGTTAACATACATTGGAAATGTTGAACCGCACCCTTTATTTAACCCACGGGGTAGACTGTTCGAATTCCACGTGCTGTTCTCAGTAGATAAAATCGTTGGCTAAGTAACCCATAGAGTCGTAATTCAATACGTGGCCACAGCAGAAGGGGACAAAAACTTGTAGTGTTGATTTACTAGGGGTAATTAACTGAAACTGACATAGCCTACCAGTGATGGTATACGGAATTAGAATATTATAACCCCCGCGGACTAAATAAAGGGTTTCGTTCGAAATTCCAACGTATATCACCTGAAAAAGGACGGAGCGTACAACGGTTGGAACGTTGTGAATATGTCAATACAGATGAGGGTAACAGTCCGAACGATGTAAATAGTGTAAATATGCATTATGCATATACACGCACATTTATACGTCCAGCAAAGGTTTGTTCGAAAGTGCCTTTCGTTCGTTAGTAAGAAAAAAATGTTGTTCTCTACCATTCGAAGGTAAGGTCGCATAAAAAAGAGAAGAACATTGGGAAAAGTATTGGATCTCGGCGGACAATCAGCCTAATGAATCACATAACGAAACTTGTCAACTGAATTCTGATGAATAGAGAGCGTATAAAAATTAAACATGAAACAGAAAGAAACATTCTTTTTTGTTAAGACACTACAACAAAGAATGATATATTTAAGCTCAGAATGTTATCAGACAATCAAACAAATCCAAACCGCAGCCAGAACGATTTAAATAGTGTAAACAAAAAAAAAATGAAAATAATAAAAACTTTAATACTGTTTATGGATGTCTTGGTATATATTTGCAAATATATTGCCGTCTTGCGGATAGACTATATTTAATTGTGCCAAAATTGATCATCAACAAAGTTATTGCGAAGCAAGAAACTAAAAATAAAATAAAATGCATTTCTAGAAGAGATTTCGTTTGCGAACAGACACTCTGTGCAAGGAAACGTGTATAGCTAAACACAGTTCAAATATGACGATAACATCAGAAGACACGTAGAAAAATCTAGTATGCCAAGATAAAATCCATAAAATCCATATGGGAATCATGCTGTACTTCTTGATAAAATGATTCTCCAAGGAAAGTTGAGTGTAATGTTTCTTTTATAGAAGAATCATTCCAAGCATATATTGTAATAACAAACTCATTAAATATGTTAGCAGGAGGCTGGTTATAAATATTTGCCGCATGGGATGAGTAAATTAATTCTATTTTTAAAGCATTAATAATCTCTTCTTCAAATAAAATTGTTACATGTGAAAAATACAAACATTGATACGAGATTATTTTCAAAAGAATTAGGTCAATGCAACAAAGAAAATGCTTCGCCCTATGTAGAAATAAACCAAAAACTATTTAGACTGAAAAATTATCTTTTTCCGCTATTAAAATCGAATGATAATTTAGAAAACGTTGGTATTATTTCACTAATGAAATGTTTAAGTTAGGCTTCAACGCTATTGATAGATAAAAGAAAGAAGTTCAAATAAAATTCATGTTTGAGGAAGAGCATGAACAGCCCCTTACAATACCAGAAAAAGTATTTACCAAATACATTGGAGTTTTTTTTTTCAGAGGTTGATACATGTCGGACGTGTATCAGTTGAAATATAAAAGATTTCCAACACTTCTTGAGTGTTAATATTCATACAGAATTTTACCAATATAACAGGTCACCTTCCTGAATAAGATTTCTGTACAATTCTTAAACAAATTTTCAACATCATGCTGACTGAAATAAACTTTGGGAGATATCGTACAAAATTGAAACAATGGAAAATATTTTATTCATCTAGAAGAAGTGTTCAGAGGTATAAAAAACAGAGTTTTGGTTTTAGTAAAATATATTCTTATGTCTATTATAAAATATTTGGGTCAAAGTATCGATGAAAATTGAACGTCAACCTGAAGTAAAAAGTTTAAAATCCATGAAAATCCTTGGTGCCTCTCACATTAAAAGAATTGCTACCAAGCACATTTGCTCCGTAGAATTCATAAATTGAGAGCACTATTTTAAATATCATTTTTTAAAAAAGATAAATAATGAAATTGTTCAGTAAAGCTCCTAGCCCATTTAAAGAGTATTGTCTGAGACACATTTACAATATTTATTTAAAGACTATTGTCCTCATCGTTGTAGTCGGTATCAGAACGTTTCGACCATTTATGTCGATTCGAGTAACTTCCAGGAAAAATTCAACCTGATGCCCTTTATTTAATCTACAGGGTAGACTGTTCTTGTTCCACCTCTAGGGATATCTCATCTGGTTCTTATTTTTAGTACTGCTTAGTTATTGTTCATCCTCTTTCCACCGAGTCCAATTAGACACTGCCCGGCCCACGGATTGTACTCACAAATTACTATGTTGCCAAGTTCTCGAAGCAAAGCTTTAATATATGACGTTATTTAACACTTCCGCTGCTAACTATGGAGATCTTCGTTTTTCTTATCTTGCTCCAGCTGGCTAAGAACGGAAACCTACGTTATTTTGCATACCGCTGGTATGAGTGTCCCATTGCGCCATCTATCGTAAAATCAGAAAGGACAATGCTTCAAAAGATATCATGTGTATACCCATTACTGATATGCTAAGTCATTCCCAGGTATATCCATGAAAATGGAATACTGTAAAACACACTGGTGCCAGTTTTCTGTGTAATAAAATATGTAGGTTGAAATTTGGCATTTTCTTTAAAAATGGCTGGCCGGATGGGGGCAGCACTGGACAAATGAGTAGCAGTGAAAGGGTTAACATGGGACAATTATCTTTGATGTTATTGAATACGATACTGAAACAGTAATTCTGCAAACTGAAAGACGCAGCATATTCCTTCCATAACATTATTAACTGCAGAGAAAGAAAAGCATTAACAATCACTTTGAGGTAAGAAAAATCAATGTTGCATGTTAATTTTTTTTCGAACTGATTAGAAACCACTTCCTGCAATATTTGGTTAAAAAAAGGGAATGCCAATTCATATTGATGATAGATTACAAATAATGGACTCTCATATTATTAGGTTATAATTATAAAATTGAATATTTAACATTGAAAAGAAAAAAGAAAATAAGAAAATTTGCCTTGATTAATTCAAAAATATAAAGAACCCCTCGAGGACAATACTGGCTTCGATAAATTCCGAAACAGAAAAAAAATGTGCAACGTAAGTGGAAAATCAGTGCCGCTAGGAAAAATAGAATCTAAAATTAATATGATTAATGAAATTATGAAATATTTAAATTTGGGATGGAAATATAAAAAAAAATCCATTTGTTATACCTGTGTAATGGACGCAGCACATATAATAATTACAATAACCCTTCAAAGTCAGATATTAAAACAGTTCATTATGAGAATATTTAAAATAAAGTCTTTGATGAGAAGTTACGTACATTGCCCGATAATCGACTATGATATACGACAACTTAGTCAAATCATGCAAAGCTTGCTATATTGCTGCTTATAAAAACATAACTATCGCATACAACAAATAAAAAATGTTTTGAAGATGATGTTAGAAAAGATCTTAAATTTTACCTGAAAAAGAGCAACTGAGGCATTAGCCATAATTTATTTACAAGAATTACTTCCCAAAATTGGAATCGCAAGTACAACAGTTTCAGACAACAGGACCCAATTCACTTTGATGTTGTTTGAAAATATTTTCTAAATATCAAGCTACTGAGAAAATAAATACTCGACCTTTTCACCGAAAACTGAATGGAGAAACGGAAAGGTTTATGGCACCCTTAAAAAGTGCATTAGGAATCAGAAATAGGGGAAGTGAAAGAAGGGACACACTAGCGGATTTAAATTCATACAGACGGACTCCTAACCTAAATACCAAAAGGTGTAAGTTTGCAAGTAGTATTATGGTTACCCAGAAAATGACAACGATTTTTTATAGAAATATGATGGAAATACCAAGAAATTCATGATGTAAATTAACGCCTTTATCGTTTCAAATAGGCAAATCTGATTTATTTTGTGTATATAGCGCCTGAAAAGCAAGGATGGGAGTTGGGGAAAATAAATAACCTCGAAGAAAAATTGACATACATCATCCTAGGAAGACTGTCTCCATAAATTAGATTCGGCCGAGAAGATTTGACGTGAAAATACTCCCCACAAAAATATATTGTTCTCGGATTTGTCATGTTAAGGGCAACTACTTCAACAGTATCGCTAATAATTGTTACGTAACCGGGAAAAAAGTCACGGAAAACGTAGCATATAGAGCTGAATATGAAACGACAAGTTTATTGCTTTACAAAGAAGAGGTCCTTTCCAAAATGATTTCCAATGTATTGGAAATGAGGTTTATATTATTGAGCCGTGGGGCTGATGGGTTTAGAGTCGTAACACTCCTGAACTTACCGAACAGTTGAACTATTAATACAGGTAAGTGAAGCAGTCTTCATTTACCTGTATTAATAGTTCAACTCCAACCGAAATAGCTGGGTCTTTCCTTGCAAAGAGGGCTATACATAATCTTGGTATTATCACCTATTATTTAACTAGTGTTAGGAGTTGTACTAATACACGAACGTGTCTTCAGACTTTTGCAACTTATGCAGCGATGCGATTCTGTGAGAATTAGAAGTCCAGTTAGTATTCATTATTGGTTACTGTTGTGGATTCCGAGATGAAATTCGGTCTCTAATGAATGACAAACGCAGGAATGAAATATAACAAATAAATGTATTTAAACAATAATACAATTGGTAATACGGTTAGTAAATCCAGAAACGCGGTTAGTAACAATAATAAATAATAATAATAATATATATATATATATATATATATATATATATATATATATATATATATATATATATATAGTCTGGTAAATTCATTCTCGAAGTAGGACTTCCTTAGAGTCTGCGTGCTTGTAACTGTGACTTCTACAAGCGGTTACCTCATACTTTTACTCTACCTCCAACACAATCTCAATCTCTGCTCTTCTACTCTGACTGACTCTGGGTATTTAACGGCAGCAGTCCAAGTACACACTGGTCGAGTCCACTTGTATGAAAAAGGGGTGGACCCCATAACAGTTATCACAGTATTTTCTAATCAAATTCACCCCCTGTAAGCCATTAAAACCACTAAGGCATACGGGGATTACTGAATGTGAAAGAAAAAAAAAACGAAAAAAAACAAAAGCATTGTTGAGGAACAAAAACAATAGAAGAGTAACCGGGAAGACAGCAGATAACGATTGATATTGCATTTAAATTTTAATATATGCAAATTAATAATTTAGTCAACACTAGAAGAACTCCTCCAGAAGGCAGTGAAGGAAAGGGAAACGGTCTCCCCAACTAAGCAATAATGGCAAGAAGACAGAATGCATGCAAAATGAATAGCCTAATATATAAATTAACAATTGGAGATAGAAAAATAAAACAAGGGCAACAATTTAAATATCTGGTAATTGAGGACGGAAGGTTATTGAAAAAAAAAGACCTATTAAGATTAGACAACGATGCATTAAAAATATGAAGTAACACGAATTTAGTTTGGAACAAAGAAAAGATTACTGAACTCTTACATAATATCATTCCTTCTAGATAGCAAAGAGTGCTGGACAATCATCTCAAAGATGAAGAGACTTGAAGCAACAGAAATGTTGTCATACAGAAGGATGGAGAAAATGGAAACAAAAAAGACATTTATAGAAAGAGACAATTGAAATTTCAAGGGAATAATGTGGTAGGAGGATTTGGAAAATTTAATGCTAACATGACGTATTGAAGGCAAAGATGACCAGCGAAAAACAATGTAAAAATTAACCGGCGAGGATGTGTTAATGAATCATAGAAGATGGTTTAGGAGAGTTAAAAAGACAAAGTTTATTAAGAACTAGAAAAGAAAGAAATTGTGGAGAGCCTTGACCGCTTGCACATGACACGCAGAAGAAGACAACGATGTGATGAACGATATGTGAATGAATTGCAATCAGTTTTGTTAAGTGGTAGTTGACCTACCAATTTGAACGAATATTTACAAGTAACTTCGTAGATGGGTGATATTTACTACTTTACTGTATTTCATAACTACTTCCCTTCGTAATAGAACTTCGGTTCTTTTCGCTCGACTTATATGCCAGACATTACTTACTTACAATCATAATCTGATTATAAATGATATAGTGTTAAGGAACATCACCTAACAATCACGAAGTTTTGTACTCTTGACACCCCTGCAGTGCAAGAGAAAAAAAAAGTGTAAGTCGTGTGAACAGGACACAAGCTTTTCTCTAGCCGATGATGCTTTATTATCCTACTTGACTTTTAAAGAGTTCGATATGTCTTGATAGAAGATATTCAATGAAAAGGCGATACTATTCAAACAATAAATCGATTTTTATTTCAAATGGTTGACACTTTATCGTCTTCTTCGATGATTGATTTTTTTCTTATCACTTGTTCCCAGATAGTCGGATGAGACTGAATAATCGATTGATTGATTTGTACTTGAAATAGATGATCTTTATCTTCCTCCCAATATTGTACGTTGATCAATATTTTTCCGTATCCATTCAAAGATTCAAGTATGTCTATTATTAGGTAAATACAAGGGTACACACACACACGCACACACACACACACACACACACACACACACACACATATATATATATATATATATATATATATAACAGTTTTATGCATATATAAACTATATGTAAATTTGATATAGATATCAGGGTATGATTGCTTTAAGTGTGTGTGTGTATATATATATATATATATATATATATATATATATATATACACACACACACACACACACACACACACATATATATATATATATATATATATATATATATATATATGTGTGTCTGTGCGTATGTGTGTGTGAGTACCTGTGCGCGCGTGTGTGTGTATTTCGGTATCAACAATTCTTTCAAACATGATTTGTTGAATAATATCAAAAATTTCCGTCTGTTCGAATTTTATACAACTCTTTCAAAATATATATTATATTTATGAAGGAATGTGTGGAATTCATCGAAGGTATGTGTGGAATTCATGAAGGAATGTGTGGAATTCATCGAAGGAGGTCAGTGCGCCTATAAAATGATAGCATATAAGTTGAATTTTTCGTACTTATTCGATTCCTGACTTCGTTAGTTTCCTTCGGGGTGTGTCTACGTTCCCTGACTCCGGCATCCCTTATCTGATACGTGGATCCTACATTTTGTCTGTTATGTGTCTGAGACTGCCCCTCTCTTCTATGGAGTGCTTTTGTATATAAACTTGTCCAACGGTTTTTCTCACGTACTGTGCAGAAATATCAGGCACAGACTTGCATTTCTATTGCCATGAAAATATTTTAAAAATATTCGATTCTACTAGATATTGCAAAAGCACGGAAGTAAACATATAACTTAATTCACTGAAATTAGTATGGTATTTTAACATATAATTTTATTTGATATTCAATACCACTTGTCAAGAGCTACAAATTTATTGATTTGTACAAGGAGTGAGTTAATATATTGATTCTAACAGATATTCATAAAAAATGAATAGATTCTCTTAAGAAAACCAGAAATAAAAAGTGTTATACAATATTGTATAAACTGAAAGAAGACCCTATAGTATGTTTGGAGGATTATCATTCTATAGTTCAACTATTTCAGATATTTATATCCAGAACACGCAATGTGACCTTCACAAAATCGAGTCACTGTCAGTTCCTCCGAAGTAAAAATGTATGGAGAAATTTTCACTTGAGCTCCCCGCCACAAGAACTGCTACGATGTGAAACAGTCAACAGAGTGGTTGCACCACTGAATACTACAAATCCAATATGGTTTGGTTGTTTTTGTTTAGCGCCATATTAACAATTTATGGGATATTTAATGACGAAATCTGAATATTTTGTACGTAATTTTCTTCAGATATTTTGTACATAATTTTATGCTTTCAAAGCCAACGTATATTTTTAGATATTTTTATGCTGTCAATGAACATTCTTTGCCACTTTTGTGATGTCAACGAATACTCGTTGTCACTTTCGTAATGCACGTTATAACAGAGACTTTGTAATCGCCGAAACAACTATAGTAATGCCGCTGAACAATACTGGAGTCAGACGCCTTCGAATAGCACTCGCACTAATTGTACTTTACAGATAATATTCGCTCGAAAGTAACCACGGTATAGTAATCTGACTAGAGAAATAGTATAGTGAATAGTGTAGAGAATAGCGGTTCGTATAGTAATAGAGGATAGAGTAGAAATGGTGATCTGTATAGTAATAGAAGATAGACTAGAAACAGCGATCCGAATAGTATTAGAGGATAGAAAAGAAATAATGATCATTTCGACGCAAAGCTAATTCCTACTTATGCATTTTCTCTATGGTCACGTGGTCTACTTAATTCAATAATGGGATTGCCTGTATTTGTTCTCTGGCGATCTGTGTTCAAACTCAAGTCTCGGCAGCGACACTTTATTCTTATATAACAGCTATATGGTTTGTAGATAATAAAATTATTGCTGGTATTTTTTATAAAAAATTATTACTGGTAAGTTTATTAAAAAATGTATTTTTTTACTCTCGTGTTGTATTAATTGTCATTTTGCTATAAAAAAATATATATATTATTGGTATTTTTTTTAGAAATATATTGTTGGTATATTTATTTTTCCTGGCATTTTAATTTTTGTTTGGTAGTTCACGATTTACCCATAGCTGGGGCCGTAACAGGTGCTAATATCCCGGGTCAGGGTGGACCCAGCAACAGTCGTAATTCAAAAGATCCAATCTCCCGATCAGTGACATTGCTGCCGGATGTAGCTTATCGTCATATTCATCATTCAAGTTACGTATAAGACGTTTATCATTCTCATCCTCATAATCTTAACTACCTCATCCTTCATTCATATCATACACCCCATTCGTCATAACATTTTCAACTCTAACCTACCTTGTTGATCTCACACATTTATTGTGAAACATTTAGTAAAAACGTAGTGTATAATGATGTTTGGTTGTTCCTTTCCAGCTGCAGTGTCTACTAAGGGGGTTATCTAATCACTGCTAAATATCTCTGTTCAGGCTCATTTAAGTTTCCTCAGCACCAACAGAGGCAATAGTCTATATTATATTTGTTCTGAGCGGACTTTGGTTACTGTTTACGGGAAACAGCGAATAATTTGACGTGGTCCAAATTCTTAACAAAGCCAGTAGGCTCAAATCCTCGGGTGCAGTGACCTGCGACTTCGAGCTAGCACAATCATCGGCGGCTTCCCAACAGTTTTCTTTATCTAATTTTGCTCGAACTCTTGGATAAAAAAAGTGGAATTGTTTTCAGATTCTTCCCAATGGATTCTTACGCTATGGTCTTCTTCGCATGCTGATTAATGAACATTGGCAGATCGATTATACACACACACACACACACATATTTATATATATATATATATATATATATATATATATATATAATATATATATAAACATACCTTGTTCTTGTAAAAGCATTTATAGATGTTATGGTTGTAGGAAAAAATGTGGAAAGACAAAATGGCGAATGGAGAAAGTGTCAAATGAACAAAGTGCCGAACCGAAAAAAAGTCGAAATAAATGACAAATGGATGTAATGAGGAAAATTCAAAGTTTCAAAAGTACAAAATGTTGAACAAAGTAAAAACGATCATATTGTCAAACCAGCACTGGAATGATTTTAGAGGAAATGCAACAGACCAGAGATGTCGAAAGGAAATAAAAAATAAATATACAATGTACCAAAGACGAATTGGCATTCAGTACGGAATTAGAATATCTTAAAACCATCGCTCAGAGTCTTTAATTATATTTTGCTACAGCTGTAATTTCTTCATAAATAATAATAAAAAAATATTTTTATTTTTACCGCGATTGTAATTTCTCATGAATAAAAGATTTAACATTTTACTATAGTTTGAATACAGATCCTTGTTCAAAAACGTTATGAATTTTTTTTTCATCGGATTTTTTAAATTAGTTTAAATTTAAAACATAATTAATTACCGACAAGATACTTTCATGCTAAGTAAAAAAAAAAAAAATGTGTTCTATTAAAAGGCACATTTCTGGCTTATCGTTATTTAGTCATTTCCTCTGTTTTTTTCATTCGTTATTTTGCGCGTCGACACTGTCTACGGACGAAATTGAGTTTGGATCAGCATAGTAATTATATATATATATATATATATATATATATATATATATATATATATATATATATATATATATATATATATATCCTGAAAAATTAATTTCAGTTGAGCTCTCTGGGGAGGGGGTGGGTTTGACTTATATAGCGAGACTCTTCGCAAAAGCGAGTTGAGTCACTGTCGGTCACTGGGCGTGTTTCTAAAAATAAATACGCTAAAAATCCACCTTCATCCCTACCATGTGCCGACGGCTCAGTGAAAGAATGTCCGACCAAGTCTGTTGGGTTTCGATCCTAGCTAGAGGCAACCGGATGTCTAGCTACACTTGTGAGCTGCGAAACAGTCTGTCTGTGGATGGCGTTACATATATATGTGTGTATGCTATTTATTCACGTCTACATTTCTCGACCGATTGCAAATGTACGGACATAGGTCAAGAACAATATTTTAATTTCAGTCCCCCCGTCCACAGGTTTGGCAGAAAAATCGATAAAAATGAAAGTGGGTACGGTTTTTTTTGCAAAAATCAACGCAAAGTTACACCCAAACAAAATATTTACTTGATGAGTTGATGTTCTTTGCACATAATGCAAAACGTACCTCATGTACAAGGTTTATATAGAGTGCTTGAGAGTTTTCCTACGACAATTGGCTTCAACAAAAAATTTCAAAAAACTGAAAAATCGATTGTCGCTTCTTAAACAATTATTTTTCTTATTTTTCACCCTCAGTGACTCTGTTTCTTAGTACCTTTACTGTCTTGCAGGCAGTGATATCAGGCACTATATAAGTAAGAAGCTACAGAGAAAATATTTGGTAGAATCAATGTTTGTGTCACTGTTTATAAAACGGCAATGTGATTGTAAAATAGCGACAACAATGGTAGTAGCAATTCTGAATTACTTTATTTTCGTACCCATGAGATAAGAGATACAAATACAAAAAATACACTTGGTCCCTGGCCACATAGTTATTCATATAACACCGCAGGAGGTAAATTATATCTTTTCGTGTCTTCCCGATCAAATGAGACCTTCGATTTCTACATTGCCCAGCCCAACCGGAAATAACTGATCACATGAAGACCATCATTCGAAGTCAAAATCTTGCTTTGCAAACGCCACAACACTCGTCGACATGCCAGTCAGCCTTTAGGAAACAGTCAAATAAGAAGTATCACATACCTTTCGTCACTTACGAAGCTGAAAACTATGCAAATTTCAAATAAATTTGACACAATGATGACCAAATCGATATAAATCAAACTGGCTAATGTACAAGATTTCGTAGATTAAAGAAACGTCATTTCAGAATTAATAATTTGGGTAAGTTGTAAAAAGACGAACTTATGATGCTATTGTGCCTTCCAAAAGGAAGCGGAAATCTGCGTGGTATATTAGTGACACACTAAAAAATAGCAACTGTATCAAATATGTTATTCTCAATATGTAAATTCAAGACAAATGCACGTGAAATCTAGTTAAGCAATGAAAATCAAACTACGCCAAATAAAAAAAATGACAGAATTTATTTAGAATTTATTTATTTTATAATTTATTCTATACTTTGATGAAGCTTTTAATAAAAGAGAAATATGTATGTGTGTGTTATATAAGATATAGGATTTTACAATCAATACTGTTAAAGCTCTCTCTTGATATCTAGCATTATAATTACAAAGACTGCTTGATTTAAGAAAGTTCCATAAAAAACCTTTTTGAAAAACACACCCACACACACACACACACACACACACACACACACACACACACACACACACACAGAAGCAGTGAACTACAGGAACACACACACACACACACACACATATATATATATATATGTATATATGTATGTATATGTGTATGTGTGTGTTCCTGTAGGTCACTGCTACTAATAAGTAGCATTTTTTCTCATGACGATGCGCATACTGTCTGAAAGTAGTCGAAGAACCTAATTAAAATAATAAAACCAAAAATATTAATATACAAACAAGTGTGTCTGAAAATTTAATTTTTAAAATTTTTAAAATTTTTTTATTGTTCAATAATATATATATATATATATATATATATATATATATATATATATACATACATAGTTTATAACAAAATACAACAAATGGCAAGAAAAGCACATGCTCTTTGGGAAAAAATGGTTAAAGGAATAAAAGTGTGAACTTACAAAATACAGAAAATGCAAGTAATTAAAACTATTTTTGTAACATTATGATTAATAAAAGATCCAAACTTTTATGAAATCGGCGCTTCACCTGTGGTTCATCAAGCAGTAAATTTAAATTTAAATATTTTTAAAAAGCCTAAAAGTACCCTGAAATTTAATGCCTATTGAACAACATGTACAACCGTGAATACAGAATGGAAATGTTTGGAAAATTTAATTATATTTTTCGAAAGAAAATTATATATCTTAAATGCATCTGCGGGTCTATGTTATAGCCAATACGTGATTTTATCAGAATATCATTCTACACTAGATATGGATGTACATTCTGATGAGATATTAGTCCCGGGTTAAAGGAAGAAGAAATAATAATTAAAACCACAAAACATGAAACAAATTTCGCTACAATAAAAAGATTCCAAGGGAAAGATCAATGTGTCAGGAGTTATGAATTAAGATAAAATGATATTTGATTGAATTATCGATTACTCTGAACACGAATGGAATGAAAAATGATGCTATTTATACCTCCGTTACTTGCGCCTTCACTAAATGCTGTATTAATTTCGCTAAATTTATGCGTGAGGAATTTCAGATTTATAATTTATTACCCTGTGGTCAAGGCATATAATTTTCATAGTTTAAACTTCTTCTAACAATGTCCAAAACTTAACGTAATTTTATCTACTCAACTGAGTGTGTTGTAAGGGCTCCAGCTAAAGATACGTGTATAATTCGAAATAAAAAACATGTAGATTAACTTTCTATTTATTAATCCATGTTGGATCACCTGTGATATAATATTCCTGATAGTACTGGTAATAGTAACCGTTTTTTTAAAGGAAATATGCTACATTCACTTATCGAGCGGCCAGTACTATTGCTGGTTGAAGTTTGTAAAATCTTTCTTATGAAATGGACAAAGTCTGAAAATTATTTTAAGACGTTTTTATGTTTATACATTCTTTTTATAGATACACATATTTAAGTAAGTGCTCTGTTTATAATAAACAGTATTAAACAATATTTATCGGCCTAAATTTCCGAGAAATTTTCACAGAAAATATTCGTCCGACAGGATTCGAACCTGTATCCTATATTTAGCTTGACGTGCCTTTACCATTTCATAATATGTGACGTCATTTGTTTACATTTGATACGCCATGAGCAGATATGAATGTACAGGAGAGATTCATGGAAGATTGAAGTTTAAATACAGTAAATTCGACTTCACTCACCGAACTCTCATTCGTGGCCAAATCGATAAAAGCACGTCAACGCTAGATGAAGGTTCCGTATAGGATACAGGTTCGAATCCTGTCAGAGGACGAATATTTTCTGTGAAAATTTCTCGGATATTCAGGCCGGTAAATGTTGTTTAATACTGTTTATTATAAATAGAGCATTTACTTAAATATTTGTATCTATAAAAAGAATGTATAAACATAAAAATGTCTTTAAAATCTTTCTTGTAAAACGATCTTTCAAGACAATAGGTTTATCAAATTCAGTAGCTTTTATCGTTCTTTCTCGTATTGTTTGGGGTTTCCTTCCGAACTCATTATTTTTTACATGTGGTATTCATTTTAGATTTTGCTCCTGTTGAAAGTATCTTAGGGATCTGGTTTCTATTATTAGTTCCTTGTGATTGTATAGCGCCATTCCACATAACTCGGTGGAGTGTAGTATTCAACATGACGCATTGACTTCACTCGCTGAAACCATTGATCTCAGAAAGCGGTTGTATATAGCTGTCAGTTTCGATATTTCTGAGCGATTTTCATACCATGCATGACATCCATATGAATACTTTAATCTAATGAGGCTATTTAAGAACATGAACCCACAATTTCCAGGTTAATCTTTTGGTTTTAGCTTAATTTTGCAGACGTTTACTAGAAGACTTTTTTTCCAATTTGCTAAACACATCTCAAGATAAATTTTAATATGTAGAAATGTACAGTCACATGTAAAAGTATTAAAAACACATTTAAAAAATATTTTGTAAGATAAACAATTTTTAATGCGGCTACAATCTTAAAATTAAGCTGAACATAGGAAATAGAACATTATATTAGATCCCTCAAAAAGCCAATTCCTTATTAGAAAAATTAAAAACTATATTTTACTTGCACAAAAAAAAATCATTTATTGGCCAGGTACATAGGCGACATTGTTTTTAACCTGTCTCCAATCGTTCTAAAATATTGTTGATGCCGTTTTCGTAGAAACTTCGGGTTTTTTTTGTGGGAAGCATGCTGTGATGTATTTTTCGCTTGGAGTCAATATATTTATCATTGGAATTGTTCTGTGGAGACTGGGAAAAATGGCAATCGGAAGGAAGCAAAAATCAGGAGAATAGGGAGGGTGCAGGAATGTTTTTGTATTTCAACGGTTTAATCTTCTGCAAGGTCGGTTTTTCAACCTGCAATCTTGCGTTGTCATGGCGGGAAATCACACATTTTAGATTTGCCAAAATCAGCCATTTATCTTGAACCCAAGGCACATCAAAAGGCGAAAGGCGGTTGAGATATCGATTTTCAAAATCTTAGTAATTTATTCTGTCAAAATCCCCGGTGTATTCTCCATGTCGGCAATCAGGGCATTTTCATGGACGTGGGAAGGTCATCCTGAGCGAGGTTGATCGGTGATTTTAAAAACACTCTGACAAAATCTATCAAAATACATTTTGACCGTACGAAGAGCTGGAGAACAATCCAAATAATCCTTCTAATGGTTTTTTTTTCACATTTAAGACACTTTCTCCTTTTTGAAATACAGAGCATAATATGGTAAGAGTGCCACTTTTCATCCTCCATGTTTAAGGCATTCATTTGTTGACAGAAAGTTAACATTCAAACTCTGAGACGCAACGGTACGGCACACCAGAATTCGGCAACAAAACAAACACCAGAGTCAAGTTGCGGTCATTTTTATTAACAATGAAAATCGGTCACGAACTTAAGCAATGATGCGATATATCTAATCAGAAATAAGGATTTGTTTTTTGATATGTATGCTTAAATAGATAGAGAACATCACTGGAAAGTACGAAAACGTGAACAATCAGCACATATGCTAGGTCATAAAAATCTCCTGAGCCGGCCCAGCATAGAAATGAATACAATATAGGAACCAGTAATAAGAAGTGCTATAGAAAAGCAATGAATCCCTGCCCCAAATTAAAAAAAATAAATAAATAAAAAAAAACAAAAAAAACAACAAATGCAATATAAGCTCTGGTAAAAATAACAGGAAAAAAATTGAGCACTGTTAGAAAACAATAGCTGAGGCATTAAGTTTTTAAGTTGAAAAAAATTCATACGCAGATGTTCACAAGAACACATTGCCCAGTGAATATAGGTGTTGGTTAGAGCCAGTAACTAGACCCAAAGAGACGTGAGTTCAATACCTGGCTATAGGTATTGAACTCTCCAAGTTTTAGTGAACCAAAACTTGGACATTTGAGTTAAAGGGAAATAACTGAGGCATTCGGAAACGGCAAGGCACTTGGAACCAGAACAATCTACCCTCATGGAAAAAAATAAAGGGTTCGATTCCAACTTTCAATCACCTGAAGAAAGCTAGTGCGTACAACAACCGAAACGTTGTAAATATGGCAACGAGGATAACAGTCCGAATAATGTAAGTAATAATTATACCTCATTTCAGAGACATAGACAGAAATGTAACTCAAGATACACAGTAAAAGTATACTATACACATAAATGCATTTAACATTTAATACTGTACCCTTTATTTCATAAGAGCAATGCAAAATTGCAATTTTTGAAAACCTTACTCATTATTACTTCATTTTTTTCATTCGTTACTTGTTCTTAATTTTTGATACTGCTGCTTAATACTGAAGATCGATATACTATGAACGTTAATTAGGAATCAGCACTGATCTAACAGAAATAATAAATTATTCAATAAACTTAAATCTGCATCTTTTATACTTCAGAATCCGTCAACACGTGGCAGCACTTTATCTATCAGGCCATCTAGGCTTTGCTAGTAGACGTCGCTCCAATCGAGCAGGAAGAATATTGTTTGGAAGAAAAAGAAATGGAAATTTAATGAAAGAAAAATTCCTTATAATTTACAAAGAAATGCAAAGACTATACTTAAATTGAAGTGGAAAATCAATATAAGAAAATAGATTTTTAACCTCTTCTAGCGAAGTATAGAGAGCATGTCAGTTAGACATTTTTATGTTTAACGTAAACAATTTAAAAAAGGCGAATCGTGTTCGTTGGTCTAAATTATCGTTATTATTTGACAGAGATGAAAGCAAAGTAACAGAGGCAGAGAAATAGAAAGGAAATATTTTTAATAGATAAGATCGAAGCGATGGATGTCAGAGGAGGAGAGAAGTAGTGAATAAGGAATAGCAAAGAGGCAAAGGGGATAGAGAAGGAGGTACAATTATAGAAAAGTTGTTACGTAGGAGGATAGAGAACGAAGCAAATTTAGTCTAGATATAAGCGAGAAGAATAAGAGGCTAAATAATGAGATAATTTTGGTAGAACGGAAACGAAGATAACTGATGGAGTGAGAAGATTAAAAAGGAATGAAAAGATGTTTTATAGAGAAATGAATATAGCTAGGGAAATAGAAAATTGTTTGTTATTTTGTGGGAAAAAGAAGAAAGATATGCTAGAAAAGTGATGAGAGTAAGGAGGAAAGAAAAGTGAATATTTTTGGTAAAGCAGAGCCCAAGTAAGCCTTCCAAATGTATGAAGACAGAAAAAAATCACTAGAAACAAGGAAGACATTACTAAACTGCAAAGTGATATCTCTCCTCCTGTATGGCAGTGAGTGCTGGACGATCTCCTCAAAGATGAAGAGGAGACTTGAAGCAAGAGAAATGTAGTTTTACAGAAAGATGCTGAGGATACAGTATGAAACGACAACGTTTCGGAGAAAATGAAAACAAAAAACACTTAATACTTAACATCGTGAAGAGGAAGTTGAGGTTTCTAGGTGTTATGGCCCGGTTACTTGTACCACCGTGATAGTCCAAGGTAGAACCAATAAAGAAGAACTCGAACACAGGTATGGAATAACACAGATATATTACAAACAGGAATATATACAGAGAAGAAGAAGTGTTAGTATGAACAATCAGGTTTAGTAGAGAGAACAATGAAGTCTCGACTAGTATCATTATTCTAGTGTCTTGCAGTAATTGTCTGAACGCAACTCTGTTTCGGACTGCCTATGACTCAACTCTTGACTCGACTTGAACTCCTTGCCTACTCCTGAGGTGCAGTATTTATTAAGTATGGAATAGTCCATTATTATTTTTATGAGTATGACCCCATAACACTAGGGCATATAATGAGGAAGGAGGGTTTGGAAAATCTGATACTCACGGGACAGATTGAAGGAAAGTCGGACAAAGGAAATCAACGCATAACATTTAGTGAGCTTGATTAAATGCGTGACGGAACAGGATTGAGGAGACAACAGAAAGATAAAATTTATTAAGAGCTACAATGTAAAGGAAATTGTGAAGAGCTATGATCGCCTACGTCCTGAGGGAACAAGGCATATTAAGAAGAGAGAAGGTAGGTGTGTAAGATAGACAGGAAAGATACATTTTTGTATAGATGAGAGGAGAGTTTAAGAAATTAATAAAGGGAAACATTTTTGTTAGAGGAGAGGAAAAAGCGGGAAGTAAAGTGGATAGGAAAGAAACGTTTTTGGTCGTGACAAGAGGAGAGTAAGAGACATTGACGAGGTGCTTTTGATAGAGAGGAAAATGGTTGTAATAAGAGGAGAGTAAGAGACATTGAGGTGTTTTTGATAGAGAGGTAATGGTTGTAATAAGAGGAGAGTAAGAGACATTGACGAGGTGTTCTTGATAGAAAGGAAAATGGTTGTAATAAGAGGAGAGTAAGAGACATTCACGAGGTGTTTTTGATAGAGAGGAAAAGAGTAATGTTGATAGAAAATGACATTATTAGTAAAGAAGGAAGAACATAGAGAAATGAGGAGTATGGAAAAGGACGTATAGTTTGGAAAGAGAAGAACGTAGAAGGAAAGTAAGGAAGATATAACAGTTGATAATGTTTGAGAGGAGAGTAAGGTCTTTAGAAAAGGAGCTAGAAATAGATTAAAATTACAAATAATGTGTATTCCTGCCGTGTATCAAAGGCATTTTTTTATTTCTAAAATTCAGACCGTCAAATGCTGATTTTAAAGTCAAGAATTCATTCCTTATTTGGAAGATTAATAATTTACCGATTACTGCAACGTTTGGCAAACATTTAAGAATCCGTAAAGACAGATTCTTGTAGTCGCGTATTTATATTAACTTGAGTTCCACGTGTCACACTAGATATTTCACGCATTTTACGAGCTCATTTCCCTTGGGAATTAACATTCAGTAAAATACGGACATAGGTACAATTAAATTTTCGCCGTCGGTATGACGATAGCATATATCCGTCAGCAAGAGCCCTGATCGCGTGAAACGACCTCTTAATTACTGTTGTTCCCAGGTCCACCCTGACTCGTCGTGGTACTACCTGTTAGCGTCAAATATCTGAGTAAATAGAGACACCACAAACTGGGGCTAAAACATGAAAATAAAATATTTTTTTATAATAAAAATATTAGCAATAACATTTCCTTACCAGCAATAAAATTCTAATAGAAAAAAATAGCAGTAATAAAGATTTTTACAGAAAAAAAAATTACCAAAGCTCCCAAGAAAATTAGATTTCGGCATTAAATGGCCCATAAGGAGTTGATATGCCGTTAAACAAACCAAACGAAACAATTTAACTTACCGGGATATAAAGTGAAATCGGCGTGCTGAGTTCAATTTTTGTTTGGTTCGGTTTCGTTTATTTTGTGCTAATAGCCTTGAATAAAGACATGACTCCAACTTTTTTCCAGGTATGACTCTTTTGCCTTGAGTGTCTACCTGTCTCGGGGAAAGAAAACGGAATTCCAAACCAGCCAGACAATGTGATGGGCTCCGTCAAGCGATTTTATCATATTCGCACCATTCGTTATGGCGGCAGTAATTTTCGTGCACCCACTATCCTAATAAATGAGGTGATGACGTTATAATTCTTTCAAGAATTTATTTCGCACTGTAAGTGTACCAAATTATTGGATAGAAACTTGTACCTGAATATATATGCAGATAAGACACTAAAATGCATAAAAAATATATGAACAAAACTAAATATATAAATATATAGGTAAGTAAACAAGTAGATGGTTAGACGTGGGAAATTGTTAGACAGCCTGAGCGTCGTTTCCAATAGATATGATTGATTGTTTATTTAATGGCATATCAAATTCTTATGGGTCATTTAATGTCGAAATTTAATTTTATTGGGGGCTTTGAAGTAATAAAGTTATTATGCTTTCACAATTAAGTACATGGTAGATAATACACTGCTTTTGTACAAATATATGTTTGTGTGGATATAAATACTATATGAGCGTTTTATGTAGTTTTGTTGAAGTTACATTTTGGAATAGAGTTTGATTTAAAGAATCGTAGGATATAAGGATGAATGCCATTGAAAGTGTTCTTTCAAGTTGGGAAATCTACTATAAATAGGTATTGTTGATGATTTTTTTATATAAAAGTGTATTACTGGTATTTTTACTACTAAATGTGTTTTATAATTCCATAGTATTTTTGGAAGGAGTTCCTTATTTGCCTATAGTTGGGACTTTAACAGGTGCTACTATCCCGGGTCAGGGTGGATCTGGGAACAACAGTAATTGAAAGGTATTTTCACGCTCATCAAAACTTTCAATCTCCCGATCAGGGGCCTTGCTGACGGATGTACTTTATCGTCATACCTATGACAATCAAACAGATATATGTAGATGAAGGTACATAGATTTATTGTTTGCAATATTGTTTTCCTATTTTTTTTAAATATCGTCGATGTATAAAAGTTTCACGTAAATTGCGAAATATTTCAAACCTCGATTATTTGAACGAAAAAAAAAAACATAATCAGAGTTTTTAGTTGAATCTCGAGACGAAAGTTGCAAATTCAAGTTTTAATCGGCCGTCTCATCTCATTTGATGATTGGAAATCTTTTTTCTAATCAAATAAACTATTATCTTAGGAAACAGACAATTATGAATTAAACACACCCATATAGCCGTACCTACACACCGGTGAATAACTCCAACATGCATGGTCACAAACTCATTCACACTGACACAAAGTGATGGGCTGAATCATAGACACGCTCACACGCATGTGTATAAAGATAGAAACGCTAGTTAGTATATTCACGGGTTGGCACTAATAACCTTAGAGATTCAGCGTAGATGACGCAGATTTCTCCTTCCTTGTGACCCTCTTCTCTTCATCAAGTCTTCTGATTGTTTTCCATTTTATTTGAATACTCTTCAGTTCGAACTATGTTTGTTAATATATAAAATATAGATATGAACAAATGGGCACGTGGTCGAGAGGTTAGAATGTTCGCATTCTGACAATGAGAATCGGGTTCGAATTTCATCATAATCCACCATAGTCCAATAACATCATGAAGTCTCCTTTTGATTAGAACGTGCCTGAAAACCATAACACTTGCTGACCCAAGCCTAGTGAGTGAAATTGGGGCAGAAATTTATCGTGGCCGAGGGCTTGAGCGTGCTGGCCTTGTTATCACCATAGATAACACGTTCTTACCCAGCGTAGTTGCAATATAAACCACAAGTGGTCTCTGTCGGTGTTAAATAAACACAAATATGCCTGAGCAAGCGTCTGCGATAGGAATTGGCTAGTCGCCTTAGCAGGTATCCTCGAATACGAGTGACCAGCTATATTACTACTACTCATAGTATGGACAGCAGAACGAGAACAATATACCCGCCTCCCGGTTCAGTTTTATACTTTCATAGTATTTTTTGGAGGGAGTTCTCTATTTGTCTATATTTGAGATAGTTGTTACCGGGTGGATCAGTTCCAACTTCCTTGAAGGTTACCCGAATCGAAAGACGCCTGGAGAAGGCTGAATGGCACAACTGCCAAAATGCCTTAGTAATATGACTACCAACAAAGAAAAAAAAAGAATTAGCCGGATTAAATGTAAATGATAACTATTCTTTACAGACATATAGTTAAAACTTATAAATGAGAAGTATTTAATGTCTTTTTTTGCCAAACATTCGCAGAAAAAAATATGGTACATTTTTATCGATCACAATGGAAGTATTTGACGTATTGAATCCATTGTCAAATTCAAAACAAATTACTAATCCGATAAAAACAACATTGGTATTTATGACAACGTTAAAGCAGTAATGATAATAGCTTCTTAATTCATTAAAATAAAAATATAATTAAGTTATTATGGTTTTATTAATTTATTATTTATGAAATGTATTATTATTTATTAAACTATTATTTCTTAAAGTAAATTATTAAATTACTAATCTGGTAAAAACATCTATGTTTATAACAACGTTAGACCAGATAGGTTAGATTTCTTAATTCTTAGTTTCATTAAAAAATATATATATATTTAAATTACTAAATTATTAGGGTTTTGTTATACTATTATTTTTATTGAACTATCATTATTTATTAAACTTTTATAATTTATTTATCTGTTAAATATATTAGTGTTTATTAAACTAAATTACTAATTCGATAAAAAAAAAAAACAACATTGATATTTATGACAACGTTAAATCAGTTATGTTAGGAAGGAATTCCTAGTTACATTAAAATAAAAACATATTTAAAAATTAAAAAGAATATTTATAAATATATATATCAAAGGGTAATTAGTATGACGGTAAATGACACGGTTGGGACATACTTGTAATTGTGTTTTATGAATCTATTTATTTTATATAATATGATTCTCACTGTATAAGGGGCACTCGAAAGGGGAAACTGATGAGTAAAATCTGTCAAGTAGGCAACGATAACAAATGCAAATAAATGTAAACATTTTCGTAAACAATTTGTATCACAGGAACACCACATGTACGGTATATGAAGAAAACATTAGACCCGTTGTTAAACGATAGAATAAGGGAAAAACTTATACAGTGTTCCCGAATTGATTGATTTTTTTTTTTACCACTTATCTACCTTTTACAGGTTATTTAAGGCCAGACATTTTTTAAGATTATGAGAATGTTTTGAAGATTACTTAAATCACAGCTGGAGAGGGAGAAGAGGTGAATTCATACCTTTTCCGAAGATTATTTGTGCGTAAGTGAATATAATGAACCTGACTGGAATTGGAACTCGGGGAGACGTATTCCAATTCGGACCCATTATTAATTATACCACCCGCACATACAAGCTTGTAGCACCTATTATTTCCAAGCGGCCGTTCATCTATGTATTCACCAGGTTTGAAATCTCAGAAATTGTATAAAAATGTAAGACCAACAATCTGTAACTAATATCAGCCAACAGGAGAAAGGGAAAAATGTTTTCTCCGTGAAGTTAATCAAATTTGTAACAACTTAAAATTGAAGAAGTAAATCCCAAATCGCATAGAGCAAAGCAAACACTGTTCATTGTGAAATGTATTGTCCCATAAATGAATGAATATCCGAAGCTGATAAATGTAATTAATTTGTTATATTTGTAAGTTATTTCCCTTTGGTCCAGTGGATAAAGACATTAGTTAGATCCAGTGATTAGACCCAAATAGATGTGAGTTCAATACCACGCTACAGTAGAGGGAAACCAAAAAAACTTGGAGTTGAGTTAAAGTGAAATAACTGAAACAACCAGAAGAGGCATGGCACGGGGAACTAGAAAAATCTACCCCAGTGGACGAAATAAAGGGCTCGGTTCGATATTCCAATCACCTGAAGAAGGTCGAAGCGTACAACGGCCGAAACGTTGTGAATATGGACAGGAAAATGAGAATCCAGTCCGAATAATATAAATCATGTAAATAATCATAATACCACATTTCAGAGAACATTAAACCAATAATGTCAGTAATTACTTCTTAAACATTAGCCTAGTTAAAAAAAATATATATTAAAAAAGTTATCTCTAAAAGTAATTAACGCATAACTCGAGTATAGGCAAGTTTTTTTTTATGGATTTATACACAGGTATCATTTTTAAGAGGTCAGAAAACATGCATCTTCGGTGACGGGTTGGACTATACTCGGCTAAATCTTTTCGGAACGGGTTAAAATTCATGCCCAAAAGTTCAGGAATTGCGCTATTCATGAAGTCGACTTATAGCCGAGTATATACGGCATGTAAAAATGGTATATAGTATGACAGTGACTCTGACATACGGTTAGGACAGATATTTTTAATTTTATTTTATGAAAGTATTTACTTTATATAATGTACCTCACACTGTATAAGGACGCACATGAAAGTTAAAATTGACGAGAAAAATCTACTAAGTAGACAAAGATTTGTTAGTAATAAAATGCAAATAAATGTAAACATTTACGTAACCAATTTGGGTCACTGGAGCACCCCGTATACTTCAGCCACATCGAATTTTTATTACATATTATATACTATTTACAAATTATTGTTCTCATTTTTATTGTCTAAAACTCCAGTGTTCTTCCTTGTCCATTATTCCACAGGGGCTTATAACTACGCGTTTCCCTGCGCACATGATCAGCTATGCTAGATTTCATTGCTTCTCCACTCATGTCGATTTGTTTCTCAGATGAAACTCTTCCCCTCTCTTCTGTTGCCTGATATCAATTACAAATTGTTGGTTTTAAACATTTTATACGATTCGCAAGCATATTATAAATTTTCCCTACTCTACCGTTTACCAACGGGTCTGACAAATAATTTGCTTTGGCAGTGAGTATTCATCAAATACGCAGTTGTGTACTTTGCGATAGTTTAACAGTGTAGAAGATTTTTTTGTGTGAATGATTTGGTAATATAAGACATCAAATATTTCAATGTTCTCCCAGCCTTACATTTAGATGGCTGGATGTTTCACCATTATATTCATTGTCATGCACCTGATGAAGGCTGGACAGCAAAACGAACGAAAGTCGTGGGAAAAAAAAGAGGAGTACCATTGTTCGCACATAAATTATGTAAATAATAACAATAACTGTTCATCCCAGAAATTCAGACGGAAATGCAATTTTGTTTAGGGCAAGGAAGTTTGAAGAAGCATGTCGCCGTTTAGCCTGGTTTTATAGTCGGCATTTTCCTTTTGATTTACTGCCTCTCAAGGCATAACAGCCCACTCTGCTCTGCTATTTAACCATTAACTGGCAGACGATAAATTCACACATTTTTCAAATATCCGTGCTAAATGAATGAAAAAAATATTTACACTATATTAATCGGACTGTTGTCCTCGTCTTTATTGGATATTTACGACATTTCGGTGGTTGTACGCTCCGGCATTCTTCAGGTGATATACGTTGGAATTTCGATTCGAATGCTTTATTTAGTTCACTGTGGTGGATTATTCTCGTTCCACGTAACATGCCTCAGTTTCAGTTGTTTCCCTTTAGTAACTAAAATCTCAAATTTTTTTATTCAACTCTGCTGTCACATCTTTTAGTGTCAAGCCACTGGATTACTTCAACCAAATAAATGGTCGGAATGCAAATTCAAAGTTTATCACCTGAAGAAGGCCGGAGCATACAAAGGCCGAAACGTTAAGAATATGACACTATGACAAGGGCCACAGTCCGAACAATGCGAATAGTGTAAATAGTTGCAATGCATTATCTCAGAAATACAGACAGATGAATGAAAAAGAGTTGGAAAGAATCTGAACTCAGCACAATAAATTGTTACGCAAATCACATGTTCATGCCATAACAGAATGTATTGATTTCTAAAGTATGTGTTTGTTGAAGACTTAAGTATTTTTCTCTATACGAATGTGTGGGGAAACCCAGACTTTACTGAATAATAATCTTCTTCGAGACAAAATTGTTATTGTTGAAGAACTGTCTAGATTTGTACAGATATTTATAAGATATTTATTAGTCTAGCCCAAGGCTAAACGTGTAGATGACCTAGAGAATATCGAACTAGCTAGGGTAGTGATTATTTTTTTTTAGATTAGCTTATAAAACATGACCGGTCGCCCTGTGTAAACACACTTATGTACAAGCATATTAGTGATTGTTGTCACTTCCTAAATTTAGCTCAATTTTTTGCACGAGGTCACAAACACTGCAGACATAGATGAACACGTCAGAAAACAAAACACACTCAGGCGTTTATCTTCTATTTTTATTTGTCCGGTCCCTTTAAGTAATTGGGGCTCACGGCTCTCCCCAATTTTGTTTTTTGTTGTTGTTAGTAACTATTGTCACTTTTACCACTCATCTTGGTCTCTGTTCGGCCATCCATCCATTCTCACAATCATGGTTGTTAGGCTAGTCGCTATTTCTCTCTGCTTGTCTTGTCTAAGGTATATCCTGTGAGTGTTAAATTCTCTACGGCCTATTTCCTCATTATGTGTACCAGTGAGTGACATTCTGGTTATAAGTATAAATTTCCCTGCTGTTCATATTTTGCTTAAATCTTCCTCGTTGCCTACATTTTCTGTGCATGGTATTCTCAGCATTTGCCGGGAGAAACGCATTTCATACGTTTCAAGGCTATATGAAGTGATTACCTAGTATTCATTCCCCTATAGGAGGTTAGATATTACATATCAGTATAGTATTCTTTTTTTTCTAAGAATAAATATCCTTAGAAACAAAGGAAAAAAGCTATCCATTAATATTTTAATAGAAAGGTTAGCCTATTACCTTGTTTCTGATATTCCCCATCTTTTGAACAGGATTATAGGTTTGTCTCTTGTTTACTATTGGGTTTCTAGTTATTTTTTCTTTTTCACTTTCACTCCCGATAAACGATTGAATCTTAGAGGCATTATCGTCTTATTCAGAGGTGAAAGGATTAAAAATAAAATGACGTCTTTCGCTATTGCTGTCTATGGTGCGCCATGTCATATTTTTCATAGTCTGTTACAACACACCCAAGAGACTTAAAACTTATAACTCTGTGATTTGGACGCTTACTGTCGTGAGTCCTTACCTATAACTACAGAATGAACTCTTCCTAACACTATGTATACTACGCCTGTCAAAAGAGAGGGACGAAAACCCACGTAAAACTCGGCCTTATGCCACATCTTTCCCTCGTGGTGGGGGGGCAAGTAAATATCGAATCGAGTCTAGCCGTTTCGGCTTGACTGTCGAACTCTCTGCCTCTGATCAGAGATGAACCCGGACGAGGCTCCGCCGAAGGGCAGAGTCTCGTTCCAGGAAGTTGACCAAACAGATTCTGTTTTTACAGTTTCTACGGGCATTTTTTGGCCGAGCATACGGGCTAGGAAAAACCCACATAAAACTCAGCCTTGTGCCACATCTTACCCTCGTTGGAGGGGGGGGCAAGTAAATATCGAATCGTGTCGAGTCGCTAGTAGTTCAATCCAAACCAGACTTACAGTCATACTAACACACCTTGTATTATTATTTCGTGTAATATACCTTCGTTATTTCTACTCTTGTGTTCGTGTTGTTCTTCCTTGGTCCTAACTTGGACCATAACACTTTTACATTGTTAAAGTTTACATTGTTAGATTATTTTTGTTGAGCCGAAAAACGAACACTGTAAATTTTCACTTTATTTCATAACCTATTTTTATTGTGCACTTGTCTTTTTGTTTACCATTTTATTTTATTCTTATTTCCCGAATACTAAATTTGCTCGTCAATTACCTACACTTATATCATGTGCACCCACAACCTTCCTTGTCTCATCATACACCCACCTGCACAGATAGAAATTTTCGAACACTTATTTGCCGGCCAAGATACGCAAGAAAATTCGTGGCTTGCATTCAGAGGACTTTTCAAAATTATAACAATTCGTATTTCAAATAATGTGATTGCAACATTATGATACACACAAGTAAATCAATCCCTCTTGTCTTCATGCATCCAAAATCATTCAGGTGGTAATGCCACAAAGATGCAAGGGTTTATAGGGAATGAAATAGAAAGAGGAAAAATGAGAATGGGGAGGATTGAGGAAAGGACAAAAAAGGAACAGGATTCAAGGAGACGGCGATTGACATTGCATTTATATTTTTCAAGAAAGAAATCGGAAGGAATTCTACAGGTGGGTAGTGCGAGAAAAGAAGCAGTTAGAGTAGAAGTGGTGATTTCATCATTTAACAGAAAATCGGTGGGACCTGTTTGCCGAACTTGTAGCATGCTTAAATTCATGTAGTCAGGGCACCAAGGAAAAAAACTCATACGGACAGATGCCATGAAAATATTTGTAGAAGAGGGAAACTACGTTAGGTCTGTGTAGCAATGACTGAAGTCGAGATGCATTGTTAGGATCGATTATATTACAGTTCATTCTTTTGTGATTTTGTCATGATTCTCGAGATATACAACAAGAGCAGAGGACCAGATATGAGAACATCATTCAAATGCCCGAAAGAATGCTAAATTTATAAATGTGCAAGATGGATTCTGTCGTCACGCGGGGAACCATCTTTCCTTGTAGGAGATGAAGCAATTGATTTGATATAGACGTTAGTGTATAATGGAAATTTCCAGCCAGATACGCAAGAAAATTCCTGGCTTGCATTTAGAGGACCTTCAAAACTATAACAATTCTTATTTCAAATAATATGATTGCAACATTATGATACACACAAGTAAATCAATATCCCTTTCAGGTTTTTCTCTTACATGATTTGAGCAGGTTTGCTGTTACACCCGGTATATATATATATATATATATATATATATATATAGAGAGTATATCAAACAAAAGTCTATAGAAACATATGCTTGCAAATGTTTCGTTCTTAAGTTTAAAGTTGACAGTAACGCAGGTAAATGTACAATCCATGATACAATCTTCAAATAGACATTACCATAGTTTGTGGTGGCACTGATCATGTTTCAGCAATGCATATGATAAATAGCACTAAAGAATGGATGACTCGGATGTCTTCGGTCTCAAAATGCAACCTGATACAGACGTGCAGCTTCGTGTCCATTACCATTCGCACGGTCGTATGTAAAAATCACCTCTGCCTGTTCACGATATACGTAACCTGCCATTGATAAATGGAACACTACCCAGTTGACTCACTACAGCATACGGTAAACGTGACAGACTATCCACAAATGTACACGAATGATTTATTAAAAAATACGTTCTTAAGTAGGCGCCCGAGGGGTTCGTCAGTGATGTTATTTGACTTGGTTCATTAGGGAGTTTCGGGCCTTTCAACATCATACTCCCCGTCACCAAATCGACCCAATCAGGGGAGATCAATCTCTGATGCCTCCATCTCAGTATTTAATGTAAGAAATATACAATTTTTGCATATGGCCTAAAAGGGGAGGGCTTGAGGCTGGTCCACTCTAACTATCCTATACCTAGCTAATCCGATTCATGACCCATTCACTCATTACAATTTCCACATTCACCATAAAAGTTCATCCGTCACCATTCAATCATCCATACACCACGATACCGCATTCTCTCAAGGGGGGCCTAGAAAACGCACCCCATGCCATAAAAATTTAATGAGGATAAATATTATACATAAAAATCTAATAATGAAGAATGAGAGGGGAGGGAGATGAACCCAATAATAACCTAAAATTCAACACAAAATAAACTAGACATAATCGATGTTAGTAGGGGCCGTCCAACCCTCAAAACGGAGAGGCCGCTGTATTCTGCCAATGGGACAAAATCAAGAATCTCTCTTGCTAAGGGAGTGGTAAAAGGATAATTATACAGACATGGGAAATAAAAAGCTGACTTAGTTGAGATAAAAGGGGGCCAAAACAAACTGGGGCGGTTGGGAATCTCAAGCTGAATCATAACCAAAGAAGTGGTCGAGAAACAGGCTGGGAACAACACTTACTCACATTAACTAGGTACACAAAAGCTTGTCTAGCCTAACCAGGGGAGGGCTTCAGAGGAAGCCGCCCCTATGTGACATAGGTAGACCTAAAAGAGAAAATCAAGGCTAGCCCTGTTAACACGAGCCAAGCTCGCCTCAGTCACCACCTTTCGCTAAAGACTGTCGAATGCAATCGTTTTCTATCGGTTCTAATCTTTATCTTGAGCTGATGCTCAAAGAATCGGATCAGCTCCTGATGAGAAAGACGGTTGCCTCGCAAGACTTCGTCCTGTCGTGTCGTCCAAATCACCATTCGGGCCGTGGCCAGCAGCGTCAGAAACACCATTCGTTTCACCCCAGAATACGGGACGACACATTGTCACACGCGTATGCGCGATCAATAGGCACGAGCTTTTCGGGAGCGAGAAGAGCCGTCAAATCGGCCGAGATGTTCGTATAAGGGGCGGACCCGGGGACAATGGTAGAAGGCTGGCGAAGCCGTTTCTTCTAACCCAAGGCCACACCGTTCACAATCATGCAAATCCGCCAAGCCCCATATTAAGTCCTTGTCATTGAGAGGCAGCCGATCACGAGCCAATCGACAGCTAAGCGAAAACTCAGAGTTACTGAGATAATCCGACGCTGGCGCCCAAGACCAGAAAGAGCGAAACTCCTCCGAGCTGCTCACATAGGGAATCCTTCGCGACTCCCTCCACTAGATGAGCGATAGAAGACTTTCCTAGGCTGAGAAAGGTCACTGGACCGAGGAACAGCCAACAAGGCCGACCGACACTCGCGAACGAAATCCGATTGATCCCGGGGTTTATGGTGTCGCTCAACCTGCGAGATGGGGGGATTGATAGTAAGGAAAGGGAAAGCGTCCCTAAAAATCCTCGCCATAATCGAATCTCCTGTCAAAGCGCGGTGTAGGAAATTCAACCTCGAGGCGAGTTTGTAGGTCGCCAAATGTGTCATTCCCAGCCCCCTATGAAACGGACGTAGTGCACAGACTCGTCTGTTGACACGATTCCCACGTCTCCTCCAAAGGGCCCCGGAAGATCGACCCCCTTGTATCCTTTTCGTACTGATCAAGCGCCTTCAGTACTGCCTTAATATCGCTGCAGGACGACATGAAAGAAGATACATCATCAGCGTACGCGGAAACTTTGGCTCGTAATTCATCGTAAGGCCGGACTGCACGCCCTGTCACTTAGCCGCCGAAGGAGAGGCTCCAACGCCAAAGCATAGAGTAGGGGCGACTGTGGAAAACCCTTACGAACCGATCTAGACAGCGCAAAAGCGCCCGACAACTTCCCGTTCACCTGTACCACAGCACTGGCGGAGCGATACAGGAGGCTAATCCAGCGGCGGAAGTCGGGTTCGAATTCGGTGGCCTGCAGGACAGCTGCATGGTAGCGATGGTCAACCCTATCAATTGCCTTGGACTGAACTAAATTGATCAGCGCGGCCTCATCGTCGTCTTTCACACCCTCTATGATCGTGCGGATCAGATACAGGTTGCTTTGAATTGTTCGGCCCCTCACAGAACAAGTCTGTTCAGGACCCAACAGAGACTCGGCAACTGACTTCAAACACTCCTGCAGGATCTTGGCCAAAAGCTTTAATTCTGTGTTTAACAGAGTTATGGACCTATAATCATCTAAATCCCGCCCAACACCCTTGCCTTTTTTCAACAGCGTGATCACAACCCTGGAAATCCGGTTAGAGATGGAGCTCGAGCGGAACCAGTTGTTGAACACCACAGTAAAAATCCTGACAAAGATATGCGACAGTCTCAAGTACAATTCATAGGACAAACCATCCAGACCGGGCGACTTGCCTCTGCCGACCTTCTTCAATGCCGCATAGACTTCGCCCACGGTGATCTCTCTCTCGCAGTTAGCCCCTTCCTCCGGCCAAAGCCGAGGAAAGTCAGTCAAATTGCTGAGAAACTCCTCCTCACGGAGACCAGGCTCATTGGTAAACCGGCTCTCAAAATGCCGCCGAAACGCCTCGCACATATTGTCAGTGGCCCGAAGAGTATTCCACTCCGGGGAATTGACCTCACGAATATAAGGATAGAAACCTTGACGAATCTCTTCCTTGCGCAGATCTGCGCCCATGTTCCCAGCTTCGGGAGACATATTGTTTAACCTATGTCTAATTACCTGGCCCATGTAGCGCTCGCTACTCAACAGCTCCAGCGTCTCCCTAGCTAAGGTTATCTCTAGGGGATCCCCTCCCCCAACTCCGCCCGGTAAAAACTAGCCTTAAGCGTCTTCACCTTTTCAGCTCTATCTAGGGCGAGCCGTTTGCGGAAATCAGTGGTGAAGGACCTAATCCTATCCTTAAGTCTCTCCCACCACTTATTCCCGATAACCGCCCTGGCTTTTTTTTTTTGTGGATAGCAGTTTCAATGGATAACCGAGGAGGTAACCTTTATGTTCCTAAATTTAACCCTTTTCCCTAAGTATTGTGTAGCGTCTTACACTAAATACTTGCTGTTTTTATTTTATTGTGCTTTGTTCTTTTAGAGGACGGGTTACTTAAGCTCAACCCTACTATCACTTATTTTTCGTTTAGCCAGATTTTTAACATTATTACAGGTCAGCTAACTTTAAATGGATGTATTCGCAAAATGAAAATAATTGTCCATAAACATCGCGTATATTTTTTTGATGTATACACAAAAAATAATATATAAAATAAATTAAAATAAATAAAAAAATAATAGAAACACATAAAGCACCATAATTTTCCTTAATATTGATTTAAAACTATTTAAAAATTTGAAGGCAGTTAAATACAATAAACTACGAAATACTCTAGAAATTAAATTAAACTACGAAAGAAGTGCGATCTGCTATACAATACATTCTTATGTCCTTTGAAATAAAATATTAAGTAATAACGAAGCTTCATATTATATGTATATATATATGTATAGCCTAAAACCGATGACAATTAAACTAATAAAATAAAATAAAAATAATATACAAAGGATATATAGCGATGATCGAGAGAAAAACTCTATATATACACTATGTACGTGTTATGATTTCGATTAAAATATACAAAATGTGAAATATTCGTGCTAAAAATAAATTAAAAAAAATATGAGAATAGTAGACAAAAAGCCTTACGAGATGTGTCGCGCCGAAACCGCTAAAAGGTAAATAGTAATTTAAAATTACCGCGTATAAATTGGGTTTAACATAAAAAACAAAACATATTTAAAAATAACACAATTTACAAATAGATACGGAATATTTGTTGACTGTACCTGTACAATTCGAGTCATGTATTTACACTTAAAAAAATGATTATTATATTATTGCCATATTACAATTATATTAATAATTATTATTTACCCGACTTGATAATATTTACTATTTTGTTACATTGAAGTCCAAGAGCTATCACGCTTACTCCATAACCATTTTGCTGTCCTTTCTGCTGTATTAGTTATGGTCTGGATCGCCTTTCTTTTGTTAGCACCTACTACGCTAATGTCTGTTAGAGCTTTGCATAGGGACCTTGCAACAAAACCCCTTACACCCACCTCGATTGGCAAACAGCTTGATTTCCATCCATTGTTTTTACAACTGGTTATTAATTCATGATATTTTAGCATCTTCGGCATGGGCTTCATCAAGGCACTTCCCAAGTCATTTCCCACATTATTACTTTCTTAATATTCTTTGAGAAGAATACTAAATCTGGGCGTAATGATGTTTGCACGATGTGGTCAAGAAATTTTAGTCTTTTCCTTAAGTCTATCCTTAATTCCCAGTCTGTTGCCAATGACAGAGTATTTGCTATGTTCTTGTCCTTTTTTGCCAGCTCTATGAGATTCTATAGATCTTTTATCTAGGTTTAAAGTATTAGCACTGATGGCCATACTAACTATCTTTGCTATATCTTTTAAGATTTCATCATGCCTCTATCTATACCGACCTTCCATTAGTGCCGTCTTATAGCTACTTAGAATATGCTTTAGAGTTCCTTGACGCGAACACAATTGGCATGAGAGTGATTCTGTTTTATATCATAGGTGGAGGTTGGTAGGACTGGGAAGGGTGTCGTATACAGTCTTAATTAGGAACTTTATATTGATATCATTACGCCATATATCAGACCAATGATTTTCCTATAAATCATGGATCCCAAATTGGTCCACGCATCTTGTTGCCTTAGTCCTACCATCTTTGCCACCGTTTTCTCCTCCTCACCCTTACGTACTTCTTGTATTAAAATGTTCTTTTCTTTACCTTTAGCTCTGTTCACCTGAATGGTAGAAAAATATCACAAATGTAACCTCGTCTATACACCCAGTCATCTACCTTAAACTTTCTTTAAATTTTATAACTGAAAAACGAAGGATTTTCTGACATATGTTTTATCGAATTTTGCCCTTGTTTTGTGTGAGGTACCCACCCCCAAAATTTGTAAAAGTACTTTTGCTACATCACACACACATACACGCGGGCGCGCAAACACACACACATGTATATGTGCTGAAAATGCAAACAATGTTGGTGTAACCAATAGACAATTTGCCAGATATAATACCTTAAACAACAACAAAAAAAATAACAACGAATAAGGAAATAAAAAAACATGTAAAAAACTACCTACGCATTAAAGTCGTGATCGCCTAGATTATTTCAGTCAGTTACAGGATTAGGCGGTCATGATATCTTTCGATATATGATTGACGACGCACAGCAGGTTGCCATTTCTTTCTGCGCTAGACCAGTTGTCATCCAATGTGATAGATCCAGGCCTACCCTGCTATTCGTATCTTTCCCAAGGGTATTAGCACGTAAGTGAAAGTACTGGATTCAATTGGAATTCGAATCTCCGATGCTTCAGTCCGTGTCGCTATCCATTACACCACCGGGTCCAATTTATGAGCAATTAGCGTGCAACTAAACAAAAATCGACAGTACATTTTTATAATAAAATGAGCAACAATGGATTTTTATTGTAATATAACAATGAATGCAACACTAAAATTATATGGAATTACAATTTTATAGTAAACTTAACAACGATACATTTCATCATCTTCAATATATATATATATATATATATATATATATATATATATATATATATATAAAACATATCTTTTAATCTAAAAGTATAAAATTATGTACAAAATATCTGTAGTTGAAAGCATAAAATTACGTATAAAATATTTAGATTTCAGCATTATATAACCCAAATATTGATACCGCCCAACCAAAGAAGCCATATTAAAAACACTTTTATGTCATTTGTCTATATTATAGCTTACAATTTCTTAAAGGAATCAAACTGTATTCCAAAATATAAAATCAACAAAACTACAACATAAAACACACACACACTCATATCACCGTCTCTAGTAATCCTGTCCTCACAAAAGCTGAGTATCATTTTCAATATATTCAACAAAATAAAGAATAAATTATATCATATTTTTATTACTTCAAGGCTCTCAAGAAAAATTAAATGTTGACATTAAATGACCCATTAAGGAGTTGATATGCAGTTAAATCAATCAACTACAGATTCATGCTTTCTTACTGCTTTCATAAATATTTTCATTTAAACAACTTTGAATAAAATAAACGACTAATCGCTATAACCAATTTTCTTACGTACGGTGCACTCTTCTGTATTTTTTAACTTTAGGAAATTCCTATAATTACAATAAAATAGGAAAAAAAAAAGAATACAAATATATATTTTAATCTCATTGTTTTTATTCCACATTCCCATTTTTTTCAATCAAACAAGGTTTATTATGTCCCTTTCTATCCAGACCGTCATACTCATCTTGTTATACCCCTGGGCTTCTTCGGGTATCTCTCCTACGAGGGTAGGATGAAAAGTCTATAAACTGACTATGAAGGTATGATACTAGAACTGTGAAAATTGGCATGTATTAATTTCAAATCTTCTGATGAATATCGGCTTAGTTTACCTGGAAGGAAACATATATCTGACTGTTCATTGAAGGTTTCAAATGTAATTAGTACAGACTTCTCTTAGAAAATAGACAAATTAATGCCATCGTGGTGCTATCGATACATACAAAAAAGGCTTTAGTACGCCACTCCCAGATTCTAGCGGAATCAACAGTAAAAAGTGCGTAGATAAGTTACCTACATTCATCAAGTTTAGCAGCATGGTTTTAGCAAATACCTGCAGAAAAAGGGGTTTAGTCCCCAGGAAAATTCATGCTAATATGATTGATACATTAGGTAGGTGATATAGTTGCTACATCAAGATGGGGTCTCTCTAGCTTTATCAGCAGTGCAAAAGTGGGCAGTTGAATTTATGAGATGAAAGGAGAGTTTTGGAAACTGCAACTGCTACCAATGAGGAAAACATTGATCGTGTTCACCTCATGGTGATGGCTGACAGGTGATTGATTATAAATGAAATAGCCAATGCTATTAGCATAGGCAGTGAAATTGTTCGGAATATTCTACACAATGAATATGGCGTGACAAAAGTTTCTACTACGTGGGTACCACGTCTGCTACCTGATAAAAAGCCTAAGAGGCTGATCTTTTCACGGGAACATCTGGCATTAACGTAGAGCTTGCTGATTTCCTTGGATGTTTCCTACCCCAGTATGTTTATTGAGTTCATAACGAGTCAGATTCAATGGAAACATCCCTCCTCGCCTGCTCCAAAGAAGACCAGTGCTGTTTCATCTGCAGAGAAGAGGGTAAGCACGAATTTTTCGGATGCAAAATATCTTGTCTATTAACTATCTTCAAAATCGCTATAACATCAATGGAGAGTACTATGACAACTTGCTGAGGCAGTTGCGAAAGGCTATCGACACCAAACGCCCGGTAAAACTGTTTTATCAGGACAACCAGCTTGCTTTTAATGGCTGCTGTGCGTTACTGTAGCTTTGAATTGGTTGATCACCCTCCCTATTATCCTGATTTGACTACCATCTGTGATGCGGTTATTAAGAAGATATGAAATCAAAGAATCACCGCTTCATTGATAGGCTATAAATTTTCCATTCCATCCCTCTAATATGCGTTGCTATTTGGACCATTCTGCTCAATAAAGTGAAGATAACTGGTGAGCATGATCTGATTTGAAACCTCCTCCAAGATTACATAGGATCTACCTACTCCGGTGAATTGAATAAAGGGTTTTGTTCGAATTTTCAAGATGGTTGATGGAAACACATCACTTCCAGTTTCTTATCTCCTACTTATGATCTTCAAAAATTTAAATGAAACATCCATCGCCATCATCTGACTTCCTGGATCTGATCTTTTATTGTCCTTTCTTCTCACTTTTCGTTTTCTGTCCCTCCTCTGTAATCCCTTGTGTCTTACTGGAATAATAAAGAAAAAAAGCCTGTGAAAGCATTGTGAGTATAGCAACCAAGATGATCATGCTAGGCCGAAGAATAAAACATGCAATAATGACAATTCCTCGTCTCAAAAGATTTCAATTGAGATAAAACTTCACTATTTAAAAAAATATTTCGAAAATTAAGAAAGAAACACTTTGTAAAGACATTTGTATGAATTGTACGAAATAGCAATACTTTCAAACATAGCTATATTTTCTCGCTCGAGAGTATGCATAGATACTTAGACACATTTACATACTCGCAAATAAGTGTAGCAAATATTTGTAGTTGCTGGCCTATAGATTTTTACTTATGTGTATATATCAAATTGTAATCAATCTTATTTCTTTCTCCAAGGAAGTATACAAAACAAAATGTATTTGAACGCGCTTTTCACAAACTTACCATTCTCCTTCCATTACCATAATGCACTCTGTCGAAAGGCGATAATGTACCCGACAGCTTCAATATGAGCTACTAACGGGCATAAAATGCACAGAGAAAGCAGAAACGCAACCGCATTTGGCAAGTGTGCAAACGCTTTTTTGTATGATTACACAACCTCGCGTTACCGAACTGTCAATAACTGTCTGATATATATATATATATATATATATATATATATATATATATATATATATATATATATATATGATGTAATATTGTATTTTATGAACACATGAATCGAAGTGTGTATTGATATATTATCTTTATTTGTCTTTCGTTCTCTAGCCAATCTTCCTTTTCCGAATCCATATAATTGGATTGAGACATTGGGGATAAAAATATATGAGGTAACACTCTTATGATTACGAAATGTTATAAAAGGTCCTGATATAAAATAAGTCAGAAGGGTACAAATCCCTGAAATCACACATCACATAAATTCATTTCTATGTGGCGATCCCATTTCGTTCCGAGTTCTCTGTAACGATAACAATATCCGTCTGTTTCTACCGTCATCTCGAACACAATCCGATTCTATCGATCTATCTGAGCTGGTCTTAGTTTCAGTGTAAATCATGCACTATTTGAAAGGAATTTTGTTTTCAGATTAAAAAGGGGAAATATGTGCCCGATTCCTGTCGAGTGAAACATTTTCTTTAAATACTTTCAAAATGTAGGCCGATAGATATTAAATTTGCTGTTTAAATAAAAAAGGGAAATGGTTACTCAAAATATTGTAATTTATAAAGATGTAATCGTTGGTTTTTATTTATTTTTTTTTTAACCGACTCGGCCACGAAGGGCGTAACCAATCAAGCAAGGCTAAATCGGATCTAACGACAGTTTATCCTGTAAAACGGAAGCAGATTCGAGTCCTGCAGGAGAGCTGATGAGTTTTCTTTAATAAGATTTCGTGATTATTCAAACCGGTTGACGAAAATAAATATACTATTTAAAATAAATGGAGCCTCGACTCAAATATGGGTATCCACTAAAAATTAAGTTGAAAGTGATATCAAACGTTAAACATAAAAATGTCTTTAATAAATAAATTGTCGGACTGTGTCCATTTCTTAATATATGACGTCATTTGTTTATATTTGATACGCCATGAGCAGTTATGAATGTACGAGATTCATGGAAGATTGAAGTTTATAAGCAGTAAATTCAACCTTGCCAACAGAACGATCCTTTGTGGCCGAGCGGTCAAGGCACGTCAGCGTAAATGACGGTTCCGTATAGGATGCAGGTTCGAATCCTGTCAAAGGACGAATATTTTCTATTCAGGCCGGTAAATGTTATTTAATACTGTTTATTATAAACAGAGCATTTACTTAAATACGTGTATCTATAAAAAGAACGTTAAACATAAAAATGTATTTAATAAATAAATTGTCGGACTTTGTCCATTTCTTAAAATATATATATATATATATATGAATCTGTTCAAATTTATCTCAGCCGATCCTGTCTATCTACAGACATTGCTACGTGGAAATACCCTTGCACAAGGTATTGATCCAGCTCTTTTCACTCCCATAGCTACGGCTAAATATCAGGATAGACTGAGCTCTAGATCTTTGGGAAAGTGAATGTTTATCCATCTAGAGAGAGTTGCGCCCCGTCAGTCACCTGCTGCTGCACATGCAGTACATCTGAGTCTGGCGATCGTAATCAAATTTATCCTTTAAAGATGAACTACTTAAGAGTTAAACGTAAAGCAAGAAACATTCAACAACATTCTTATTCATAAGGGAAATCACATGGAAAACAGAAGAAATAGATACTTAGGACGGAATGCTAGGAATGATACGAGTTGGATATTATCAAGTTTTACCCAAGGCCACATTTATAGAGCACGGAAGAAGAAACGAACTAACGATAAACTGTTTGCGTAATCATGAAGTGGACCACTTTACTTGAACTACGGACCCTAGAAGTTGCATGAATTTACTTTATTTCTTAAGAGCATTTTAAAATTATTTAGGAAGAAATAGAATCATGCATGAGGTTCTAGGAGACTAAAGCTCAGAACTAGAGCCCTATTTCAAAAACTCCACGTTCCATTTGAAGCGACACATTTTAGTCTACGTTTGTGGTAATTCACTGTAGTTGGCTTCTTCTTTCCTTTTATGTGTCATGCCTTTTCAGGCCGGAGGCGATCATAGTTCTTCACTTCTCTCTAGCCCTCTAAGCTCCCAGTAAGTTCCTTCCCTCTGCTTCCTCTCCCAGACTACGTTCTGCCATCCACCTCCTCAAGTTTGTCAGGTATATCACGCGATGCTTTCCCTTGTCTCTCTTTCCCTCTATTCAACCCGTGATTATCAGATTCTCCAGGCACTTCTTCCTCATTAAGTGCCCCAGAAACTTCAGCTGCCTGTTTCTGATGTTAAGTATAAGCCCTCTCCTTGTTTGCAACCTCTCTAAGACCTCATCGTTGCTCACGCGCTCGGTCGATGATATCCTTAGTATCCTTCTGTAGAACCGTATCTCTGTCGTCTCTTTGAGGAAATCGTCAAACATTCGCTACCGTAAAGAAGAACAGATGTCACGTAACAGCTCAGTATTCTTTTCTTTGTTACCAAAGAAATCCTCCTGTCTCGCAATACTCTGCTCAGCATTTGGAATGTGTCCTTGGCTATCCAAATACGTCTACGGATCTCAGCGTCGCACTTATCGTCCTCTGTCAAGACGCTTTCCAGATATTTAAACTTCGGCGTCTGCTTGATTCTAGTGTTCTCGATCTTTAAATCACATTTCAGGCTCTTGCTCTTACTGATGAACATGTAGAAGATATTAAAATAAATTTTGGTTTTTCACTTGAAATACCTTTAGCTTATTTAAATGAAGAAAATTTAAGATTTATGCCTTTCTTCTAGAAATTACATTTATTGAAAAAAACAAGCATCTATGTAAAAATTACTAAAAATATAATCTAATCATCTCAGTCGTGTCATTTGAAAATTCAATCAGCGTTAATTTAACATTTTTGACAAAATTTATTTTATATTCATATTTATGAAATTTTATTCCCAAAAGCCTACACTAATGGTATGTCTTTATTCCATATTGCGTATGGCTGCTTCTCAAAGGTAAACTAGATTTCAATTTTTACCTTAATTCTTATGCCGTAATATAACTTTTTCTGCACAGCATTAAAGAAAACTATTGCCTTGTTAGTAAATCTGATCAGTTTGATGAGGTCAAATTGGCGGTTGAAATCATAAACGACTTTAAATCTTTTGTGAGCTGGGCTTGTTCATTTTAACGCCTCCAAAACGAAACTGCTCTTCATCATTTGAGAGACCTCCTTCTGCCTTCCACCAGTACGGCTGATGCTAACTTCCAGATTCGTTGCGCCTAACATTTTCGGATGACATGAAATAGAAATACTATAGTGAATCCATTGTTTGGTCAGCTGCTAAGAAAGTTGTTTCCTTGTGTCGTGCGTGACAATTTTTCTCTGCACATTTATAAAATTATTATTCGTCTCTGCTTAGAATATTGTTGCCACATATGATCCGGTGCTTTTGTTATATATTTAGAGATTCTTGATAAAATCTAAAGAAGAATCAGCAATATCTTTTTTACTTATCTGGTTTCTCGGCTTCAGTTACTTTCACCAGTCGTAAAGCTACATCCATGTGACTTTACTATGAATATTTTCATGATAATTGTTCGAATGAGCTCTTCACTAAGGTAAATTTTTGTTTTATTCCCCTCGTCACCCCCACAGACAAGGAATTGTATATATGGGGACTAGTTAGGACTTTCATGAAGGTATTATGGTGGATGTTTTAAGAAAGGTAAGTAAGAATGTGTTGTTTTGGTGTTAGGAATATTGTGGTATGTTTGGGTCATCATTTGTGGCTACCTAAGTGTTATGGTTCGGTTCCTTGTACCACGGTGATGGTCCAAGGTAGAACCAATAAAGAAGAACTCGAACACGGATATGGAATAACACAGGTATATTACAAACAGGAATATATACAGAGAAGTAGAATGTGTTAGTACGAACAATCAGGTTTAGTAGGGAGAACAATGTAGTCTCGACCAGTATCACTATTCCAATGTCTTGTAGTAATTGTCTGAACGCGACTCTGTTTCGGACTGCCACTGACTCGACTGACTGACTCTCTCGCTCTGACTGACTGACAGACTCCTGACGGACCTCACTCCAGACTGAACTCTCTGCTTTCTCTTGAGGCGCAGTATTTGTTACGTATGGGATATTCCATTATGTTATTATGGGTAAGGTCCCATAACACTAAGTTTAAAGTTTAACAGATGAAGACCGTTCACTTCCCCATTTCCCATTTTGGCCACATTTTGTAAAAAATTACAAATAAATATTGCTCTTCGCTATGGTTCTTATAGTTGATGAATTTAAGCGTGGTACTAGATTGGCTACGGGGTATCAACAATTTGCAGTAGAGTTGGTTACATGTAAACTGAAATGAATGATGACTCCGTTCTTTGTCTTAAGAAAGCTGAAATTGGAACATGTCGGATAATGTTTCGGTTCAAAAGTTTATCTGACTACCGAGCGACACGCTGTGGTCATTCCTGGAATTAAGTTGTCCGACCACGTATCTTCCACCCTTCACCCATGGTAAATGCCACTTGTAAATGTTATCAGTATCATATATTTTCCTTTGAGACATGTGAATTTTATTGAACAAGAGTTGTAAAAATTATTTGAAAGAAAAAAAGAAGAAATACAATTTGTCAACATTCTCGGAGAGTATTGTTAAGAATATCACTTTGGTAGGCCTAAGTCAATGGAAATGATAAAAATAACAGTGTTCATACAAGAACATATGGCATTCATTTGCTTACTGCTGTTTGCAAATTATAAGATTTTTTTTTTATTATTATCCATCTTTTCTTCAGAAATTTCGACAATTATAGCTGTCTCTAATCATGGTGATTCCAATCATACCTTCCAAACCATACGTTTTAGGTTATGCGGAAAATTAACTACTCAATAATATCAATATTTTCTCTTCTCCTTATATCTGCTAACCATTCTTATCTTATGCAGTATTCAAGTGTTTTTTGTTATTTAATAATGTTATTTAGAGGTTATTTAAAACCAGAAAATATGTTTAGATTGTATTTTTATTTTTGAGATAGTACTACTGTAGTGATACAAGCGTTACTAATTAACTCATAGCTGAGGGGAGAAAAGGTGGATTCAGATCTTTCCCAAGAGTATTTGGGCGTAAGTTGATATTAGGAATCCAATTGGAATTGGAACTCGGCACAGCGTATAACAATTACGAGTCATTATTCATTACACCATCCGCACATGAAAGATTACAGCACGTGGTATTCCCAAGCGGTATCTCAATATGTACTGACCAGTCCCGACGTCACTTAACTTCGCTGATCGTACGGGAACCTGAGTTTCAACGTGATTATGTAGTGTCAGTCTATAAGATCTGATGAAGTATTGCTTTCATTAATATTTAGAGGATGTAATGGTTTGAAGCCATTTTTTTAAGCATTGATCTAAGAAACACGTTTTACATAGATGATAGCTTAGACCTTTCTGAAATGAGACGCCGTATATGACATTCCTTGTCAGAGATTAGAGGGCTGTCCAGGGTATGACAATAAACTCCACCCGACAGTAAGGTCTTTGATCAGAAAGTTTTGAGGAATGTGGAACCACCTCTTAAATGCTAGTGTTCCCAGGCCCACCCTGACCTGGGGTGGTAGAAACTGTCACGGTCCAAGCAAATAGCTAAACCCAAAAAGATGTTTGAAAAAACATTATTACCAAAAATAAAAATCATGTCGGCATTAAATAATTCATTGAGGTTTATATGTCGTAAAACAAAACAAACCAAACCAAATATAAGAGGCTATAAGTGACTATTTAATTTTTACGTTGCAGTGTCTTACGGTATTCGACACAACTCACGCCATGTCTGATATGAGTAGTCATTCCACCAAAATTTTACTGAATGCGTTTCCATGGCTTTAAATAACAATTGCTCAATAGAACTTTGTGTTTGTTTATTATTATTATTATTATTTTTAACTTCACCGATATCAAATCCTAACCTGAAAAAATTTCAAATTACTTCGTGATATTTTATCTTGACAGATTAACAATTCGTACATCTTCTCCAAAATAAGCTTCCAGATATGCATATCCAGAATATAACATGACATTTAACGCAACATAAAGTGTTAAAAAAGAAATTTACAGTTTACAAGTGACCCAGACGAAAATACCTAATATAGATAGGAGACTTAATTATACAAGATGACTTGGAAAAAATTATGTACCTATACAAGATCTTGTGGTGGCAATGATTTGCCCACGAAACATTCAGAATTATTTAGTCAAAGGAAATTATTTAGTCAAAGGAAATTATTTAATCAAAGGGAATTATTTAATCAAAGGGAATTATTTAGTCAAAGGAAATAAAAGAGTCATAAACAAAACATAATTGAAATTTCTACCCTGCTTTTCCGCCTGGTCAGTAGTGACCAGAAGAACATTTTTTTCATATTTGTCTCTTCACCTATCATTTAATCTTTCTTTCTTTCTCCATTTGAATAAATCACAACAACAGAAGTTTTAATTTTCTCCATGTAGGATGTAGAAAATTAGAATTCTAGTGACCTGGGAACAACGGCAGTTAAGAGGGAGTTTGATGCTCCTCAGATCCTGCCGATCAGTTCCCTTGCAGGACGGCAAAACGCTGTAATAACAGCAACAAAGATGACGATAATAAGGTTATACCGTGTAGTCAAAAGTATTATAAGCCAAGTCTTTTATGCCGATATGTATTAAACAAAATTCGCTGTCGTACTTCAATGCTTGAACAGCTGAATTCAGTTTTATTGAGAGACATTGGTAGCGTTTTACATTATAGCGAGGCACAAACGAGCCCACTGGTTGGCAGATAATTTTAACTTGACATATAATCTATTAACTTCTTCAACCAACTTAACTACATTAAATATAACGGATTAAAGAAATGTTGTTTACCACAGTCAATTTAAATCATGGAATTTTTTTTTCTGAATTCGTGACGTATATTCAGCATTTCTAGCGATAGAAAACGTCCTTGAAGAGTCAAAAGGGTTTTAATTTTATTGCTTATCTTTCTATCATTATTATCTGATAAATACTCATTTGAAATTCTACGGTGTATCAGAGGAAGATACATATTAATTAGTGAAAAAATGAATTTGAATTTTTTTTACGTGTTTATCTATGAATGAGAGAACGAGGGAACATATGAAGATAAACGAGAAAATAGCATTGGATGGGCGGGGAAAGAGGAAAAGAGATTGTAGAGGAAGCATTACAGAAAGAAAATATGAATCAATTTGACAGTGATACAGAAAGTAAGGGGGGTGCAGAAATTTGGAATTTGCAAGAAATGAAAGAAAGAGAAAGTGAAAAAAAAAGAGAAATAGAGATAGAATAAAATATTGTATTAAATAGAGGTAGATAGAGTAGAAAAAGACGGAGAAAAATGTCTGACAATGTATTTGAGATATAGATAGTTCAATTAAAGAAAATGACAAATTAATTATTTACCAAATTTTTTTTATAAAAATAGCAAATTCAATTTTAAACAAAGAAAATGCAATACAGAACATATAAAGATAAAACATTTCGCGTGAAAAGTAACCTTTTTGCCATCGCGATTTCAGGAACATTATACACAGGTGTTTTTATATGAGAGGGTTTTTGAATAGAGGTGAGACGGAAATTCCAGCTATGCCTGAAAACAATGAAGGTTGTGAAACGCATATTACTTTCCCTGTTATTATATATATATATATATATATATATATATATATATATGGTTGGATAGATAGGTTTCACGCTTTAGCGGACGATCGCCAAAGCGTAAAACCCAGAGTCACAAACTCACATCTATCAAACCAAATATGTTAGCTCTATCTCTGATATTGAGCGCTTTCCAATAACTACCGTGTATATAATATATAAATAATTATACATATATATATTTATTTATATTTATATACACTTTTACACACACACACACATATATATATATATATATATATATATATATATATATATATATATATATATATATATGTCTGTGTGTGTGTGTCTGTACATATGGCTGGGATGTCTGCCTTCTAGGGTGGCTAGCCAATCTCTGTTATAGACGGGTACGCAGGTACATAAATGTTTGCTCAAAACCTACAGAGCCCAGCTGTGGTTTATACTGCAACTATGCTGAGCTGACGTTATCTACAGTTCTGTGTGTGTGTGTGTGTGTGTGTGTGTGTGTGTGTGTGTGTGAGAGAGAGAGAGAGAGAGAGAGAGGAGAGAGAGAAGAGGAGAGAGAGAAGAGGAGAGAGAGAAGGAGAGAGAGAGAATTATCTAGCGTGATCAACAGTTTGCCAGCAAACTCAAACATGCGGTCCGATGATTTTTTCCTAGCAGAAATCATCGGACACTTTCCCATGATGCCGCTAGCTGGAATCACCTCCTCCAGACCGATATCAAGATTATATATATATATATATATATATATATATATATATATATATATATATATATATATAATAGTGGTAAATATACACATACATATGCAAAATATATAAATATATATACATAGGTGCATACACATACATGTATATTTTTTGAATAAAAAATTCTGAGAGGATAGAATCCAGGTAGGACTCAATGTCCAGGACAGAGTAAGGATATAATAAAAAGGCTTAAACACTCATATTCCATGGTCATAATTTATTCCATCGGAATCGTAAATACGATCCAATTCATCAGACCTATAAATTCAAAACGAAAACAGAAAAAAACAACTCCGGAAATAAAAATAGAATTTAGAGAGAGTGTAAGTATGAGAATGTGGGACGAATGTTAGTGTTAAAGAGAAGGGTAACAGACGAGAGAAGGTGGGAGATTAAAACTTAACAGAGAGGATTTTTTTTAATATAGGTGAGTGGAAGGGGGAAATATGAATGTTGTCGGATGTCTAAAACATTAAAGATACATTTCGTGGTGACATACACACACCATAGACGATCTAATGTTAAAGATCAGATATAAGAGGGAGGGAGAAAAAAGGAAAGAAGAGGTTGGGGAGAGAGATGGGGCGGGGGGATACTAAAATTGAAGAGCATTTACTGAAAGGGCCGCTGTGTAATTGAGAAAATTTGACAAAATTAATATCGACTCCAGGTTACAAATCAAATATAAACATATAAAAAATAAATATAACGATTATCTAATCTAGAAAGGACCTATATTTTTATGTTCACAAACACATGCGAATACACACATACACAATAACATATACACGTACATACATACATATAGGCGTGTACCCACATACACACATACATATACCCATGTACACACATACACATATATCCACAATCCACACAAATACACACACACACACACACACACATATATATATATATATATATATATATATATATATATATAAATATACACACACATATACATATATCTGATTCAATATGTTAGCTCTATCTCTGATACTGGGCGCTTCCTAATAAGTACCATGCATATAATATACAAATAATTACCCATACATATATACATATACATACATACATATATATATATATATATATATATATATATATATATATATATATATATATATATATATATATATATATATATATATATATCGATATACACACACTTTTCACATACATATATATACATACATACGCATGCACACATAAACATATATATACACACATACACACATACACACATATACATATATATATATATATATATATACACATAAAAATACACACACACATACATACATATACACACATACATCCATACGCATCTAGTCCTTCATATACATACACATTTACCCACCTATATACATACGGTCATACGCATACGTGCACAGAAGCATATATACATAAAACCCTACATTTCTATACAATTACATACACCCATCTAAACAAATAAACAATGTATCCCAGTATCTATACGTCTAACTATACATACATACATACACATATACGTACATATACACCCATATACAGATATATATGAGTACATACATACCAAAACATACACACACATATATACACACATCTACATATGCATCCATCTACATATATATCCATCCATCTACATACACATACATCCGTATATATATATATATATATATATATATATATATATATATATATTTATATTAGATATATATATATATATATATATATATATATATATATATATATATATAAATTATATATATATATTTTATATATATATTATATATATATATATATATATATATATATATATAATCTCAATTCATATATATATATATAGTATCAATTGATATTATATGTATAGTATTAATCGATTTTATATTATATATAAAAAGGTATCAAGTGTTTATATATATATATATATATATATATATATATATATATATATCGTATCAGTTGATATTATATTTATAGTATTAGTCGATATTATATTATATATAAAGTATCAATTGTTAATATATATATATAATATCAATTGACATTATATATAGTATCAATTGATATGGTTGAGTAGTTTCCAAGTTCACTTGTCTGCTCGAGTGCCAATTAATCACTATAGCAGTTAGTTGCAATGTCATGTTTGTAATTTTGCAATCCATACAAATCAAACTTAGATGAGACCACCGAATCTATAGTTATAAAAAGTGTTTCAGAAAAGCTAAAACGCCCCAAATCTGTCACTCTGGCTTGCGACTTCGTTCTAGCGTCGGTCTACAAACCATTTCGTCCACCAGATTTCAGTCGGGTAATTTCCATCTTTGGTGTTCGCATAGAACGGCACTTAAGACCGATAATAACAAAAGCTATATTTGATATAATTTTCGAATCGCAGTCTGTATAAGGCCCACGCACCCTTATATATATATATATATATATATATATATATATATATATATATATATATATATATATATATATATATATATGTATATATATATATATATATATATATATATATATATATAGTTATTTTATGCAAAGAGGAGAATGATATCCAGAGAGCTCAATGTAAAATTCAGAGTTGATATGTTTGAATAAAGACAGACCACGTTAAGATTCCATGTAAAAAGCTATTTCCATGTAATAAGTTATTTCCATAATTCCATGTAATAAGCTATAGCTTATTACATGGAATCTTAACGTGGTCTGTCTTTTATTCAAACAAATATATATATATATATATATATATATATATATATATATATATATATATATATATATATATATATATAATAACACCCTAAATAAGGAAAACCAGGCGAAAAACACAAATGAAGAAATCCGCAAACATCTAAATGAAATTAATAGAAAGCTATTTACTTTAACGGAAAAAATTTGGAAAGATTTTATGAAATTATAGAAAAACATACAACTAAAAATGATAACAGTCAAATGAAAAACGGCATAGGAAAAATATGTGAAAACATAGAAACTATCGTTCTACCGAATCAAATGGAAGATAAACCTCACTGAAAAGAATTATGTGACTATAGCTCCAGAATTAATTTCCTTTTAAAAAACAAATAAAAAAAACATATGGTCCCAAAACCTCAACGTCAGAAATTTCCCATTCTGGAACATTGCTAAAAATAATACGACGGTAGATATCTACGGATGCTGGATAAACTCAAGCTCATTGATATTATCAAGGAAAGTACAACTAAAACCGATCAGAACTTAGAACCACAAAGACAAGTACGTCAAAAAACTATTACTCGAAAAAACGCGTAACACAATCGAAATCAAATTAACGATACTAAGAGAAGGCAAAAATGAACAAAATACAAGGACACTGATAAACATATGGGAATTGAAATATCTAAAACCTACGATGGCGATTCACTAGACGACATTTATAAACAATGGAAACATGAAGGTGAGAACTATGGAGATTGGAGAAAATCGAAAACTTGGTCTCATAGTAAGAAGAACATTTTAAAATCGAATACAACGAAGAGAATCCATGTTTTAAGAAAGTAAACAACGACCACATGAAAAACCACGCTAACCCAAATATTTAAGTCATCAAAGGACCACACTATACAGAAAATTCAGCCCAAACATTTGACAAAAGGTGGATTAGAAATCCTTCAAGACAACAACCATCACTTCAACACATAAACAGATCAATAAGAGGAGGTGACACAGTCAAAACTCGGATGCACATAAACAATTCCGGACAAAGCCAGTACTACCCCAGAAATAAAAAACAACCACAAAAAGAATGCATATAACAATAGAACAAAAAAAAAAGAACTACAATTTCAGAGAAAACAGAGCACAAAATCGGAACTCCAGAAATAACCACAGACTGAAGCAAAGCCAACATATAACAAATAAGTACGAGGCACAGAACAACAAACACAGTGCAAAAATACACAATAATCACAAATATGACAATATCAAAATACCGACATTAGAAACAATATAAAGAAATCCCACCTTAATAACTATTTTTTAGAGAGAGACCAGAAGTACATGAACACGGGATGGTCCACAACCACGAGAAACCGAAAGTAATCAACATTTCACAAAAATCCTTAAAACTCACACAAATAGGTATTCTATATAAAGGACTAAAATTCACATCCACACCCCGAAAACCAAATGTAGCAGAAATTAAAGATGAAGTTTCAGAACTCAGGTTACAAGAACAATTTTTTGAAGAAAACAATAATATATCGCTAGTAAAAAACAAAAAAAAAGTTTCTCAACCCTCAAAAGGCAAACATAAAAGGTTTGATGAACATCTCAAGTCCAAATTCACCCGACAAGAATGGAATCTAATAAACGATCTAAAATTGGACAATAGCTGCTATGAAGAAGGCAGACCATACCAACCCCATAAAGTGGGGCTTTTTCAGTTTGTCAAATAGGGAGGTCGAGATGTTCATCTCTTCTCAATGCGGTAAGCTATCTCTTCTTCCTTTACCGCTCTCCATCCTCTCAAGACTGGGATACTCAATAGCATTTCTGGCTCTCTCCCTCCACCCGTTTGCTCACATATTTGCGTTTGGCGACTTTAACGCCCATCATACCATGTGGCTTAAGAATGCTACTACTGACCACGCAGACATTCAAACGCTCAATTTTTCAGTCTCTCAATCCCCCACGCAGATAGTTAACTTCCCCACACGTTTTGCTTTCAACCGGGAAGGTAAAGCCTCTCTTTTCGATCTGTGTTTTACCTCCATCCTCGACTCCTCTAGCGCCACGCAACTCTGCCCTCTTGGTAACTCTGATCATGTGGTAGTATCTGTTAACATCTCCTTCAAATCCACCCCCTGCAAAGAACCTCCTACCACTACTATCAACGAGCTGACTGGGAAGCGTTCCGTGATTTCCTCCGCGATGTCCCCTGGGATGGAGTCTTTACGCTCCCCGTCCAAGAATGTGCTTCTGAGGTCTCATCCTGGGTTAAAGCTGGAATCGACGCTTTCATCCCCTCAAGGAAATATAGGCTCAAGTCGCGCTCCTCCCCCTGGTTTTCCGCTGCTTGCTCAGCCGCCATTGCCCATAGGAACCACTTCTTTCACTTATTCCCTAGCGACATGTCTGACTGCAATAGACGTCTCTTTGCCTCCGCCCGTAACGAGTGTAAGCGTATCCTCAACGAAGCTAAGTCACTATTTGCTGCTGGGATGAAGGAGCGTATTGCATCTCCCAGTTTTGGCTCTAAAAATTATTGGCGTCTCTGCAAGAGCGTATTGTACAATTGAAAACCCTCTATACCTCTTTTTTTCAACCAGTTCGAAGTCCTGACCTCCTCTGCCGACAAGGCTGAATGCTTTGCTCAGAAATTTTCATTCAACTCGACGTTCGACTCTTCCGGTGTACCCATACCCGACTTCCCTTTTATAACTGAGGCCCTATTGAGTGGTTTACACATAACCCCGTCTTTGGTATTGGGTGTTATCTTCAATTTAGACCTCAACAAGGCTCGTGGTTCTCGAGAGCAACTCTCTGAGGCTGCTCGGTCTCACGTTGACGGCTGACCTGAGATGGAACAAATACATTGAGTCAATTGCTTCGTCCACGGCAAGGAAAGTTGGCTCCCTGTGCCGCGCCAGGAAATTTTTCTCCCCGGAATCGATCCTCCAGATCTACAAATCAACAATTCGCCCTTGCATGGAGTATTGGTGCCATATATGGTCTGGAGCCCCTTCTGTTTGCCTCGGGGTTCTTGATAGGCTCCAGAGGCGGATATGCAATATAATTGGCCCTGCTCCGGCATCTCGTCTACAGGCACTTTCTCAGAGACGCGCCGTTGCCTCTCTCTGTCTGTTTTACAAATACTTTCATGGCAATTGATCCGAGGAGCTGCATTCGCTGGTTCTCAGACTTCAGGAGTTCAAGTGCCCTACGAGGCTGGCATTCCGCTCTCACCCCTTCACTGTCGAAACTCCTAAATGTAGCCGTCTCTTCTACTCCAATAGCTTCATGTCTCGCACCTCTCACCTGTGGAACTCCCTTTCTTATTCCAGTTTCTTTGAGAGCTATAATCTCCAGCTATTCAAATGTAATGTCAATCGACATCTCCAGTTGCTTTGATCTATCCACTACCCTTCTCCTCATCCTTTCTTCTATCACTCCTATCTGATCTTGCTCCAAATTTTCTGTAAGCCCTTGCGACCTAGTGGCTTCTCGCCTTGCTTGGGGTGAAACGCTTAAGAAAAAAAAATGAATTTAATACATCCATAGCGAGGCTGTCTAACTTCTAAAGAATGTGACAATCTTAACAACTTTAGAAGTAAAACAAGCAGTTTTTAGGGACAGCCTAACGTACACAAAAAGACTGATCAACGAATCATGCAACATAACAAAAGCCGACTGTGTAAATATATTGGCACCAACCGACCTAAAACTAAGATCTCTAATAGCAGGCGTAATTTGCGAGACACCGCCTGAGAAATTTCCTAGACATACTATTTTAACCTCTCATCAAACACGTTCGAAACTTCATACGAGATGATCTAGATTTTTTCAATCATCTATCATACGAGGTAAACCATAGTAATTACATAGTCTCAATGGATGTTGTGGACCTATATGACAACCTACACGACTAAGGAATAGAGACATTTAAATACTGGCTAGAAACTTTCTCTCTACCAAACCGTATCAATGGAAATTTCATCATAGAAAGCTTTCAATACCTCTTAAAAATAATTATGTCATCTTACTTATTATAAAACGCAGATTGTGTGTGTGTGTATGTACGTTTATATATTGGATCGGATTTCCTACATTTTTCAACAAATTTCAACAAAACTTCACAGGACTGCGTAAAATTACCTTGCGGTGGTTCTGATAGCGCCAAAATTTGGAAAAACACAATTGTTTTTGCACGAAATCAATTTGAAAACACGATAAAACACAATTCTGTCGCCAGAATGAAAGGGGGGCAACTCATGTCGAGTTATACTTATTATAAAACCCAGGTTGTTTGTGTGTATGTGTGTTCGTTTATATATGGGATCGGATTTCCTACATTTTTCAACCGATTTCAACAAAACTTCACATTTTTTGGCAGGTAGTGTTTCTTATTGTCTTGCACACTTTTTCTTTATTTTTACATTCAGAATGCTTTAAAAATTCCGTTTACAAGACAATTGTTTATAATAAAATTTTATTCAATCGATAGACTCATAACTATTGAAAACAATGTTTTTGTTTGAGTTTGACTAATTCGTAAAAAAAGAAACAAAAAAAAACAAAAACTAATTAAGACATGCGTGTCCGTCAACCTTAAACAATAATCTTTGTCAATTTTATTTTTCAGTCTTTATGATGGTCGATACTTGATCTATCTCTTACTGTTACATCCCCGGGCAACGCCGGGCTCTACTGCTAGTGTTCACTAAAACATGCTACCGACAAAAATCAGACACAACCATGCACCAACATATGCCAAACTAGCAACAACAGTTTAGCATCGCAATTCTTTTTTTTCTATTTCATCATTGTACAGAGCATATGATGAATTGAATTTTTATGGCTCATCAACTTTGTTCACGTTATTAAAAGACAGAAACTATTTTTAGATTGTAAGAATTTTGGGTGAGAATTTTTGTTTACGACGTCTTATCAATCCTTTGCAGACTATTTAAAGGTAGTAAATATTTTAGGATGTAAGAATAAAGTTCTTTTTAGATAATAATGGTTTAGTGAAACAAGGCTTACTAATTAATCCATAACTGAGGAAGGTAGAGGTGGATCCATACCTTTCCCTAAAGCTATTTGCACGGAAGTGAATATAACGATCCCGACTGGAATTGGAATTCTGTTCTCCGATGAGCAATTCAAAGAATTAATCATTACACCACCCACACATCCAAACTTACAGAACGTGTTATTTCCAAGTGGTTACGAACCTTCTTACTAACCAGGTTCGACGCTACTTAACTTCGACGATCATATTGGAAATGTGACCCTACCGAGTCTGATTTACACTTACGTGCTGAAAGACACACGGGGCAGTATATAAAGGTAATAATATAGGGTATCACTATATTTGGAGGTCATGGAAATGCACGAATTTATATATTACGTATTTTATTTTTTCCTGTCAGAATACTGGTAGTTTGCCGTGAGCACAACAAAATGAATCAACGTAAATTATCGAAACTAGAAGGGGATGGTTAATGTGTGCCAGATAAATGGGACATCCCGTTTTTGGACATTGTTTTGATATTTTAAATCATTCTTTATAAGCTGTATACCGAAGATATCTGATATTACTGCCCAACGTCGATGACGCAGTAGCCGATCCCTCTCATGACCAGCATGATTTGCTTATGTCAACAGGCATAAAAAATCTGCCTCAAATAACTTCCACATTCGAGATTGGGATTACCAGATATATAAAATGACATTAAGTGACAGCAAGCACGTTCTAATCTTTGAAGCTGCTGATGAAGTGGAAATATTATATTGAATCAATTCTTAGGTCTGCTATTAGGAAAATGTCAGAGAATTTTTCTCGCCAGAATCTATATTAAATACTTGAAATTCTACCATTCGTCCATGCTTTAAATATTGCTGTCCCAACTGATTTGGTGCTTCTGCTATTTATTTAGAGACTCTTGACAAAATACAAAGCAAAATCTGCAATACTATAGGTATTAACCCAGAACCTGGGCTTGAGTCACTTACCCGTCGCCGTAACGTAGCTTCCCTATGCCTTATCTATAAATACTTTCATGGTAATTGTTCTAATACACTTTACTCTATGGTACTTAGATTTTATGAATTTAAGTGCAGTACTAGATTGACGGCAAGGTCTCCTCATTTACAGTTGAAATGACTAAATTTAACTCTAAGTTCTATGTTTACAATGATTTTCTCTCGCGCTTTTTTGTAGAACTCTCTTCCGCTTTCATGTGTTCGACTCAGATTTCATCTTCATAAATTGAAATGCAATGTCAATCGTTATCTCTCCTTACTGGTTTCTTTTTCTAATATTCTCTCGCAATCTTAGTGGCTTTATTGCCTTGCTTGGGTTGAAATGATTTAAATAGGAATATAAGCACCAAATATAATAGTTACTGCATTACTCACTTTAGCTTTATTAATACAAGCAGTAGTGGTAGTTTTATAAACATATCTTTCTGAAACGGGAAAATACTAGATTATAAAATTGTTTTATAAATTTCTACCCACAGCATGTAGCTGAAATTGTAAATATTACACCCTGAAGACATTGCATTGTTAAATCCTAGGACTATATGCATATTTCAAATAATTTGTTTGTGCTGCAGCTATGACTGAGGCTTAATCTGAGGAAATCTTTAAAAAAAATCTCACGGTTTAAGCAGTAACAATTTTCCAAGACAGAAATAGCAACGAATTACCAAGTTATCGTATTATGGAAGAAAATTTCGAGACTATATGTTGACCCTTCCTCTCACCCCCAGAAGCGATCTTAACAAATAGCCGAAACAAAATTACAACCCCACCTTACCATTTATACCACCAGCTTTCTCAAACCAAGACTAAGGCGGCTAACAACATCAGTAAACCCAGCACCACACCTAGTAACAACAAGTGATTTGAACATTCGCCTCGAGCCGTTCAGGAATTATTAGCATCTTATATTAATGTCTTAAAGTCATTTTCCCAAATTGAGTAAAATGGGCGACCACATTTTGATCAAATCGCCTTTCCTTTCTTTAAATTAACTTACCATATCCGGGAGAATGCTAAGGGAGTATCTTTCTTTTCTTTCATAGAAAAAAAAAAGGATTAAAATGAAAAAGAGCATTTACAGCCAATTATTATAAGAGTTGATAGGGTGGCTTCATTGGTATAATATCAGTTCCTTAATTTCAACATAAGCGATTGATGAAAGTTCAAGATCAGTGGAAGGTACATAGTTTGTTTTTTGGGGGTTTTTTTTTAGCATATTTTAAAAATCTATTCTCATAAAAGTGAATGATTTTTTTTCCAAACCCGTGGTTTCTAAAAAGTTTACGCTCGGGCCTCATCAAATGTTATGTGATAAAAGTACACTTAAATGAAACGACGAGTAATAGAGCGTTAAATATAATATATAACACAAATAACGAAGACGCCGACTCAGGGGAAGAGAAGTCTTGAAGAAAAGGCGCAAACAGTCCTTCGGCAAAGAAGGTCCAGAAAGAGGATTAAAGGGAGATAACTGCAGATTCGAAGTCAGAACATTATCATTGATAACTCTCTCCTCCAAGATGCAGACCGTAGTTACTACATTCGTAATACTTGATATAATGCAAAAATATCACAATGATAAATCGGTCAATAATTATTTATACCTATTTTTACAGGGACTCAGACATGCAATTACAAGTAATCCATAAGAATATTTTAAATTTTCAAATGGTATTTATTTTTGGCATATGAAAATTTTTGCAACTGTTTCTAAAACTTTGATTTCAATCATTCCACCTCACCTGCAATCATCTTCCGCCGCAAATATGAGGCAGGGCACATTATTTGAGAACTACTGTGCCAAATGGCAGACATAAAATATATATTTGTGGATCTGAAACAATACTCCGATTAATGTGTTTTTTCTCAAAAAATTTAAATACATAAGAAATCTGGGGTTACACGAATGTCTTGTAAGGCCCATGTACAAACCGGTACTTATCTTATAAACAGTCAGACAAAGCAAAGATAAATGCTTTGTGATAGATTCTATCTATTTTTCCAGACAAAATATTTGCAAAGTTTGACGCATTTATAATATTTAATAAATATTGCTTGTTATGTTATACATCCAAAGGAACACATTTTAGCCGAGAATATTGTATTACAAACATAAGTCGAGAGAGTCTACCAGCATCGAATGTAAATATTTGCAATCCAGGCTTTATACTCGATTTAAGTCTTTGGTATCAGCGGACAGCACGCAACTCACATTACCAATAAATTAATCAAGAAGCTATAAGATTAAAAAAAGACCTTGAATAATTATTAACTATATCTCATATCAACCTACTTTTTAATGCCACTTGGAGAAAACAATTCTCCCCTTTCTTATTGTTTTAATATTTAATTGTGCATTACCACAGGGTTTGGGGGAAAATGCATTGGAGTGGTTTCCTGTATCTCCCTCCACGATTTTCACTCTAGTTTTGCTTCATTTTGACCCCAAACAAGGTCGGGTACAAGTAGCATGCAGAGGGTTACAGAGAGTGAAAGTAGAGGAAAATACAGGCTATTGAATATAGGGGTATTGACGAAAAGATAAAAGATGAACGGGGATCAAAGCACCAGAAGATGGCGATTGACATGGCATTCACATTTTTGAGGATTGTAGAAAGCAATAAAAGGAAAGGAGTTCCACTGTCGTGAAATACGAGAAAAAACTGTTGGAATAAAAGTGGATGTGATATTTAACTATTTCAACATTAAAAGGATTGGAACTAGATGCCAATCTTGTAGCAAGGTTAAATTCATGTATTCGATGAACCAGAAAAAATGCGCTGTTGGAATAAAAAATAATTGTAAAACGACAGAGAGAAGCCACATCACGTCTGTGAAAAAAGTGACTGAAGCTGAGATATCAAGTCAGGACAGATTATATTGTAGATCCGTCTTTGGAGTTTTGTTGTGAATCCTGCGATGAACAATTCGAGCACCAGACCAGATATGGCAACACTAT
>CAHIKZ030005484.1:1030000-1125000 GCA_903632075.3 Acanthosepion pharaonis | reverse complement strand
TTTGGGCAGTTTTCGAGCAACACTGCAAATAGCCACAAGACGAAAAGATTAAACTAAAACCAGAGTTATATCCTTAGATAGCCTCATTAGATCGAGATATTCATATGGACGTTAGACATTGCATCAAACTCCTTCATAGTTATTTAATCTGTCAGTTCTATACATTTTTTCTCAGAGCAATGGATGAAAGTGACTTTCAGCGAATGAAAGTCTTATCCGGGACTATCCTTTGTGACCATGTACTATCACTACAGTCATAAACAGAATTGTAAGCAAATAACAAAAAGCACATCTATTGAGGACTTTCAGCAGCGGTCACAACTAAAATGGATGACACATAAAACTAGTAGAGAAAATAGTAGCATTATCATGTCGATGTTGAACACAACATTTAAGGAAAGGTTTGGAAGGCAGCTTCTATCAATAGTGGAAAGGGAGATAACTATTTCTGGACACGAGAAAGTTCTTTTCCGGAAAAAATTCTTTTCAGGGAAAGGTTCGATAAATTTCAACCGACACGAGTACCGGCTGTTCAATCAATGTCGATTTTTTCCTTATAAGTTAACAGCCGATTACCATTTGGTTTATCATCCTGGTTATATGGTCTCGTTCTTCCACCGTAAGTGTTTTCATTAGCTAGCCTACAGCCAATTTCATTTTTATCGGGTATAAGATGTCTTCTCTCTTCCTGCACAAAGATTTTATTAGCAGTTATTAACGTAGAACTGTCATAAAAACAGTTGATGCTAGAAACAGAATTTACATTAATATTGCAGCAATCTTAGCCTGCCATGAACAGTCGAGAGATTTTGATGCCATCCTATAAGGAAAAGAAAACTAACTTTTATTCTGTCTCTTACAGAACCTGATTATCTTGCTATATAAATGGATTTACCGTGACAATGTAGAGATTAAGATAATCTCTCTTTTTGATATCAGTAAAAATACTGTTTTTTAAAGAAAAACATATCTTAATCAGAGAAAAGCTGTCTAAAGTATTCCTCACCTTATAAAACGCCCCTTATCATAGAAAGATACATATGAATATAAACATTTCGTCTGATTACTTATTTGATAGGCTTAGGTTAATCCGTCATGATTTCACAACCCTGGGGCATATTTAGAGGACCGGATACATTGCACGATAATATTGTATTGCAAGGCAAAATTGATAAGGACAGTTTGCATCTGGAAGCTTCCCAATAAATTGTCGGTCAGTCAAGATCTTTGGTTTTCCTTGCTTTTCTTGCATTCAGTATATCTTGTGAACTTTAAATTCCTTAGGTCCTCTTTTATTTCCCGTAAAGCTTCCTCATTAAAATGGTCCATCCGGGTTATCCTCAACGTTTGTCAGTAAAACCACATTCATGTCACGTTAACCGTTTTTTCTGGAAGGAGATTGCCCATTATTTACTGCCATATAGGAGATTTGAAACGACAGTAGCGAAGAGGGCTTACATATGAATTTAAATCGTTACTAAATTGTAAATTGTCGTGATTCCTATTCAGATCTAAAGAAATTGAACTGATAATAAAAATGTAACCCAAAATTTGCGAAGAGCGAAATTTTAAATTAAGTCACGACTGACATTCAGAAATAGACAATGGCGCAAGATTAGTTGGAAGTGTATGAAAGGAAACCCACATCGTATTATTTTAAGTGAAATATTTTAATTTATTGTCTTAAAAATGAAAGTGTGCAAGTTATATTTAACTTCAATGTGGTAGATGCCTGACACAATGAATATTGCATGCAGGAAATTAAGAAAAACTGATTGAATAAACAAAACGTCAGCACTTAAAACAAACTCTTATTTTATAGACAGATAAGCAAATATAAACATTGAATCCAAGGATTTATTTAATGGACTTAAACTGGCACGGGTTCAAAATCCTAGTCTTCATCTTGGGAGGGCTGAAGTCTTTACATGAGTGTTTTGGGCTGCATGACAAGATTGATAACGAAACTTGAAAACTAGAAGCTTTTCTAATAAATTTTTCATTATCCACGATGTATTTTATCCTATTTTCTAAAATTAAAAAAAATCATCAGACTCTAAACATGCACTTATTAAAGGTATAACAACTTGCAGAATTTGATGGTTAAGACAGTAAATTCCATATTTCAGTTCTATTCATACAATGTGGATTTTTATTTTGTTCACATTCCACTGTAGCGTTTCCAGATTGGTCACTTTTGTATGTCTAGCGATATTCAATTATTAAATTAGCTAGGAACCAATTTTGGATTACTTTTCTAAATAACGTCGGGTAATTATTAACCAATCACAAGAACGACAGTTAATAATTTAGTGGCGATGGACATTAATATGTAGTCAAATTCGCTACCGTTGTCCCAAGTTGTCTATATGGCTTCGAATGCGAGACAGTCTTACAGGTGAAGAAGCGACTCAAAGCATCAGAAATGTGGTTGGACAGACCTGTATTCAGAATGCCACGAACTGAACAACGTGGTAATTCTAAGGAGAATAGGAACTACGAGAAAACGTAAAGAATTAATTTATTTTTCATCCGCCATTTTATTACTCAAATTTAATCTTAACCGAGTCTGAAATAGACGCACCTTTTATTTATCTTTCAAACTACCGGTCTACGCATTTGTGGATGCGTAAATAAAAACTGGTCTCCGGCAGGGTCCAAATCTTCGTCCGCCTGTGTAGGAGGAACCAACGGAGAGTGTCACAACCTAGCAAAATTCCATTTACACTTTTAAGGAATGCACAATCCACCGTTCAAATTTTCTCGATAGCCCATATCTGGTAAATTTCGTATTCCAAAGGTTAATAATTTCGAAAGAATTAATCGGTTTATTTTTTTTTTATAGTTTCAAAATTCATTTTAAGTAGATGCTGGCTTTGAAATAGACGTCTAGAATTTTTTAAATTCCTTAAAGGATGAATAAAAAAAAAACTTGCTGGGGTATGACGTTCTCTGTGACCGAGTGCTCTAAATGACGCCGGATCAAACGATGGTTTCTCCTAGAAAGACGGACACAGCTTCGACCCTAGTCGGAAAACAAATTTTATTTATGAAGTTTTCCCGAATGAGCAGGCCGGTAGACGTAGTAAACTATCTAAAAATAAAATAAAAAGGGCGTCTATATCAAACACAGGCGTCAAATAATAACGTTTGAATTAATAAGAGAAAATATTTACAATCGGAAAAGAAAAAAATTCCTGAGAAATATTATGAAGGAAGAGCCTAAAGAATTCAAGACAGTGAAGGCAAGTAAAGTAGATAAAAAGCAACGAGCAAGATACTTAAAATTTTCCGAAAATGGATCAGTAATTAAAGACAAAAAAATCATGACAAATGATAAAATATACTTATAGTAACGATAAACTAATAGCTGGAGAAAAGCATGATTACCCCCATGCTAAAGAGACCTACTCGCCCTGATATTCTGGGTAAAATTAATCTCCGTGCAACAAAAAACTCCAAGCAGTCAGCTCATTCAAATGCTTCTGGGATTTGAGGGTGAAGCCTATAATTTCTCCTCTCGTCTATATTTTAGCGTCAATATTTTTGCGTATTTTAATATATTAATATTTTTCTACGTTTTAAAAATAAATTTTATAATTTTATTTTATTTTACTTCTTTATTTGCAGTGTTCTTTTAGGACCTAAGCAATCATATCTCTCCACAATTTCCTGTCCTTTATAACTCTTAATAAATTTTGTCTTTTCTTTATTACTCCGTCATCCATTTACACAAACCAATCAAATACGTGTTGTTCTGTTTTCCACTGTCCCTCTTGTCCTCAATCTGTCCTGTGAGTATCAGATTTTACAAGCCATCCTTCCTCATTATGTGCCCCGGTGATTTCAACTGTCTCTTGCCGACGTTAAGTATAAGGTTCGTTTTTGTTTCTATTTTCTTTAAAAGATCGTCGTTGCTCAAATCTTCGGACTATGGTATCCTCAGCATCCTTCTCTAGAACCACATTCCTGTTAGCAATGTTATATGTGTAGTGTGGTGAAAAGAATAACGATTTAGAATTAGAAATCAGAAAGAATACGAGTTGGGTTTGTTACTTTCACTTATGCGCAATAACTCTTCGGTAAAGTATGAATTCATCTATTCCCCCAGCTATGGGTTGAATAGCAGGACACGATCCTATAACCTTGATAAACAACTAGTCTATCACAGAAAGAAACTACAGCCTATTGCGGGAAAATCTTATGTCGAGTCAGTCATTAATCGGAAAGAAATATGATCTCCCGACCGTGTATCACTATGGTACTTAACTGACTGACTGAATGTTATATTAGCTCCATATGTTCATATTGTAAATGGAGATATTGGCATTTACCTATTTTCTTTATTTTTGTATAACTATTTGTTGTCTCATTATAAAACGATGAGATGGAAGGTATATTTTCGCGTATTTGTTTAACAAATTGATGTGGACCCAAAGTTGGGACCACGGAAGGAAAACACGGAACACGGATTTGGAGGTAAGAAAGATATATTAAACAAAAAGGTTACAAAGATAGTGTAAGTGTAAGCAGATCTTACTATGTGCTAATGTCCAATATTGGTAGTCGTACGCGGCTGATACTACGGTATTAGAATACTCTCTCTCTCTCTCTCCTCCTCTTCTTCTTCTTCTCTCTAGAGTGTTATGTCGCATACTTGATATAGTCCTGGAAGAGTCCATGTTGTAGGTATGTTACGGTCTCACAATACAAATTCTACTTGAGATATCTTCCATATAACATGTCCTTTCAGGAAATGGGTGATCTTGACACACCAGCTTCGTTTCCTTTTTAGTAGAGTGTTTTTGACATTTTACTATCCCTCACACTCCCTGTTCTGTTTTCCATTTATACAAGCACAGTTGTCAGGTGACGTTGTTTTCATCTGTCCCTTTTACCTGTGAATAACATATTTTCAAAGATATCTTGTCTCATGTAATGGATTCGACTGGAACCGAGTTCGAATTCCAGTCGAATGCATTACATTCACTTACGTGCTAATACACTTGGGAAAGGTATGAATCCCTTTCTTCTCCTCCCCAGCTATGGGTAGATAGCAGTACAGACCGGATTCTATAGCCGTGGATGGTAACTGATCTACTGCAGAAAGATACATGATCGCCTAACAGTATATCACTCATAGCACGTAACTGACTGACTTATTTCATGATATATCTATACAATTCCAACCGTGTCTTTTTGGGTCACATTTTTCTTAAAACCGCCTCGTTGGTTATACTATCCGTCTATGCCATTCACAGCATCAATATGTTGAGCCACAAATGTTACCTCAAGTCTCCATCTGTGGGTAAATTGTCCAATATTCCTTCGCTGTCATATAGAAACTATGCTATTACACAGTAACTGTGCACTTTCCTATGTGTCTAACGAGACCTTCCTGTTTTTAAAATACTTTTTATCTTTTAGATCTTTGCTCATCTAATCGGCCTTCGAATTTTGGTATTAAATTACCCATCCTGTGTTATCACATTACCTAAATATTTAAACTGTACTTTTTGCGTTTGACATCTTCAAATTCGCCGTTGACCTTTTGAGTTTTTCTCTTACAGACAACCACATATTTTGCTTTCTTCGCATGAGAAGGTACATGATTTAAATCCTTCTAGTTACATAAACAAATCACAATAAATTCGAAACAATATTGGATATAAACAGATACCAGGACAAATATTTCACTAGCACGAAGACATATTATTTAAGGATTTTGAAACGATATGAAGTCACAAATTAGTATAAGATTCATGCCGGGAAATAGCATACGACCAGAATCGAATAGAGTATCAACAGAGGACATTTGTTCTAAGGGAATTTGCTCAGCGAGGATTACAATATCGGCTGGGATCATCTTGTGAGGTGCTGAAATAGACTTTGCCCAGTGTCACTGAGACGTAAGGTGCATCAGTGGGTTGACATGTGAGCTGATTTTTAAGCGAAAAATTGTGGATTCTCGCCACACATTGTTATTGAATAAACTCGGCAATGAAACTTTAGGTGGATCCAACTACACTTCGGATGTGACTTGCATGTCAACCGGATGACAGAATGATACATAAATGACTAACTCGCGAGAAAGATTTTCACATCTAGAGAAGATCCACGTATAGAGAATTTACCGAAAGTCACAGATTCAGTCCGGTTCAGATTAGTTTGTAACAACGATAACATTGTACAAAGACACTTCAGCTAACTCACTGTATGTCATGTTGGAAAATTCTGAAAAAGATGCAAGTGAAATCTTCAGACTTTTCCTTCCATTACTTGCCCGGCTTCAATATGAACACAATGAAAAGGTAATTAAATCTCACCTAGTGATATATAATTTATTTCAAATTAATTCTATTTAAAGGGTATGAATATGTTTTGATCGAAAATAAAACTATTTCGGAAACGGTAATATATCGAACTACGTAGTCAATGTATTTTCTCTCAAGTCAGCATATTTGGAACATTAGGAAACACAATAGAATATACAAAACTAATAATAAAGCTGGTGTTAATGGCCACAGGTGAAGACATTCAGCGAGGAAAAGAATTACAGCTTTTATAGTTAAAAGCTTGACAATAAAGATGAACTGATAATTGTCAAAGCAGGACAACGATTGTATTGAGTGAGATTGCCGAGGAGGTAAGAAATATATTGGTGGTGGAAACAGGAAGGAAGAGTAACGGTGAAAGTTAGAAAGTGATATGGATAGAAATGGGTGAGAATAACTAAGTAATACAAATTATTAACCAATCAAATTATTAACCAATCAAATTATTAACCAATCACAAGAAGCAGAAAGGAGAAATAAAAAAAAAACAAAGAAGTTAAGGAAAAAGAAAAAAAAAGACGACGAAAGGAAAAATATAGAGAACGAACGGAGATATAATTGAGAAAATAACAGACAGGAACAGAAATGAAGAAAGCAAAACCTAAAATAAAAATAATTAAAGGAGAAATCAAGAAATTAATTTAGGACACGGAGTGAAGTAACGGTATGAAAATAAAACATCTAGTCAAATTGCCGAATAAGGAAAGGACAAATTATGAATAGAATTCCCGATGAAAAAGAAAGGTTAAGCATGAAGTCTTAGATAGAGAAGAAGAAGGGATCAAAAATAAAGTCCCAGATAAGGAAGAAAAGGGGTCAAGAATAAAGATCCAGATAACAAAGTCCCAGATGAGGAAGAAGAAGGGTTAAGAAGAAAGTCCAATATGAGGAAGAAGAAGGGTTAAGAAGAAAGTCCCAGATGAGGAAGAAGAAGGGTTAAGAAGAAAGTCCAATATGAGGAAGAAGAAGGGTTAAGAAGAAAGTCCAATATGAGGAAGAAGAAGGGTTAAGAAGAAAGTCCTAGATGAAGAAGAAGAAGGGTTAAGAAGAAAGTCCCAGATGAGGAAGAAGAAGGGTTAAGAAGAAAGTCCAATATGAGGAAGAAGAAGAGTTAAGAAGAAAGTCCCAGATGAGGAAGAAGAAGGGTTAAGAAGAAAGTCCCAGATGAGGAAGAAGAAGGGTTAAGAAGAAAGTCCCAGATGAGGAAGAAGGAGGGTTAAGAAGAAAGTCCCAGATGAGGAAGAAGAAGGGTTAAGAAGAAAGTCCCAGATGAGGAAGAAGAAGGGTTAAGAAGAAAGTCCAATATGAGAAAGAAGGGTTAAGAATGAAATCACAATAAGTAGATGGAAAGAGAAGTAAAAATGGGTTGAAAATATGGAAGACGAAATTTAAAAAAAAAAAATTGATGCGGAAAAAAGCGCCTGAAAAGAAACGGAACAAAAAGCAGAAACATATTAAGAGGGACATTGATAGACAACAATTATAATGAGAACGACGTTAGTAAAAGAAGGTGAAGAAAGACAAGATTTATTCCACTCTCTCAAGATTCTAACATGGCTTCTCTTGCTAAAGACTTCGTAAATGATACCGTAGAACTAAAAGTTTGGATACAATGGAATTTTGCTGTGAGAGATTCTTTTGCAGAAATGGCAATAATGACATACAAGAACGAAGAAATCTGAGGAGAATGCGTATTATCTCACGCACACACAAACACACACACACACATATATATATATATATATACATATATATATATATATATGTGAAAAAGGTGGTAAAAAGTTCAGGCTGTCAAAGTACACCTATAATAAAAATGGTATTTCAAAATTTGGTGTCAGATTTTGGCAACTATACCCAGCCGAAAAACTTTTTAAAATAAAATGTTGGTTTAGGTTTATATATATATATATATATATATATATATATATATATATACAGGAATATCATCTTGCATGAATAAACTACGGTATAAATGATATCCCGGAATCGAACAATTCCAGTAGATTTTAAGAAGGTCCGAAAAGTAATATTCGCAAAAATTATCTAATAAAGATTTAAAAACCCTACGAATTTGCTGTGGTTTCCGATCATTGGGGTGAAACTGCGGTATCTTGTTAAGATTGTCATATCTTAATATATATTCAGTGTAGTCTCATTCCTGTTGGAGAGATTCCTAGTTAATGGACTATAAATTCAGGAGTCTGAATGCACTGACCAGACATTATATATAAAGTAAAGTACAAAATGCAGGTAAGGATTATGAATGAGGGTACGGAATTATTCAGCCATATTATGTTCTATCTATCTATCTATCTATCTATCTATCTATCTATCTATATGTGTGTGTGTGTGTGTGTGTAGTTGTAGTATTTCCGTAATATATACATCCATTTTGCTGTGTAAAGTAGCACTCTTACTCAGTATAAAGTTCTGTCCTTACTAGAAATTTCTTAACATCCTCTTCAATCCTCAGTGAGATGACACTGAGACACCCTACGCATTCTCTGACATTTATAGGAGCAGGAAAATTTGATTGAAACATGGCATTTGCATTGATAGAAATCAGAAAGGCTAGATTATATTCAGAAGGCAATTAAGCTTTCAAAGACACACCTGAAAAATGAAATAAGAATCCGTCTGCTTCGTGTTTTCACAAGATGTCTTAAACATTTTGTTGACATTAATCCGCTTTGGAATATGCAACAGAAATAAGAGTCAGCAAGAAAATTGGCAAAGACGCACATTGCCACGGATAGTGTAGATATTGTTGCTAATAATAATAATAATAATAATAATAATAATAATAATAATAATAGGTTTGTCTATAATAAGTGGGTCCTATCTGCAATGTTATACCAAGCTTTTCTCAAAACCTGTCACAATGATGAATGTGTTGGTTTGACCTTAGATTTCGGTGTCATGATGTGTATATTGAGTTTAGTATATTTGTATCGCAGCATAACTTTCTTGGCATGCTGCTCTCTCAATAATAATAACGATAATAGATGACCTTATGTTACAACAGGCATAGCTTTCATAGCTTTTGATCTTGATTGATTGGAGGTGTTAATATTTACATGTTTTGTATTCGTGAAACAAAATGAGATACAGTAAATCTTACGTTCAGAATCACAAATTTGCCTGCCAAATGATGCATTGCGCATCTCTGCATCAGCAGGCGTAGTTAAGGGCATCAAAATGGTTCGAGATGTTTGCCTGTTTTTGTTATTTTAATTTAGAAGGATGAGGTAACGGTGACTTGGAATTCACATTTAGATTCTTATCAAAGATTCAATCAAAGAGCGTTCAAACCGATGTTCGTTGGTTGAATTTGTTTAGCGAGATATCAACCTCTATGCGTTGTTTTATACCGAAATCTAAATATTTCAAATACAATTTTAAGACTTAAAATAAATATGTGTTTAATACAATTGTATACCTTCAACTGCCAATAAAATATATTGTTGGCCATTTTACTATAAATAGGTATCGTTGCTAATTTTACTAGACATAAGTATCGTTGCAATTTTTACTATATTTCGGTATCGTTGCTAATTTTACTATGAATAGGAATCGGTAATTCTTTATATAAATATGTATTACTGGTATTTTTAATATAAAAAAAGGATTTTTATATTTTTGTAATGCTTTGCTTTTGGTTCGGATTTCACTATTTCCCCATTAATGGGACCCTAACAGCTGCTACAATCCTGGATCAGGATGGACTTAGGAATAAAAGCAATTAAGGTTTGGTTCCACGCTCGTCAAGATTTTCAATATCCCTGATTAGAGGCCTTGCTGCCGGATGTATTTTATCAGTATACCTAGGACCCATTCGAATGGACAATTTTGCCCAAAATAAAAGTATTTCTAACTGGGTCACAGGGTGATGCAAAGTTTTGTGAATATCTATGTAACCATGTTGCATGGGTATCAAATTCTGGGGAATTATGTTTATGTTTCGTATATTTGTAACCGAGCGTTTCTAAGTTGGTAGGTGAGTGTCTCACTAATAATATTGATAATTCTGAAAGAACGTTAAAAGATGAATATACGGATGTTTTCATAGAACTGGCAGCATGAAAATTATTATTGTGCCAGTCATAACTAGAGAACTGCAGCCAGCTTCACAAACAGAGCAGATCGAAGGGTCCAGAGAACTATAATATATAATGTTTGATATACGGAAAAGAAGTGGTTGATTGAAGAGACTTCAATATATATATATATATATATATATATATATATATATATATATATATATATATATATATATGAGAATTCGGATTCCAAACTATACATATCTGACGTGGCGGAGGGCATGGTTATATATAGCATATCAAATTCTAATCACATGTGTATTATACAATTTCTCTCAGGTGATATACATCCTTGGAGGTACTGAAAAATTGTGACAACCCCATCTAAAATCTGAAATGACCACACATGAGCGGATTTCAATGTTTTTGGTAAGGGCGATAAAGCCCTCCACCATATATATATATATATATATATATATATATATATATATATATATATATGTATGTATATATACATGTTACGATAATATTAAGAAAAGGCGATAAAACATGTTAAAATTGTCATAATCCCAAAAAATTTTAAAATTGATAAAGATTTATGAAAACCCAAAACTCACGGGAAAGTTTGTATTTAAAATATTTACGGAAACTATATATATATATATATATATATATATATATATATATATTTATATATATATATATATATATATATATATATATATATATATATATATATATATGTGTGTGTGTGTGCGTGTGTGTGTAAACAAAAAACTGAAATATGATACTTAAAATTTTTCTTAGGCTTTAACTACACTTTTCACACACACAACTATATATATATATATATATATATATATATATATATATATATATATATATATATATATATATATATATGTGTGTGTGTGTGTGTGTGTGTATGTATAACATTTACTCTCATTTATATTATTTCCTTTTCTGCGTGAACATGTGGCATTGTATGTTCAGATTTGTATCTATTTAAAACTTATTTTTATATCTTAAACCTATTTGTATTTAACCTATCCAGACAAATTATATATAAAGAGAAATGTCGAAATCAGATCGCTCCGGACCGTTTGTCTCTGGGGGAAAAGCCATTTGAACTGAAAACCTAATAAAACATTGGTTGGATATTGCCATGAGGATTGGCGATCTTCTGTTACTAAAAGGACAAATGTAAAATCGGACAATGGAGATATTTCCGAACAGTCAAGTCCAACAGATCGACTGGATAGCATTAAGCACTATGGCCAAGAATTCAACTTAAATGTTACTTATTCTAAGTTCATCAAGTTCTCATCATTCTTCGGCCTACGAATTTTCTTCTGCGTATAATTATTAAACGGTTCGTTTGCTATTTTTGTTTTGTTTTAATATAGCTATATATTTGAATTTATCGCGTTATCTCTAGATATATTTTAAATGTTATGTCCATTCAGGACGGAGGTGATTATGATTCTAGGATTTTCTTTTATTTTCTGTGCTGTGAATTCTCAAAATGTCTCAAGGCGCATTGCTTTCTCCGGTGTTTTCCCTTTATTAGAATGGTTGATACATTAGGCTAGTCTGCTCTGAATCCATGGAAGGAACGAAGAAAAAAGACGAATTTATTCCTTTTCCAAAAAAAAACATTTAACAACGTTAGATATCAGTTATACTACGCGATTATATATATATATATATATATATATATATATATATATATATATATATATAAGAGTGTTTATATGGTGTATAATAGTATTTGAAACAAGTAGATATCATGAGAAATTGAAAAGAGCTTTGCCGACATGTCTGATACTATTTTCGGCTTCTTCAGGTCAGAACAAAATATAAAACTGTGTGTAAGGAAAATGCGTTGGGATTTTTATGATAAGAGCAATCAATTAAAATAACTTATCAGCTCCGACGCCCAAATATTTGTTTTTTAAATTCATTTTCTCAGGGAGGAGAAAAACTCAATGTCATAGATCAACCAATTGTCCACTTAACTCGTCTCTCTGTGCACAATCTTAATATTCTTCGGTAGACCACAAATCTGTCGCTTCAAGTCTCCCCTTCATTTCTAAAGAAAATATCCAGCATTTAATGCAACTATAGGAGATTATGTATGTAGCAGTTTTAAGATTATCAAATGTCTTAACCCTAAAAAACAATAGTCCAGACAAATTTCCAGTGGTTGTTAATATCAACCAGGAATTATCCCCGTTCATAGCGAAAATATTTAAGCGTTGCTTGAAGGAGAGACCCTTCTCAGGACTGTGGAAGATTTCAAGCGTAAGACCGGTTTGCAAAAAAGCGGGTGAGAGCTCATTCCCCGCTCAATATGGATCTATCCGTCTCCTCAATATTATTAGCAAACTTTTTGATGTTATAATCAAGAAAAATGATCAAAATAGGAACAACCTCTTAAGCGATAAGCAATACTAGTTTCGATCGGTCCGAACCACCGCTGATGTCCTAAGAAACATCACTTACAGAATCAGTGAAGCAATAAACAAATACATCTCAATGATCATCGCATTAGGTATTTCCAAGACCTTTGACAGGGTATGGCATAAAAGATTGCTGTACAAGCTCTGTAGCTATGGAATCACTGGAAAATCTCTTCAATCATAAAGTCCTTTTTAACCTATAGGTCTCTGAAGATAGTTGATAAAGTCATGTCATCCGTGTTCCTAGAAATCAATGCAGGCGTTCCTCAGGTGTCGTTTCTCGGAACACCACTTTTTTCATTTTATATAAATGATAAGAGAAATCCTCCGATTATTTGTATATATATATATATATATATATATATATATATATATATATATATATATATATATATATACTGATTATGAAACGGCATATGAGTGCACCTACAAAATTATAGATGACAAAAGATCGGCAGCTGATTTCTCCTTGGACCTAGCTCTAAAATCTCAGTGCGGGAAATCTGGCTGGTTACATTCAATACATCGAAAACCAAACTAGTTACATCCCATCATCACCAATTTCATCTTGAATTATCATCAATCTTGTAGAATGATTGTTCCCTCAGAGAGACCCCATGCCACGAACACCTAATGGGTCTTAAACTCTTCAGATCTCAAGTGCATCGCTAAAGATACTGGAAAATAGATCGGTTCCCTGTAAATTTCCAGTAAGTACCTGACTCTTCCTGCCGTTCTCTACCAATACGAGGGCCATATCCGGCCAAAAATTGAATCCTTGCTGTCATAGATCGACAAGGGTTGCTCAGTCTTCACTTTCCAGTCTCAATAGATTCTAAAAGCGTCTCCGCGTCCTTGTGGGCGACAGATTATTTTTCACCGTACACCCCTCTTCTCAGAGACAAAACGTCACAAGCCACTGACTTCCTGATTGCTATTTCAAAGAAACTGCTCAGGCGTATAATATTCTTTAGTTTCACCAGTTTTAACCTTGACGGTTAAGACCCATCATGCCACGCACATTGTAACGAATCACCCTTATTTCATTCCTGTTCCATTTTTAAGATCTACTTTTTACTAGAGCAGTTTCTTCCCACAAACCGCTGTTTTGTGGAACCGATTCTCAAGACGATGTTTCCCAGATCAACTACAATGATAACCTCTTCAAGTCTAGCATTAACCGTTATCTTACTCTCATATCCGCATAAACTGTGTCTGTTATTCTAACGTTATATGGAGTAGTTTCCGAGCCTTATACAATGTGAACATCACTGGAAAAAGAAAATAGGATTCACCAAGAAGAAAATGCCTTGAGAATATACTAATCTCACATTTACCGACAAAAAAACTAAATCTTGTACCATACATAATATCACCGATGCATCTCAAAATCAATAACAGGTTAGTGCAGTATACGATATAGCAGAGAGCAAAAAATAGAATTATTCTGATAGGGACATTTTCAAGGCAAAAACGGAATGAAATTATTAAAAACCAACTAACATGATCAACAAAATGTCTTCCGCAACTAGCAGAATTTAGAAAAACGCTATTGTATTCATATTGTTAATTTGTTTTTAATAAATTTATTTCTTTTTTGCTTTGAAGAAGTTCACACTGGGCGAAACGCATCGGCTCATAATACAGTTTTCTTATTGGCTTTTACCTTTATACATGCATTATATATATATATATATATATATATATATATATATATATATATATATATATATATATATAAAGAGAGAAGAGAGACGAGCTTTTATAGTGAATTTTGACAAGTATCTTTCAAAATATTTTATCTAAATAAACGACTTGCTCTCATAATAATAAAAAAATCTTCATTTTATATATAAGTGTATGAATAAAACATCAGTCGGAAGATCTGGAAACTAAACGCATCACTTATATTTTTTCACATTATGTCATTCACTTATACATGCTTTATATCTTAATATATCCGCGTTAGTATATACCATTATATCTTTAATGTGCTACATTTATCAACTTGTCTACTCAGAAGAAAAGTAAGACACATCCAGGTATATTTTTAATATTCCCTGCTGAAACGGTGTGAGGTCTCTTATCGGATATAATAATTCTTCTAGAAACAAAATTATTAAGGGATAGAAAAATATCTTTAGAAAGAAAGTAAAGAGTACGGAGATACGATGTAATAACTTGTTTCTAGGCTAGGTGACGTGTGTTGAACAAAAACTAAGTGTTGAGTTGGTTGAGAAAATAAAAAAAAAACAATGACTGAAACAAAACAAGATAGATATATTTGTTTTATCGGGAACATTATTCGTTTAGAGTGATATCAAGGAGTCTCTGCAAAGAATTAAAGAAAAGTTTAACTTACTCTACTGGATAATTAATGTGGTAGCTATGTCCATTGTCTAAGCCAAGTGCCCCTATTCCAAGGAGAGCTAATTTTAGCGTCCTATCCCAATATCGAACAGTAGTGAAAGAACTAGTCTCTTCTAATTTTTTTTTATTTTGTTTTTACGCATACAAAAAAATGAAAGGGTGGTTATCGACCCATGTGTTTTTAGTAAAAGGTTTATCGTCTGCTACATACATAAATCGCCCATAGTGGCAGTAAATACAGAAATGAAGAAACTTGAAGCAAATGATTTGTGGCGTGCCGAATAATATTAAGAATAGAATAGACAGCAATTTTTTTAGCCATGATGAAGTCTTAAAAAACAACACATAATTAAAAAAATACGCCAAGAGAAATTAACATTCACAAAGGACAGAAGCTAGGGAAAAATAAGTAACCTTTTTAAAAGGTTATGTGAATAAATAGTGTGGAGTAATATAATTAGTACAATGTTTCAGCCGTTGTACGCTCCGATCTTTTTCGGGTGGTTAGAATGTCGAACATAAACCTTTATTTCGCTAGTTGGGGTAGACTGTTCCAGTTCCTCGTGCCGTGTCTAATGGATATCAGTTATCAATCTCCTGTTAATTCCCCTCTTCAAGTTCTTCACCGGGTATTGAACTCACACTCTTTAGGTCCCTTCATTGCATCTAACTCATTTATCCACTGTACCATCTATCCTTGAGGTGTGTAAAATTCTGGCTGTTATAAACCTAATGTCTTCAGCAATCACTTTTTAACAGTACTCATATTGCAATTTTTGCTCTCATCATTGCATGTTTATACCAGAGATCATATTGCAATTTTCGTTGTTATCGCATTTCTCAGGCACACCTTATTACTAGTTCTCATATTGTATTCATTTCTATGCCTGGTCGGCTCAGGAGATATTTGTGGCCTAGCATATGTTCTGATTTCTTTAAGTTTACGAATTTACCAGTGGTGTTCTTTGTCTATGATTTCAACCTGATCCGACAGAGGGTGGTGATCTCCCTTTTCTCTCTATATGTGGTCAGCATATGCCAGATTTTCACCTCTTGTTACATCTGTCTGGGGTTCTTGAAGCTTTACCTTAACGTGGCAACCTGTCTCCCCTTTATATTTCTTTCCGAAGTTTCACGGGATGGCGTACACACAGTCTTTAGTCATGTTCTCCTCTAGGAGGGGGGGCTCTTACTCGGGAGAGATATCTGCGAAGTGTCGTCCAGCTTTGAAAGGTTGCCCTGATGTTATATGGACCGCAAATCCTATGTATTTTCTCTGATATACGCTTCACATAATGCAGGCAGACTGATTTCTGAGCATTATTGTCCTCCTCTTGTACCCGCCTATTTCAGTTTATTGGCGCTGCTGCCATCTACCCAGGGTAGTTTCGTGATATTTGACTTGGGCGGCTGGCCTTCTCCAAGGTCAGTCTCTCCTACATCCGCCTAAAGAAAGGGATCGTCTCCTGCTTACAACACCGAGAAAAAGTCATAAGTTGTGAACCAGAGACATTAGATACAGAATTACAACGTAACAATTACCATGGGTACATGACAGCAGCTCCAATAAACTGGGATAGGCGGGTACAAAGGGAGGACAACTGTTAAATTAGTTTTATAACACCCAGAACTTCACACATAGATGACCTCAAGGATACATGGCACAGTGGATATAGGCGTTAGTTAGATGCAGGGACAGGACATAAAGTGTATGAGTTCAATACCCGGTTAAGGCAGTGGAGAAGAGGGATTAACAGGAGATAACTGATAACTGATATCCATTAGACATGGCACGTGGAACTAGAAGAGTCTACCCCAGCAAGCGAAATAAAGGTTGATATTCGACATTCTAACGACCTGAAGAAGGTCGGAGCGTACAACGGCCGAAACGTTGTGATAAATGTGACAACAAAAATGAGGAAAATATTTCGAATAATGTAAATAGTGTACATAATACCTCATCTCAGAAATATAGACAGAAACGAAAATAGCCACAAAATCTACCACTTGTCCACGAGCTATGGGTTAGAAAGTAATTTTTTTATTAGAAAAAGGATTACTATCGCCAAAAGATTCTGGTTTTAAATAACTTGAAAAACGTTGATTAACCGTAAAAGATAAGAAAACAGACGTTTGTAAATATTAGTCATCTGGACACTGAGATCAAGCCCGAATAGTGACAGGGTATCATCTTTGAACGTAATATCATCTTAACATTGCGTCCAATGTTGCATGAACGACTGTTGGCGCACACAAACACACCCTAATATATATATATATATATATATATATATATATATATATATATATATATATAGATTTGTGGTCTACCGAAGAATATTAAGATTGTGCACAGAGAGACGAGTTAAGTGGACAATTGGTTGACCTATCACACTGAGTTTTTCTCTTCCCTCAGAAAGTGAATTGAAAGTGCGCGAACAAATATTTCTGGTCTTTGGTCGTCGGATCTGATAAGTTATTTTAATTGATTGCTCTTCTAATCATAAAAATCCCAACGCATTTTCCTTACACAGTTTTATATTTTTCAATGAAACATGGTTAGAACTGTGTAGCGAAAAAAAACATATTTTAAATCAATTAATTTATAATATTAATGCTCTGTAAATTTACATCGAGCACTATTTTGTAAAAATAAAAAATATCTATAAGAACACCGGATTATATATCTTACTGTACTTTCTTTATATATATATATATATATATATATATATATATATATATATACGTATGCTTGTGTGTAAAGTAAATAAGAATTCTTATGACGTGAAGGATTATTTTGAGCATGACATTGAATATCAGCCATTCGAAAAGATTTATTTTCCCTGTCTATTGATGTTCACGGCTTGCAGCCACACTACCGTATTCTGACCATGCGATTTGAAACAAATACATCCACTTTTCAATCTAGGTGGACGAAAAGAAGGAAACATGTCCCTTGTTTGTTCCATATGAAACGGAAGATAGAAGAGTTTTCTATTTTGTAAACTTAACCAAGAGACGAGAAGATATTAGCCTGTCCTAAGTAGCCCCTGTTTGTTCAGTTGACTGATGAATTGCAGAATCAGTTTTCTTAAACTTCTCTTACATTTTAGTCCAACGAAGTGCATCTAAAATGAAATAGTTTAAAATAGTAACATTTGAATAGAGCGATTTCGTTTTGCAATGAGCGACCCGCTGTTTAGAGATAACTACTGGAATTTGTTCTTTGCAAAATGAAAATTATGGGAGCTGATTATATATTTAAAAAATTCAAAATGCCAAAGCGATATCACTCTTAGCAGACTAAAAAAGAAGACACTGTTGCTGCAAATCATTTAATGAAGACATCAGCTTCCTTTGCTTATCGCTGTTACTTTCAAGCTATGTGTAAATATATAATTCAGCATTAGAAAGATTGATTGGCATGTTGTAAGAAGGAAAACAAACTGTGATAACCTTTTCTTTTAATATCATGTACAAAGTATCATTGGAATATGAAAGCGGGAAATAAAACTAGTTAAATCACAACACTCGGTGTGAGAAGTTTATCAGGGACTTACAATATATTCTGTAAAATTATTCCGATAATATTCATTCATTCAAATCACAGAGATTTTAAATTCATACAGTCTGATAATTAGCTCACCAAAGGATTGATAAATTTAAAAAAAAAAATTACAGAATTAAGACTGAAATATAACACTGACAAGACTTTACTGTAAACTTTTAAATGGATACAAAGATAACCTTTCATTTTACTATCAGTAAAAAGCAGAATAGTGATACAATTTTCTTTCTTTTAAAAATATTTCGAATAATATAAAAAAGAATATAATCATGACGGGAAAAATGAATTACTTCATAGCTTTTCTCTAGGATGAAAAGATAAAACAAATATATTTATAAAATCCTCTCTCTATATATAGAGAGGGGATCTATATATATATATATATATATATATATATATATATATATATATTAGTGGAAAATATACATACATATGCAAAATATATATAAAATATTCCCATATATGTATATTTTCAGAAAAAAAAAAACACTATTATTCCATGGTCATAATTTATTCCATTGGAATCGTAAATACGATCCAAATCATCAGACCTACAAATTCCAAATGAAAACAGAAAAAAACAACTCCGGAAATCAAAACAGAATTTAGAGAAAGTGTAAGTATGAGGAGGAGGGACATGAAACCTTAACAGAGAGAATTTTAGGAGATGTGGTGGGGGGGATTTAAAAAGAGGAGAGCAAGAAAGAAAGAAATGTATCTTTATGCATTAGACATCCGTCGACTTTCTTTAGTGTTTAAGCCTTTTTTTATTATATATATATATATATATATATATATATATATATATATATATATATATATATATATATATATATATATATATATATATATATATATATATATATATATATATATATATATATAAAAAAAATGGTACACCGATTCTTGAACTATCACCGAAGTTAAGCAACGTCGAGCCTTGTCAGTACCTAGATGAGTGTCCTCTTGCGTTTACCAGGTGCTGTGAGATTTGGAAATCGAAGAGTCATGTTCCAATCCCAGTCAGATTCGTTATATTAACTTACGCGCAAATACTTTTGGAGTAAGTATGAATGTAACTTTTCTACCACCCCCACCAGCTTAATAGTAGAACTTGTATCAGAAAACCATTATTATTCCCCACACATTTTTACAATCATCTAAAAAGATTTTCTCGCTTTGAATAACCAGCAAACAAATCAGTATACATATATAACGTTTGTGTATTTAAATATCAATATAGCTGCAGTCAAAGAAAAAATATTTTACTTTATTTATACCAAATTTTAACTCATACAATGCTCGATAGTTACTAAAGTTAGAGGATTACAGTCAAAATAGTAATCCTTAATGAGCATATGAAAGGAATAGTATGAAAGATAAGAAATGAAAATGGTGTGATTAAGTTGGAAAAATGACAATTTATACTTGATTTGATGAAGTCAATATTGTAGTGTTCAGGTAAGCAACCCGGCGAAGTCTGCTGCAAAAGAGTAGCAGTTTGGGAGAAAAAAATTATACCAAATATTTATTATGCTTTGAAATTTTCAGATCATGTTATCGTGAAAACTTTTCAGCTATATAACGCACTGAGAATATTAAACGAATGGTTATTCAACCCATGTATTTTTATGTTTTTTTTTTTTTTACAGTGGTGTTCACCTTGTACAAGGCCCTAAGGGGAATCGATGTAGAGGGTTACAGAGTAAGAGGTAGAGGTTTTATGGTTATGTGTGACAGATAAGTGTTAACCCTAGACTTCAGCAGATTAAGATTTTAGTGATCCACGAAGTCTCTTCTTGGGAGAGGCTTCCTTAATGCAGCGGTTCATGGGAAGAAACTGTTTGAGTGGAACCTATATATCACTATAGAATGATGGTGACTCGCCACAATATGCGTGGCATAGCGAATCTTACTCGTGGAAATTAGGAATGGTGGAACTAAGGAGTGTAGTTCATTTGAACGCTCAACATGGGAATTGCGATAGAGCAGTGAGAGGTTGACGACTTCACGTCTGCAAGAAAGGAGTAGGAAAATAATTCGCATGGACGCGGAGACTCTTTTGGACTATTGTGAGCGGAAAATGAAGAATGCGTAGTTCCCGTGTATATATGGCAGCAGCACTCCAGTTTGGGGGAAGAAACGAGTTTGAAAAAAGAAAAAGAAAAGAAAATGGAAAAAAAAAAGAAACTTTTTTCCCGGTTCACTGTCTCATTATTCTTACACTATTTACATGCGGAATATGGCTCTTTTTTCATTTGTGTCCTTTTTGGCAAGTTTGTCATTTTCGAAATTTTGTTCCCGTCAAGCTTCAGTCATTGTGTCCATCAGAATCCATGTGTAAATATTCCTGCCTTATTTCGACGGTCTTCCCACACTTGCGTTTATTTTTGTTAAGTGTTATATATATATTTGTGTACATGAATGTGTATGTGTGTTTATAAATCCATATTTCTTGTATGCGTGTGTTTTTAAAACGACAATTTAAAAAGAAAATAACATTTTCTATTTATAAAAGCAATGATAAAATTGGAATAAAAATCAGTGAAATAATAAATTAAGCCAATCAAACGCTTGTGCAGTATTTAAAATAAATCACTAATAATATTCCTCTTCGTATTTCTCTATTAACTTTCTCCAGATTTGCTGCTGAAGGATCATAGATTAACAGCTTTTATTAATCTAGTTTAGTACAAAACCGGGCATATGAGCATTAATTGAGAAGTGAACTCAATAAACGTTAGAAATTTTGAAGCAGCTCACCATGCTGAAATTAAATCATATATTATGTTCCATACTCTTTACTAGATTTCTAAGTAAATGACCTGTACGTATATCATAATAAGATAGTAATTAAATACACTGGTAACCTCGTAAATAAATAAAAAATAAGGTAAGATTTTTTTGTAGATTAACATTTAGATTTTCCTTTACGCTAGAACAGAAAAAATAAATATTGATTTTTATTGACTTAGAAGTTGAGGAGGCTTTGTAGGGTAATGAATTACGGCTCGTGTAGAGGAATCCGAGTTCGAATTCCAGTCGAGTTCATTGCATTCACTTACGCACTAATAACACCTTTGAGAAAGGTACGAATCCATCTCTTCCCTACCGGCTATTGTCAAATAGGATAGACTGGGTTGTATAGCCTTGTGTAGCAACCGGTCTAGGCGAAGAAAAATTCTGAATTCAAAACTGTACGTAGCCTTGACAACGCACATGCTATACAGCTAAGGGAATGATTAATCGCATTAACTCGATGATACAGACTACAGTCGATTCCTAGAATTGGGGGTTCTGTTTATACGAGCAATACTATATCAAATTGATCCCTGACAGAGTTATTGCAATTATTCTGATAATATTATTAAGAAATGTCAAAAGCATGCTATTTTTACTAAAATAATTTTCAAAAAACAATTATCCCTATTTTTTATGAAAGGACCCCTATATTTAGGTTGTTCCAATACTAGGTACATCAATAGGCTCTCAGTGTAAATCTCGAATAACATGTTATACAAATACATGTTTTTGATGTTATCTCCTTCATTGTCATTTCAGTGCTGAGTACTATTTACATCCATAGAATAATATGCAGTGAAACTTTTAAACCAAATTTCAGCCAATAGATTCATAACTTTATAGTTGTTTATAAAAATATAAACATTTCTGTGTGTATTTGTTTACAAAATATTGTCAGCATTTCAAAGTTTATTAAGTTCCCTTTAACAATAATGTAATTCTGAGGTTGTCTTCAATATGGTTAGACTTACTTAAAAAATAAGATAAATACAATTACTTTCCTGATTAAATTTTCTAATTATGGATCAAACACCTTTTCGGTTATAGAAGATGTTGCTAAATATTACTTCATCTCGCCAACGAGGCATTCCATCAAACATTCTAGTGATTGATCATGTCGTTAAATTTTAATCAGTGAATCAGGACGATAATTTATTAAAATATTTAAACCTTTATAAATAAAATAGCTAACGTGTACATATTTCAATGACCTGACAAAAACCACACAAATTAGAGTCATCATAATATATTATACACGTAATATTTAGAGGGCATATGTGAGAAGACAGTTTTCTTGCCAAATTAATACCTACCGGTCTAGAAATTTGAAGTCTTATAGAAAATGGCTCACCTAACTTGTCTGGAGATAGTTTCTTAGGTTAAAAAAGGAAGACAGGTGGTACTTTTTTTTAAAATTAAATTTGTCTATCTCTAACCCAGTAAATATTAACTTCATTGTTTGAAAAGACAGGGATTTCCTACTCAAACACGTTTATACACTAGATATGATTATAATAAAAATAAATAATATCGCATAAAAATCCATGAACTGCTTATATATATATATATATATATATATATATATATATATATATATATATATATATGTAAGCAAATATATGGATATAGATCCGACAGTATGAAGAAAAATGAAGAAAAAACAAAAATCCAAAGTCAGACGTTTCGGTCTAGTAGACATTCTTCAGGACATAGCACCGTGGATACTAGACCTGGCTTCTTTAATATTTCCCCTTTTCTAGCAACATTAATGCTCGACAAGCGTACTTATAAATTTTAGATTAAAATAAAATTCTTTTTCATTTTTCATTGAAAATATACTTTATTTTAGGAATACGTTTTCACAACATCGCCGACGTGACGCCGACGTGATCATATTGTGAAACGGATCGCTGATCTTAAAGATTTCAGTTATTCTGTTTTGATTAGTCTTAGTCTTATGTCTATCGTCTTTTCATTTTGACTTGAATATCGTCTAATGTTAATTATGTTTTAATAACTATATCCTGAAGAAGGTCTATTAGACCGAAACAGGTCACGTCGACATTGAAATAACATTTAAAGCAGCATATTTGCATATTCGGATTTTTATTTTTCCATATATTTTTCTTCATATATATATATATATATATATATATATATATATATATATATATATATATATATATGAAGAAAAATATATTCGGATTTTTTTTTTCCATATATTTTTTTTTTCATATATATATATATATATATGAAGAAAAATATATTCAGATTTTTTTTTTCCATATATTTTTCTTCATAAATATATATATATATATATATATATATATATATATATATATATATATATAAAAAATATATGGAAGAACAAAAAATCCGAATATGCAAATATGCTGTTTTAAATGTTATTTAACATTTAATATATATATATATATATATATATATATATATATATATATATATATATATATATATATATATATATATATATATATATATATATATATATATATATATATATATATATATAATATATATATATATATATATATATATATATATATATATATATATATATATCATGGATAATACGTTATTTAACATTTAATATATATATATATATATATATATATCATGGATAATACGATAAACTACATCTGGCAGCAAGGCTTCTGACCTGGGGATTGGAGATTTTGAGCAGCTTGGTACCATCTCTCAATTATTGTTGTTCCCAGGTCCTCTTAACTGGGGTGGTAGCACCTGTTAGGCTCCTAGCTATCGGCAAATAATGAAACCTCAAACAAAAAAACAGAACACTATGAAAATGTAAAAGTACATTTCTTATAGCAAAATGACCGACAATAACTATTTATAGAAAAAACGACCAGCAATAACTATTTATAGTAAAATGGCCCAAAATACATTATGTCTGTGTTTGAAGGCATGCAATTGCGTAAGAAGTACTTATATTCTGGCATTAAATAACTCATATAGGTCGATATTTTGCTAACGAAATCAAGCAAACAACATGAAAGAACTTATTCATGAGATTAATCCATATAATATACGACAATTTCTTAAAGAAATCAAACTGTATTATAAAATATAACTTCAAAACTACAGCATAAAACACATATCGACTCTACTAAATTCTTGTCTGCTGAAACATGTATGTGTACAAAAGCTAAATATCATCTACCACATATTCAACTGTGAAAGCAAAATAACATTTTTTTTTACTTCAAAGTTCACAAGAAAATTTTATTTCGGCATTAACATGAGGAGTTGATATGCCATTAAATAAACACACACACACACACATATATATATATATATATATATATATATATAATATTGGGCCATGGAAAAAGTTGCCAAAAATACAATTTAATCGAAGACGAAAAGTAAGTGACCCTAGAACTATCACGATATAGAAAACAAATTAAACTAGTCACTATTGGTTAATTTATTAAATAACCTTCAGGTTTTTTATACATGAAAACATACGTACGGGAGTTTGCAGCGGGTCGTGATCGTGTAAAAGAAAATAATTAGAAGTCAATTAGAGAGTAAAGAAAAAGCATCACCGACAACTGAATATATATGCCCGATTTCTAGTGTCAATACCTTTATGCTTCCCTTTCCACCTGTAAGTCATTATATGTATTAAAATCTATTTAAAAAAATATATCACTCGCAAGCCTATTTCGAATATGACGATTTAATATGAAAACTATATACAAAAAAGATCAACGTAGCTGTTTACATACATACACTTAATTCAAAATTTTTAAATAAATAGCAGTTTTAAATCTTACCATAATTATTTGATGTTTATTTTCTATAATTGGGACTAACTAAAATACTATGTTACTTAATCTACTAACATAGTATATTTATTGAAGATATATTTGGTTTCAAGGAAGCATTTCAATTTAAAGCTCTTGAAACGACTTCATCTGTTTTTCGAATTAGGATGAACAAAAACCATTAAATAACACATTCTCGTGCTTTACTCTGAATGCAAATAAAGTCTTTGGGGAGTTATTTTAGAATGAGTCTATTTTAATTACCAGTAAATTCAAGTTGAATGTGTGTAAATCGAAGAGTCTATAAACATACCTTTTTAAATACATTTTATCGCAATCTTAAAAGATCGTAAATTAAGCAGGTGATGCAACAGAATTATTTTTTTCTTGCAGTTACATGATTCTCTCCATATGTAGTGTACATCCCACCACTTATGAAACATAACAATATTGAAAATCATATGGTCTTGCATTTTCCAGGTGTTTTTTTTAAGTAAATTGGGTACTTTTTCAACTAACATTTGTATCCAGAGTGGATAGTATGAAACTTCTCAGATTTCGGTTTCTTAACTATCTCTGAATTGTCGTACCTGATGCTGGGAAAGTTAGTGGGTTGTTTTTTTCCCATGTTTTTGAATTTTAACATCTAGAATTCTTAGCTTACCACTGCTAGAGAGTACATGCCACCTTACTATTTTGAAACAGTTGCTGGAATCGGAGTTGTTAATGGTGTTTCATTAAGAAGGATTATATATAAGGGTGTTTCATTAAGACGGATCAAAGTCAGCAGTGAGTAAATTAATGTTATTGGTGAAAATTTATTTATGTCTCAATTGGATCATGTTATTTAAGTCATGGGAATTATGGGTAAAAAATAATATCGCCCAAATATCCGCGAAATCGGAAAGAAAAAGAAAAAAAATATTAGACGCTTTAACTTAATTTACGTTTAAAATCGGTCTAAATTATTTGGACCCTTTTTATTACCTCCTTTCTCAAGGCTATTTTTACACAGGAATTTTAACTTTAAATTGGGTTTATATATCAAGCAATATAAATGATTAAACCCAAAAGATACTAGAACTCTTCTTAAGAAAATCAGGTATATATCAGTTTTAAGAATATTTGAACGGTTTTAAATTTCTTGTACGTTATATTTAATAGTATTCCTTTTCTTATATTACTCCGTATTTAGATGTACACGGATAAAATATTGACGCAAACACATAGGAACGCGTGTACACACACAGAGAGATAAATCAGAAATTATGTATGCGTGTATTTTTTTTCTTTTTGCAATAACACTGGTGGTGATAAGATGTTTCAATATATATTGACATGTATTGACTTTCTATGTTGTTAACCGGGTGTTCATCGTATTCTAAAACAAATATATAATAGTATCGTATATAAGTTTAATTGCGATTAACCTTTTTATTTTATTTTTTCTTTCATTCTTTCAAGGATTTTTTTTCTTTTTGGACAGGGTGTGTGTAATAAAGTGTCTAACTGATCTTTTGATCGGGTTGATTTCAGCTAATCTATTAGAAATTATCTTGCACTATTTGCATTGTTCGAACTGCTGTTCTCAACTTTATTGTCATATTCACAACGATTCGACCGTTGTACGCTTCGGCCAGCTTCAGGTAATTGAAATCATTTAAGACCTAAGGAATCAGCGCATATGCTAAGCCACAAAATCTCCTAAGTATAGACACGGTTAGAATATGGGAACTAGTAATACGAAGCTAGAGAAAAACAAATACCTAAGTGTGATATGAGCTCTGGTAAAAATTCAGTTACTGAGACATAAGTTACAAAAATCCATATACTAATGTTCTACGTGACATATGGTAGGTTGAATTAATCCACTGATTTGAAACAAACTGTTGAATTCTATACATGGCCGCAGCATAGGTGAACAAAACTTGTGGAGTTGAGTTCAAGTACTGAGATATCCGGAGAGAGGCATGGAACGTGGAATTGGAACGATCTACCCCGGTGGACGAAATAAAGGGTTCGGTTCTAAATTCCAATCACCTGTAGAAGGCCCGAGCGAACAGCGAGCGAAATGTGAATATGGCAATAAAGATGTGGACAACATCCCGACTAATGTAAATAGTGTAAATAGTTATAATAATTCATCTCAGAAATATAGACACATATTATTGAGGATGATTTTATCTTTTAATAATGAACACGGACACAATGTTTTGTGTTCGAGATTTTAATGCTATAAGAAAAAAAATATATCCATAAAACAAAAAAAATCAGCCTCGATAATTGCTTATAGATTAGCTGAAAGGGCTCGTATCCAAAGATCATTTAGGCAGAAAAGGTTGGTTTATGGACACAGCAATGAGAGTCTTGTTTCCTCAACACTATTGAGATGTGGCAGAGAAGGATATTCGAATGTTGAACCTGCAGCCAAAAAGTCTAGAAAAATTGCGGAGTGTCATGATAAGAGCATTTATCCAAATTTTGAAAGAGTGCTTCCAGAAAATGGTCAAATCCATACCAATAAACTGAAGGAAGTGACTAGTAGATTTATATTTCTTTGAATGTCAACATTGGTGTGCTGTTTATCGTAACATACAAAAAATATAAGATTTACAAAGGATTATGTTTGTTGGTGCTAGACAATTTTAATTTCTGAAATATTGGTAACATTCATCAATTTATAGTTGCACTTGATGTGTATCTGATATAAAACATGATGCCATCCACTGAGGACAAAGTAATGGTAGCATTAGCTGTTTCTCTACAAAGAAATATTTGGCATTATTTGACCGAGCATCCAGTAATGTTTTCTGTTGAAATTTTAAAAATCATTCTCTTTAAACATTTTTCTTTAGGAAAACAGGTTTCGCAGGACCAATAACAGTTATAGCTCTTTCCAGTATTGATGGAGGTTTCCTTTCCCACCTTTTGTTTTAAGTGATGTGGAATGTTAACGTCTTGATATCATTTTTCTTCGAGTTCACATGCCCTATCCATTAATTGATGTGGTTTTGTTTATTTGGTACAGTTCTTTGCGATACTATAGCGTCAGTCGACAATGTTCAAAAATGGATGATCTTTGCCAAAGCCATCAGATTTTATTAGCGCAAAGACGTTTTCCATGATTGATCTTAGAATGCCGTTGTATACAACTAACAGTTTAGATATTTCTGAACGGGTTTGGCGCCAGTCATGATATCTCGATGTGGCGAGGCTATTTAAAAACGTGGGTTTTCAGTGGCCAAACATATGGCATTAAGACCGTGATTAGAGATTTCTGATTAGAAATTCCTGGAAACCATACAAGCAACACTGGCTGCAATCGCATCAATATTCACTGCAAGTGGTACTCGATGTAAATGCATTCATAGAACAGAATGTCAACGATGGATGACTATGACATTGGACACAGCGGATAACCTTTAAGGTGACATTACTCTCCAGAATCTGGATAATTCAAAATTCTGTGGCATGGCACGATCACTTACAGTTCTGTTTCGGGTTGATAGTAGGCTTCAGGTGTGGCGAAGACCTCATAAATGAATATACACCATTCGTTAACAAGTGACCCTCTGAAAGATGGTGGGGATTTTCTGATTGTTCGGGTTGTGTTCATGTTTCGCGTTCATCGACCCGCATAAACACGTTCGTGGACGGTAACGTTTCTACTGTTTGTTGGTGATTTGCGTCCATACATGAACTCACTGTATCACATTAAGACTTACAGTACACAGTGCTACCTTGTCAAAGTTGTTCTGTCTTGCTTTGATGAATATTCTGGAGACTTAGAAAGAATGTTGTAGCACCACATTCATCAGACAATCGTGCATTTATCGTCTATTCGTACACTTATGGAATGTGACAGAGAGATCGACATAAACGGAAGATGCTGCACCCACCAATATCATATCAAGCTGCAAAACGTCCCCTGGGAAGAAGAACACGATTACGATCAACACGCATATAACATGACTTCTGACACGTCCATACATTTCCAAATTTAGTATTCTGAAGTGAACCGTGCTCAATCTCAGAGAACGTGCATGTGTATATATGTTAAATGTATTTTGGGTATGTGAGAGAGTGACTGTAGACGAGATGCCAGATCAGGGCCAATTATATTACATATCCGTCTCTGGATCTTGTCAAGAACTCCGAGGTAAACAGAAGGTGCCCCAGACCATATATGGCAGCAATACTCCATGCAAGGGAGAATGGTTGACTTGTATATTTGAAGTATATTGTGAGATATTTAATAAAGATGATGGAAACAAAAAGAACAATCTAAATAAATTTGGATAGATTCTGTACCCAAAACATTAAAACAAAAACAAAGGAATCACTTTTTTTTGCTAAATTTAAACTTCCCAGTATATCTCGTTCAAGCACATGTTTACCCGCATCAACATAAGCAAACCAAAGCCGATGAAGTCCGAGTGGACGAGACGCGTTTTTTCACGTTGTCATACATCTTTCCTTCAAAACAGTCGTTGATATATAAAAATTTATCCATCGTTATCCCATGTACAATATTATCACTAAATTAAAAGGCATACATACATATGTGTATATATTTGTTAGGAAAATTAATGACAAAGTAAAAAATGGTGCGAGACGTTTCGTGCTTTAGGACTTCATCGAACTAAAATAATGTTTTTGTTGATGTAATTTATATTTATGAATACGCTAGAAAAGCTGAAAATGTTGGAATACTGAAATTTTTTACATTTTTAAATTTATTTTTTTTAATTGATGTGACTAGGTGTATAGTGTAACTTATTTCATTTAGTTAGACTTCCCACTGAGTCATGATATGACAAAAAATCAGTTTGTTTTAACGTGGGGACGCGAGTGTTTCCACGCGGGACACTAGTCAAAACTGGTCTTAGCTGGTCATACCATCGCTATGGAACTGATGTTACGGAACAAATTCGAGGATTCTCTTCAGGCAGCGGGGAAAAGGACAGCCACCGACACGGAATAGATAATGGGATGGCAGCATCTGTTCCAACGGGAAAACCTCTTCTCTTAGACTCCCCACTGAGTCGGGTAGGTTTGTTTTAGCGTAGGGACCCGAGTTTCAGAACTGGTCTTAGCTTGTATATGTACGAGACAGATAAATTAAATATCTGGAGAATGTATTCTTGAAAATAAGTTGGATGTTTAATTGTCATTTTTTTGTCTACATTTCGCTTGTTATGAGAATTTTTGAAATGGTTGCACACACACACACACATAGTGATATATATATATATATATATATATATATATAAATCACTATCTCGTTTTCGTAGATGTATCTGAGAAAAGAATTCAATAACAAATATAAAAATATTGACAATATTTCACGTCATTTAATCTTCATTTAAGAAAATCTAAGTGGAGGCATAAATAAAACATTTCGTTTCGTGTGTAATCGTAATAAATAAAAACTAATTTGTTTATATTTCCTCTCGGGTTCATTAAGATTTCGTATGTCTGAACGCAATTATGCGCCGAGTCACCCCCTATAAAAAAAAAAGACAGGAGGAAAATGCAACTTTTTCTCTTGTCCCACCTTTTAGTTTTATTCGAAGGTATTAGATTATTTCCTATGGCTACACGATTTCTCAACGATTTCGTTTCCTTTTACGCAACCATGATTCCTATTTACCCGGTTCATAATCAGTAATAACCTCCAACAAAGTTTTTAAAAAATAAAAAGCACCAAAAATAGGATGTTAATTTCCGATGGAATTTTGAACAGTTTTAAATGACTAGCAGTTGGAACTTCCCAAAAATAACGACGACGAAACATAGGTGAATGGCTTCCTCCATTTCCATTTTAGATTCACTCATATCTTTATCGTTTGCAGATTTTATCTGCTTTTAATAGCATGTTTAAAACTGGAGCAAAAACTGAAAATATCTTCATGAATTTACATTCATCACAATGTGATTGCATGTGCGGGTGGCACAATAGTTAGCTTCTGAAAGGATAACTTGACGAGCTGATTTCAAACATTCAATTTCGCGTAAATACCCTTTAGAAAGTTACGAATCCATCTTTTCTCACAATCCTAGATATGGATAGGATGGACTCGTGAGCAGTGGTTTCCAAACTGCTCCTCATAGGTGCAGCAGAAGAGGGTAGCAGGTGAGGCGGAATGATTCAAAGACAATCAAATATTTAGAAATAGTTTAAAAAAACTTCATATGCCTAAAGAGCGAAGAATTTAGAAGATAGACTATCAGTTGGTGGTTAAAAAGAAATCACAGATTATCTTTGGCTACAGATTAGGGTGAGGCAGTAATAAACTCCATCGAATAACCTACCGAAGAAAGTGGACACTTTGAACCAATGCTACACTTTCTCCTTCCACTGCGCAATATAGTTCGATATTGCGAGTTTGAGAAGCCCCGATGAAAGCAAGAAATCCCAGTGGACGAACTATTATAAATAATATTAATTGAATGGTTGTATAATGGTTCATATCGATACGAAACGATCGAACAACTGCAATAGGGAAATATACTTCTCAATGCTTGTATGAATATATGCATAACAGAAATTGCTATCGCATTTTTGTATGTGCTGGAGCACTTCGGGATGTTGTCGATCATGGATCTCCACAATGTTTCTCTCATTTGTAGATCTCAATGAATTGCCTTTTTGCTCTCTCTCCGAAACCCTCTTTTACCATCCATTTACTCAAGCTCGTTCTGTAGAATACGCATTGTTTATCGCTACTCTTCAATCTGCCCATCCTGATAAGTATAAGGGTCAATTTTGCTTCCGTTTTTCTCTAAAATGTCCTTGCTCATATGTTCGTCACATGGCATCCTCAGCATCTTTGTGTAGAACCACATTTTGACTAGTACATTTTTATACTAATTCAGGGACCCACAGGGCGCTATCCTAGTAGCTACGTTGTTTCTGATTTTCATCAATGATCTCCTGGACGTCGTCAGTTCCCAATAAGGTATATGTCAACCGTTTACTCCTGTCTGAGTAGCAAAACCGACAGACCCCCACAAAGTCAACCTGGCAACTGCTCTTGAAAAGTATCTCCAATCAATGGTTATCTGGGCAAAAATGACTTGTAAATTTGAACACTTCAAAATCAAAGCTGCTAACATTTAATCACCAGAGACATATTTTTATGTCTACCATCGGAATGGCTGATGCTAAACTCTAGGAGAGAAAGACGCTAAGCTTTCTTGGCCTCACGACTTCAAATGACACAAAGTGGAACGACTACATGTAATTAATTGTTACGCCTACTGCAGATAAGTTTGGTTCACTGTGTCATACCAGATATTTTTCACGCCAGAATCCATCTTGCACATTTATAAATCTACCATCTGCCCAGGCATTGAATACTCTTGCCATATCTAGTCTGGTGCTCCTGCTGTACATCTCGAGGTTCTTGACAAAATCCAAAAATGATCTGTAATGTAATCGTTCCTAACTAGGCATCTCGACCCCTGACATTTTCTCACTGTAAGTTCTCACTAACTTTTCTACAAATATTTTCATGACAGCTGGCCCCACGAGCTTTTTTCCGATGGTTCACCGACTGCATTATTTAAGCGTGCTACTAGATTGGCAACTAGGTCTCACAGTTTTACTTTTGCACCAGCTTGATTTCTATTTCTATCAAACAGTTTCTTTTAACGCACTTTCCACTTGTGGAACTCCCAATTTCAGTTATTGCTAATAACTACAATCTTCAAAAAATTAAATTGCAACGTCACTGGCCATTTTCTGTCGTGAACTCCGTTCTTTTTCTGTCCTTTCATCACTTCCTATGTTATGTTTCTTTCCTTCTCAGTCTCACAGATTGTTAGTTTTATTGTCGTTCTCTTCTGTAGCCTCTTGTGTTCCAGTGACATTCTTACCATGAAACTATTAAAAAATGTATTATAATTGATCCAAGAAAGCTGGGTTGAAATCTTCCTGATCACTGAATATTTTTAAAATGCGAACATATTTCGTGTTTACGCTAACAATTAATGAAATAGGATAAATTGATATGTCTATTTTCAAATGTAAATGAAGACCAATCCAGATATTTTCCGAGCTACAGAAATGTTGGCTTAAAGTTAGGTTTGTATGAATATGTAGCATTTACAACTAAAACAAATATACGCGAAATAATATTGGCTGGATTTTAAATTCAATCGAATGATTCGTTTTCTACGGCTCATGAATCTTCGCAGGTTATTTAAAGGCAGAAAATATCTTCAGACGGTAAGATTTTTTGTGGGAGACAGAGGTTTAGTAATAAAAGTGTTACGAATTAACCTATAGCTGGGGTGGGGTAGAGTTGGGTACATTAATTTTCCCAGATTTATTGGCGAGTAATAGAATGTAAGGAACCAAACGGGAATTGGAAATGTTCTCCAATTAACAATTCCGAGCGCCTATCCATTAAATCAGTTAGACATTTCCTAGACCGATAGATCCAACAGTAGAAAAAATAATGTATCCGGACAGGAATCAAACACATAATACATATTTTCCACCTAGGAAAGCATTCCTATTGCCGAACCAATTTGGCCGCAGAATAAGGCGAAAGCTTAATTACCTATTCAAGGAAAATATCTCTCGATCAGAAATATTCGAAACTACATCATTTTCGTTCTTGAAACATAAATTTAGTAACTTTTAAATGAATTCCTATTTCATTTCTTATTACTATATGTTGTGGATTCTGGGATGAAATCCGGTACCAATAAATAACAAACGCCAGGAATGAATATAGGAAAATAATGTATTAAGGTAATAATACAAACTGTTAAAGCAGGTTAGTAGTTCCAGGAATACGGGTCAGTAGCACAATATATATACAGTCTTTGGTATTGAAGTATCGCTGTATGACTTCTTACTGAGTCTACGTGCTCGCTCACTGTGACTCCTACAACGCTGTTACCTCACCCCTCACTCTTCCGGTTACCTACAACCTTTTACTCTGGATTCGACTCGACTCTTCGGTCCTGCTCTCGTCTCGCTCTTGTCCCTGACTACCAAGAGTGCCTCCTCTGTGGATAACTTGGTGAACACACTCACTACATTCAGGCTCACCATCTCGTTGAATCGGATGGGTGCTACTTTGATTATTTCCACGAAGTGAGCCGAGTTCTAGACATATAATGGTGACTTTCCTATTAATGAGTCGATTATATCTACTAGGAAGTGACTCAGAGGGTGACACACATTACCTTGGAAACTAACAATCGGCCTGAGTGGAATAACGTCTTTGTGAATTTATGGGAGACCGTATATGTGAGGTAACTTGGTGTAACGTTGTGACAACTGCCTGTATGTCTGAGGTGTGAAGTGGTACCGACTATAAATTATGTTTTTGTTAAAAATATCAGATTTAAAAAAGTCTTTGTGAAATGGATGGAATCAAACAACAAATCAGAAAAAATAGAAATAATCATAGAATTTGAATATATATATATATATATATATATATATATATATATATATATATATATATATATATATATAATGCATCGAATTGTAGGAATCTGATGAAACAAAAAAATTAAGATTTTTTCGGTTATGATTGAGTATCGTGCGAAGTCAGAAAGACCCATTTTTTCTTTTCTTCACAGAAAATGCTCTTTTCCGAAAACTGGTGATCAGCCAGATGTCCTCTAGGCAATTACATTAAAAAAGATTAAATAAAAAGAAGATGATATATCATTAATTTATCTATATCTTAATTACGCACTTTTATCTTCTAAGATGACAAATAATCTTTCTAGAGCGCTTAAATTTCTTTCAGATCAACAAGTTTCCCTTGGCGTCTTATCCATGGGATTTGTTGATGCGAATATACTGGCTCCAGTTTTTTTTTCCATCTTTTCTCGCTCAGATATCAACGAAGGGTGTATGATAATTCACCGTGGATCTTATGCGACCTACACTAGCTGTCCATTTAATCACACATCAACAAATTCTCTATGAAAATTTCTAATCAGCCAATGATGTGGTAGCAATTTAACGGATGTAGGCATTCAAATTGGTCATGGCAATCTTTTGAATTTAATTCTGTTATAATTTGCAACAAGAGGGTGGGAAATACGTACCCGATTGCTCTTCCAGCAACTAGGGAGGTAATAAGTAGAGATAGAAAAGACGCGAGAGGTAACAATTCTAACACCGGCGCGGAAACCATAGCAACTTGTAAAACAAAAATGCCCACGGAAACGACTTTACAAGACATCATCTCTTGCCGACTGCTGGTTATTCATCTTTTTCTTGGCATGAGTCATTATACAACGACCTGGAACTTGACCAGTTGCACAGAGACCCGTATTTGGACATGGCAAACAGCCTCACTTCTAACGGGAAAAACCCGACCGTAAATAGTGTTAACAGACGTGTCCACATGCGACCCGAGGCTTCTTTTGTGTCTGTACTGAAGTGCGTTCGCCACATATACATTTGTACGGGATAGAAAGGAGACTGAAGTCGCTTTGAACGCAACTTGAACGTTAGTGGCAGGTGGATACGTGAATATTAAATAAAATGAATGATACTTTTCTTGTAGTTTGATTCTAAATCCTTTTGACTAAAGTTAATTCTTTCCTTTTCAGTTCCCTTTTCTCTCCTCTGTTTTTTTTTGTTTTAACTTGTATTTAAATTTTTAAGCCCCCCCCCCCCGACCTTAAGCGGACATCCGTGTCCAGTTTTCTCTTTTTTTTTAATAAAATTTTTTCTCTTACCCTAGGCATCCATTATCTCTGTCGGTGCGTGTATATGTACATGTTTGCTAATCTCTCTCTCTCTCTCTATATATATATATATATATATATATAGAGAGAGAGAGAGAGAGAGAGAGAATGTACATGTGTATGTATCCGAATTGACAGAGATCATATTGTATTATAAATTTTTTTTTCATGGCTACAGGTGTAATTTTCCTACAATGCTCTGCCCTTTTGACTATCATCTCTTTGAGTGAAAATTTAAAAATATATCTTTTAGCGCTTAGTAGGTTGAGAGATGACCGGATAAGTATAACTTTTATTCCCTTGCTCCTACCCCTTTGTTGAATGAATTCTTTGATATTCCCCACTTCCAATCTGTATTATAAGTTCAGCCTACCCCATAAAATTTGATAAGTATCTGTCGTTGGCGACGGAAAATTGAACATTTGTGGAAGGTCACTTTTGCCATGCTCCGAACTTGTAAGAAATGGTAAATATACCATTTTTGAATGATACTTTTCCTGTAGTTTGATATGATTCTATATCCTTTTGACTCAAAGAAAAAGGGAAAGGTAAAAGGGAGAGAAAAGGAAGGTGAATTGAGGGGGTGGGAGTTAACTAAAATCTCATTATCCCCCTTGGAGTGGTCATTCCGACTTATACTAAGTTAAAACTTAGTATAGTCTACCCCACTGAATACCATACACTGTTATTAACTATTCTAACTTCGATATACTAATAAACCCACAATGTCATTGTTTAGGCGTGCTCTTGGATCTTCTTCGAGACTCGTTCTAAAGCTTGTAACCTGAACATAATTACCCCTTGGCGGTCAAGGTTAAAACGCATCTCTACCAATTTCAATGAATACGAATAATACTTCATACCGGATCGGCCGTCAACCGCGACAACAAGGGCCGCGTCCCTCAGAGAGGAACCAGTCTGAGGACGAAAAGTCTGTCACTGGAACAAACTCTTCCACACACGAAAAGACACTAGGTCACCAAACCCGGATTATTGCCAACTTTGGACCAAGTGACTCAATACCAAATCGACTAATAAAAAGTAAACGAACGAAATGGAGCCGCGAAGAGTATCGACAAGTCATGACATCCTTCTTCACTGCACTCGAAAACCCAACAAAGAACACCACCAATCAAACATACCAAATATGAAGAAGTATGGTGGAAAATAATATAAGCCCTAACCTCAATCCAAACATGCTTGCCAATGTCCGTAGGGATATCATGCGAAACAACAGACTCTCAAAGGCAGAAATAGATAAGATAAAATTCGATATAAGACAAAATACTATGACCCATCACTCAAACTCTATTGAGACGAATGTAGAAATAAGGAATGCAACAGAGGATGAGGTGGACGCTAAAGCGAATGAAATACGAAATAATCTCCCAGGAAATGAAACCCAAGACTCTTCCTTAGACACAACCTGCAGTTCTCCAGAAATTGTCGCTGAAGATGTCTCCAGGTACATTAAGTTAGAATTCCTTGAAAACCACGAAGCTGAAATCACCGAAGCGAAAAATGACGTCATCCAAATACTCAGCAGAGTAACTTTCATACAATTGTCAGACAGAGACCAGCTCTCGAAAATCCATATGACGAATTCCAACAAGCACATCGTGAAAATATACAATGCTGACCTGGAAACACTGTTAACAGATAAACCACCGGGAAACATCACAGAAGTTAACAACGTCATATACGTAACAGCTCTAGCAGCGACTCGGAAGCTTGGTGTCAAGACAATAAATAAAATTAACAGACACAGAGAACCAGCTTGGAAAGCCGAACTGATACGAGAAATAAAACAAATCAGATGTAAGCTTTCTATATTAGATGAGCTCACCAGAAACCCTAATATTTCCACAGATAAATCCAAAAAGATCAAGCGGAAATATAGGATTAAATCCCTAATTGATATTCAATCAATCAAGGAAATGCTGAAACAGAAACTTCAGCTAAATGCACAGAGAACAAGACGTTACGAAAAACGTTGTAGGTTCTATCGCCAAAATAAAATATTCCGAACAGATCTTAAGAAATTTTACAGGGAAATTGGAAAAACACCTATACATGTCGAAAGGCCACCATCGATTGATAATGTACAGACATTTTGGGAAAATATTTGGAGCAGCCCAAAAAAATATAACCCAAATGCAAAATGGATACGGCGTGAAGAAGAACGAATGCTGAATACACCTCTGCGAGAATGGGAAATATATATCCACAGATGATGTTAGGCAAGCTCTAACGAAATCCCAAAAATGGAAATCCCCAGGAAATGACAAGTTGCCAAATTTCTGGCTGTATCATCTCTCATCTACCCATGAAATTCTTGCAAAAACATTATCAATGCTTGTAAATAATCCCAATAAAATCCATGAATGGGTTACTGAAGGTATTACATACCTCATACCAAAAACAACTGAAACAGACGCCCCGAAAAATTATAGACCGATAACATGTCTCTCCACAACGTATAATTTGATGACGTCTGTACTGACGAACCGTACTTATTCTTTTTTCGAAACAAACAGCATTCTCCCACTGGAACAGAAGGGATGCAGAAGAGGTTCATATGGCTGCAAACATCAAATTCTGATAAATAAAATGACCCTGGAAAATTGCAGGAGACGACGCAGAAATCTAAGTGCAGCGTAAATTGATTATCATAAAGCCTTTGATAGTGTTCCACATTCTTGGATCCTTAAGACTTTGGAAATGTACAAAGTCTCCCCTGTGATATTAAATTTCTTTAAGAACAGCATGGGAATGTGGAACACCAAACTATACCTTAGTCACACCGGGAGCACTGCCATATCCAACCGTCTGAATATCCGACGTGGAATCTTTCAAGGAGACTCTCTGTCACCCCTTCTGTTTTGTTTATCTTTAATCCCTCTTACACATGAACTGAACAACAGTAGCTATGGTTACAAAATAAATAAGAAAATATTCAATCACCTACTCTACATGGATGATTTCAAACTCTTTGCCAAAGACGACAATGAGTTGAAAGGCCTCCTCAATATTGTAAAATACTTCAGTGACGACATAGGTATGGACTTCAGATTAGATAAATGTGCAAAAGTTACATTGAAGAAAGGTAGAATTACAGAAACACCCTTAATAGATTTAGATTTTGTCACAAAGATTAGGGAATTGGAGCATGATGAAGTTTATAAGTACCTAGGAATTAGCGAAGGAGATGGCATGCAACACCCCTAAATGAAGGAAAAAATAAGAAAAGAGTACTACAGGCGTGTACTAAATACTGAACCAAACTCGAAAAACAGAATATCAGCTATAAACTCACTGGCTGTCCCTGTGGTGCAATACAGCTTTAATGTCCTTAACTGGACCATAGCTGAAATTAAGCGAATGGACGCCAAAACGAGAAAGCTTCTCACTTGCTATCGCATGCATCATCCCAAAGCTGATGTTGATCGTCTGTATGTGCCCAGATCCGAAGGAGGCAGAGGATTAGTTCAACTAGAACTGTCCTACAAAACTACAACAATTAGCCTCCAAAGATACTTGGAAACTACAGAAGACTGGATGATGGTATGCGTCAAGGAACATGAAAGTAGTAAGCGTCTTTGCTCCGTAATGAAAGAAGCCAACAAATTCAAAATGGAGTTTCAAATGGGCGTAGAGATGCAACTACAGCTCAATACACCGGCTGAAACTGCAAAATACTTAAAAAAGACAGCAAAGACACATTGCCCGTACCAAACAAGCTGACGTAGACAAAACCCTTACCCATCAGTGGCTACGCAGTGCAGGGTTGAAAGCGGAAACTGAAGGTTTTATCCTTGCTGCGCAGGACCAATGCTTGCTAACTAGGAATTATTAAGCACATATACTAAAATATTGTGTCAGCCCAAAATGCAGATTCTGTGATAAATATCCAGAAACGATTGATCATCTTGTATCAGGTTGCACGATGTTGGCACGCACTGAATATAAAACCCGACATGACAGAGTGGCCCAATATCTGCACTGGAAAATCTGCAACTTCTACGGGAAGGGAACTGAAAGAAACTGGTATGAAGACCACCCAGACCCGGTTACGGAGATAGGACCTGTTACAATTCTATGGGACTACACAATACACACTGACAGAACAATCAAGGCCAACAGCCCAGATATTGTTATTAAAGACCACAAACAAAAAAGTGCCTCCTTATTGATATGGCAGTCCCTGCTGACTGCAATGTATCTTTGAAGATATTCAAAAAGCCTTCAAAATACAAGGACCTTGAAATAGAAATCTCGAAAATGTGGCATATGGGAACATCAACAATCCCTGTTGGAGCCCTAGGCCTGGTTGGAAAAGATTGCAGTAGACTAATTGAAGGGATTCCTGGAAGTCCATGCCTAAAGGAGATACAAAAATTGTTCTGACAAGTACATCCCACACTTTACGAAGGGCTTTATCTATGTATTTATTTTTTTTTGTCAGTGGAAAGTATCATGATGCCATTTCTAACTTTAGGTCCCTAGGCGGGACCCGGAAAGAAATGTGTAAACGCCAGAAATCAAAGAAAATAAATAAATAAATAAATAATAATAATAATAATAATAATAATGTGGTAAACTAACGAAAACTACGGATTTAGATCTTGATATCAACAACAAGATTAAGGAAGTAGACCACGATAGTACATACAAATAGGAATTAATGAAGAAGACTGAATACAGCATACCGTTGTGAAGGTAAAGATCCAAAAAGAACAGTATAGGTGATATAGTTTGATACTAGAAAGCGAACCTAATGTTGCCAATAAAATGAAGGCTATCATCTTAGCGATAACCGTAGAAACAGAACTTCTACATTATTAAATCAATAAAGTGAATGGCATTAAATGGTTTGACACCAAAACCAGAAAAATGCTTACCCAAATGAGGACGCACCGCCCGAAATCAAATGTTGATAGGCTGTATTAACCAAGAACTTTAGAAGGCCGAAATCTAATCCAACTTGAACTAATTCCAAAAACTATAACAATCGGATAAATAACACCAATTCCACTGCATCAACAAAGAAGCTTCGCTCTTCAAGAAACACCTTAATATCTCTGAAATCCTATCAAAAGATAAAAAAAACCAAAAAACAAACAAAACAAAAAGAAAAAAAAACAAATCGAATATCATCTACGCCAAACGAGTAAAACAGAAAGAAAAACAAAATCCCCAAATGAAATTAAAAAGAAACTGGAATGACAAGACGTTGCATGGCAAATACATAAAAAAGAACAAACGAAGCAGATGTGGACCAACAGAAAACACATCAGTCGCTGAGGAGAGCTGGGCTGAAATCTGATAGAGAAGGCCTACTTATTGCAGCTCAGGACTAAAGTCTCGCAACCACATCCTATCACTGTCACATAATCAAGGATGGAACTAATCCGAAATGCAGGATCTGTGGAAAATATGATGAAACTGTCGATAATATTATCTCAGGATGTGCTGGACTCTAAAAAATGAATATACCCACAGGCATAACAAGGTAGCAACATATATGCACTAGAGGATATGCAAGAAGCATATATCAAAGTCACTGAGAGATGGTATGAGCACCAACCATCAAAGGTATCCAAAATAACAATGCAAGTATCGTCTGAGACAGGCCAATTCAAAATGACAGGGAAATAGAAGCCAGAAGTCCAGCTATTATCTTAAAAGACAAGAATTTCAGGAAGTTTATGCTTATTGACAGAGCAGTACAATCTGGGAGATACACCTCCATAAAAATTATAAAGGAATTGTCCAAATACAAGGACCTGAAGATCGAGATTAACAAGATGTGGGGAATGTAAACTGAGAAAGTACCAAGCGTAATCGGAGCTCTGGGCCTCGTGAGAAAAAGAAATGGACTATTTTACTAACAGTTTCCCAGTTAACATCAATATACAAGTTTCCCAGAAGATAATCCTACCAGGAATATCCCATATAGTAAGAAAAGTGCTATTAATTAAATGACAATTCTCCTATAGGGCCTAAGGCCCATAGTTTGGGCCTGGCTCTACAGGATAAAAAAACAGGAAACATAGCAACAACAACAACAACAACAACAACAATAATAATAATAATAATAATAATAATAGTGGTGTCAAGATTCTACATTAGGTATAGCTTTCCAACCTTCTAATCCTGATTGATCCAAAGTGTAAACATATACATGTTTTGTCTTAATAAATTAAGGTAGGCTACAGTAAATACCCCGTTCAGTTCGATATTTTTTCGTTTCATTTGCCTGACAGTAATTCGGTAGGTCTCCTAAGGGCTGATGCAATTTGCATATCTCTTCATGAGCCAGTGTATTATGGGAACATTTGTTTTTTTTTTTTTTTTTTTTTTTTAAGTTTAAAGACTGAATCAGCCATTGCAACTTGGTAGTTCCTTCCAGGTAATGGAGAACTTGATGTATTTGTGACTGGTTCCTAACTGCAAGGTGATGCACTGTCTTTATCATAAAATGTCGCCAAACCGTACTCACGTGTCTGTTATACCCTTCTCAGCATTAAGTGAGATGAAGGATATATTAGCTTTCGTATATTTGTACGCCACCGTTACTTTCTGGTCGTGCTGATCTCTACTACTAATATTAATAATAAAACAACCACAATGCCTTTCTTGACGCCAAACGAAAATGAATATTGTCATAAGACTGGGTAGGATGTTCCCTGCAAAATATAACCTTGCACTTAATGCTGAAAAGTTATGAACAAGACACCGGAAAAATCATAAAAGTCACTATTCTTTGATATAGCGACCACTTTTATTTAAAGACATAATATCTAATAGACAAAGTATTATGATTGAAGACTACGCACAATTTCGAATGAAACTATAATTGGCAATGAATATTTCAAAAGTAAATATTAAGCTTTTGATATTGAAAAATTGCTCCTCTTTATATTAAACAATAATAATTGGATTTCTGGTTTTATCAGAAAACGTTACACACAAAAGCATTAAGAGATATGGTCACTCCTCTTTACAAGTAATTAAGAAATGCACTGTACTAATGTGTTCATCTTAGCAAAAGATTATTATCTATGGGAAAAAGGAATAAATAAAAACTGTCGCGTATCATTGGACAACAGAAAGTGTGATAATAATATTAATATGTTAACTACTTTGCCTTAGCAGATGTCTCCGGTAATAACCAGTTAAGGGAAAGTATTAAACAGAAAGCAAAGGTAATAATAATAATAATAATAATAATAATAATATCTGCACTATTTAAATCGTTCGGACTGTTGCCCTCTTTATTGACATATTCGCAACGTTTCGGTCGTTGTACGCTCCCTTCATCTTCAGGCGATATAGGCTGGGATTTCGAACCGAATCCTTTATTTAGTCTATGGGGTTAATCTCCACGAGTCATGCCTTTTCTGGATATTTCACTTTCAGTTAATAATAATGTTTGTGTACATCTGGAGTAGTGTTTCTGTACAAACTCTGAAAAACAAAACACCCTAATTTTCTAATAGCCTTTCTAAAAAAAGGCATGATATGATAAAGCAATAATTTCATTGGAAGATCGGACAACATAACAACCTACCACATGCATAAAAATAGTGTGAGCAAAATCTGTCAAAAGTTGTAAAAGTCAATACTTATGTTATTTTATTATGCATACAAAGCGTACCGTTAAAACTAATGGACCCAAATAGGAATAACAGACTTCCAAGAAAATGATTTCTAAAGTAAACATGATTATACCGTGATGAAATCAATTGATCAAAAGAATTTGATAAAATGTTCAAGGATAAAGAATATGGAAATATAAATTACATAAATTCGGTATTTTAAACAGCCGATAGAGCAGCAGTTATAAGAAAGCTGTGAATGGTTAAGAAGGATTCTGGTACAGAGATTAAGAAAATCTTTATCTAAAAGACAACAAATGTAAAATAGTTTACTACTTACGTACTGCATTTCCAATATAAGCAATAACTATTGTGAGACCGGAACTACTTACACAATAGACTCTTCCAGGTCTATATTAAGTATGCGGCACACCACTCTAGAGAGACACACTGAGACACAGAGAGACAGTGAGAGTCGCGTACGACTACCAGTATTGGACGCTAACATATAGTAAGCTCCGCTTACACTATCTCTGTAACCTGTTGTTAATATATCTTTCTTACATCTAATCCGTGTTTCTCTTTCTGTGGTCCCAAATTTGGCCCCACATCAGTCGCGACGAGGATTCGAGAAAGGCACTCACGGCGAAACCTAAATATCTTACCAATCCCACATCTGTGTTGACAAAGAATTCGACAAACGCATTCACGTCGAAAACCGCAATACCTTGCCAGTCCCACATCAGTGGCGACAGAAAGATTCGAGAATTTCGTTCTCACCATATCAATAGCGACAGTACTCGAAAAATACACAGAAACTACACGCGTTCCCACAGTAGTGTTGAACGCGAAATTAAGCTGGTATTACTTCATTAGCGATTTAAATGCAACATCCAGCGACTACATATAAAAAAAAAAAAATATATATATTCCGATACCAAACATCAGTGACGAACTAGCGATTCGACATCAACGGAATATTAAAGTCTGTCCAAATAACATTACGAGAACGATTTCTTACACACCCACACACACAAAAAAAACTGACAATACAAGAGCGGAAGTACTACCATTGTACTCAAATTTTCGAAAAAGAACTATCTAATTTTTTTTATGTAATTGAGTTGAACTCATGCATAAAATTATTCTCCCCTCAAATTCACTGAGGTGAGTTTTCTCTTTTTGTACCTCTATACAAAAAAAAAAAAAAAAAACGTAAGTGTGGTGAAAATTTATACAATTACGTTAAAATTAACGGAACCACGGAATTGCAAAAAAGCTAAACACATTAGTTTAGTTTAACTAATTTTCTGTCCATATTTTTTTCTGTAAAAGAAAAAAAAGGAAAAAAACCTACCAAGATTTTTTTTGTGTCCCTCCCCTTGGTACACGGGTTTCAAAGCAACAAAAAATCGCTGTCATTTTTTGTTTGTCTAAATATAAAGGAGTTTCAAAAAGTAATTGCCCAGATGCTAAAAGTAAATTTGGATCAGCAACAAGAATTAGAAGAAAGACAGCAACAACTATTTTTGGAATTACATAAACAACAAATAGAATTCCAAAAATGACGCTTCAGAATGCTGAACTACAACAGAAACAACTTAAAGAATTACTCGTAAATGCATTAAAAAGGCTCAAACTCTGAAAAAGATACAATATTCTCCCAGAGTACAATCTACAATTCAATAGAAGCTTTTGAATACGTCCCAGAGAACGACAAAACGTTCGAAGATTTTTACAGGCGCTACGAAGATATTTTCAACGTAGACTGTGAACAATGGCCCAGTAAAAAAAGGTATGTCTACTATTAAGAAAACTGGGAACTACAGAACATATTAGGTTCGTAGACTTCATATTACCCAAGAAAACCGCTGACTTGGATTTTTCAGAGGCTATTAAGCTCCTATCGGAACTATTCGGGCCTAACACAACCTTGTTCCACAAACGTTGGAAATGCAGTCAAAGACAACAAGTAAGATTTTCTAACGTTTGCAGCATAAGTAAACAAGCTATGTAATGATTTTAAACTAGCCGAACTGACTGCCGATGATTTTAAGTGCTTAATTTTCGCACAAGGTCTAGTATCAGCAGAAGACGCCGAAGTCAGACGACGGGTACTGACCAAGCTTGAGAATGAACAAGGATTGACTCTCCAAAAACTGGCAGAGGACTGTCAAAGAGTAATATCTGTAAAGTGTGACTCAAACACTATCGAGGAATCAAGGGTGGCTCAGAAGTAAGTCTACCTCCTATTCCCCTCAAAAAGACAAAAGGCAAATCTCATGTCCTAAATTCCGCAGTAACCAAAACCCAAATAGGTTAAAGAAACCGCCTGGACCATGTTACCATTGTGGTAAATGGCATTGGATGAAATTCTGTCCAGTTAAGAACAAAAAATATTGCAAAAATTGCAATAAAAGTGGACATACTTTAACTTCGTGCTGGTACGCCAACAGAACGAGAAAACCCAAAAATAAAATTAGGCAAGCTGAATCTGACAATATGGTCCAATTTAAGGAAATATGTAACTGTAGATATTTTCAATAATTCCATTAAATTACAGCATGACTCGGGTTCCGATCTTTCAACCATTAATTGGTGTACTTGGCGAAAATTGAACAAGCCGACCTTATTAAAAACGGATAAAACAGCAAAATCCGTAACTGGCGAAAAGATTAACATTTTAGGCGAGGTAATACTTACAGTAACACTAAATGGTGTTACCAAAAAGCTAAAAGCCTACGTATTGAAAACTTCAGATAACTCATTTGGAACCGATTGGATAGAAAAATTCAATCTTTGGGATCGTTCAATGAGTACATTTTGTCGCAAGTTACAAAGTACAACGTCCAATTTGGTAAATCTAAAAAAGGAACTCAAACAACAATTTCCCCAGTTTTTTTTTTCTGGCGGCCTGGGGAAATGTACTAAAATGAAAGCTAAGTTCAAGGTGAAGGACGGTGCACAACCGGTATTCAAAAAGAAACGGAATGTCCCTTTCGCTGCTCTAGAGCAAATCAACAAAGAGTTAGATAGACTCGAACAAGCAGGTATTCTGTCAAAAACAGATTTCAACGAGTGGGCAGCGCCAACGGTGTACGCAAAAAAGAAGTCCAATCAAATACGAGTATGCTCAGATTTTTCCACAGGGTTAAACGATGCCTTACAAGATCACCACTATCCCAAGCCCTGAAGAAATTTTAAATAAACTCAATGGTGGAAAAATCTTTTCTAAAATTGACCTCTCGGACGCATACCTTCAGATAGAGGAGGATGAAGAAAGTTCCAAATTGCTCTGCATAAACACCCATAGAGGGTTGTACAAATAAAACAGACTGGCTTTTGGAGTAAAGGTTGCGCCTGCAATTTTCCAGAAGGTCATGGACGCCATGCTGTGCGACCTTGACTACGCAACAGCCTATTTGGATGATATACTGGTTACTAGTAAAACTACAGCAGAGCACCGGAACCATATAATAAACGTATTCGAAATGATACAAGAATACGGATTTAAGGTTAAGGAGGCAAAGTGTGATTTTTTCTTACCAGAGATTAAATACTTAGGGCACATTATAAATAAAGACGGTCGTCGGCCGGATACAGAAAGAGCCAACGCGATCAGAAACATGCCGGGCCCAGATAACGTTCAAGCGTTACAAAGCTTTCTCGGCCTAGCTAACTTTTACCAAGGGTTCATTAAGAACATGCAAAATTTGAGAGGGCCTCTCAACCAACTTTTAAAAAAGGACAAACCATGGTCATGGACCCCGGTATGCCAAGACGCATTCTAGAAAATCAAGAAAACTCTTACTTCAGACCTCTCCCTCACCCATTACGACACTAGTCTCGACATCATAGTCGGAAGTGATGCAAGCTCGTACGGCATTGGTGCTTGCATTTTGCATAAACTGCCAGACGGTTCGCTAAAAGCTGTGGCTCACGCATCAAAATCTCTACTTCCAGCTGAGAAACAATATTCCCAAATAGAGAAAGAGGCTCTAGGGTTAATATTCGCTGTGACAAGTTTCACAGATATCTACATGATAGACGGTTCATACTGCAGACAGACCATAAACCTCTGATTACAATTTATGGGTCTAAAAAAGGTCTGCCAGTCTATACTGCAAACAGGCTACTTCGTTGGGGAACGATTCTCTTAAACTATAATTTCAAGATAGAGTTCCTAACATCCCAAAATATTTGCCATGCAGACAGTTTATCACGACTCATTCCAAAAAATACAGAAGTCTTTGAAGACTCCATCATTGCTACTCTAAAGACAAATTGTGAAATCAAAAACATGACCGCGAGTAGCATAAGAGAGCTCCCAGTTACTTTGCCGACATAAAAAAGGAGTCTCGAGAGGATGAATTCATTCAATCCATAAAAAGCAAAATTCGAAACAAAGACCCCAATGTGCCTGAAGTTTTCTCCCTTTGCGATGATGTCCTACTATACAATGACCGCGTAGTGATTCCAAACAGCCTAAAAAGAAAAATCCTCAGGGATTTTCACATGGGGCATCCGGGGAAGAACCGTACGAAAAGCCTCATGCGCTGCTACGTTTATTGGCCAAACATGGACAAGGACATAGCAGACATGATAGAATCATGCAAAGGATGCTTGCTTGCAGCAAAAGCTCCAAGCACGACGTGCAAACCATGGCCCAAAACAGATCATCCTTGGCAAAGAATTCATGTGGATTTTGTAGGGCCTATGGACAACATGTACTATCTCATTGTTGTGGATAGCCACTCAAAATGGCCTGAGGTCCTACAATGTAAAAGACCAACCACAAACTGCACGATCGGATTTCTACACGAGCTATTCGCGCGTTTTGGCGTGGTAGATTGTGTAGTTACAGATAATGGCACTCAATTCACATCAAGTGAATTTAGAGACTTCTGCAAGTCATATCAGGTGGACCACGTTAAAACGCCTCAGTACCACCCTAGGTAAAATGGCCAGGCCGAAGGTTTCATGGACACTTTAAAAAGAGCTTTAAGAAATGCACTAGGCACACCCACAGATAGAGCATTGCAACAGTTTCTGCAGGTGTATCGGATAACCCCTAATCCGAACACGCCTATGGGAAGCTCGCCTGCAGAAACAATGTTCGCAAGGAAAATCAAGTCTGTCTTCGACAAACTTATTCCACGGCAAGCAAAGTTTAAAAAAAAACCGTATCGCCTCATAGGAAATATTTCATTCCTGGCGATAGGTTCTTTTTCAAGGCGTACAAGAACAATATGACATTCTGGGAAGTGGGCACTATAAAGCAGAGAATTGGCAAACTGGTATATATGGTCCAAGGACTAAAAAACATTCACAAACGCCATTGGAACCAGCTCAGAAAATGCCGTTTGAGGGAATCTGAGGAATCACTACAAAATAAGTGTGAAGAGCCGATCGACGTAATTTTCGATCACTTCGATCTCGACACGCCCCAATTCTCTCCTGAAGTGCGACGCTCAGGAAGGAAAAGGAAATTTACTCAACCGCTCGTCGTAAATCCCAAGAGGAAAAAGTATTAAGTTTTATTTTTTTCTCTCCTTTTCAAAAAGAAAACTCTTTGGAAGGGGGCATTGTGAGACCGGAAACTACCTACACAATAGACTCTTCCAGGTCTATATTAAGTATGCGACACACCACTCTAGAGAGATACACTGAAACACAGAGAGACAGTGAGAGTCGCGTACGACTACCAGTATTGGACACTAACATATAGTAAGCTCCGCTTACACTATCTCTGTAACCTGTTGTTAATATATCTTTCTTACATCTAATCCGTGTTCCGTGTTTTCCGTCTGTGGTCCCAACTTTGGCCTCAAATCAATAACTTATCTTAGGTCTTAGGGGAATGACTTGGTCAGTGATTATATCTATCTAAGAATCAAAATAAAGGAATAATTATTAATAATGTTGATATCAAACAAGACAAAACCTTCTCATCACAAAAGGGAAAATAGATCTGGCCAGTATGGGATGCCGGTATCCCAACAGATCACGGTAAAATTGAAAAGATAACATCCCATAACACTGTCTAAATATTGAAAGACAACTGAAGAATTATTGAATATGACAACAGTTTCACCATTAATTAATGCAATGTTTAGAAGAATTAAAGAAAAAAAACTTAACATTTCGTAGGTTTATTATAAGATATAAAATATCCGAAACTCTGACCTTACTGCAATCACGGTTTCTACCAAGATGATATAATCAGACAGCAAGTCAGCGTCTCGACACTCTGACGAAGCCATCTTTGGAAAAACCCTCGTTGCAGGAAGGTCAGTGTTTTGGATATTTTATATCTTAGCTACCCCTACATTTTTTTGATGAAAATTTTAATGAGCACTCTTTTAATTTAGCTGTTCGTTTGGCGAATATCAATTTTTGCCAAAGACTGAATTGTGTGTATATATATATATATATATATATATATATATATATATATATATATATATATATATATATATATATATATGTGTGTGTGTGTGTGTGTGTGTGTGTGGATATGATCAGAACGAGAAATCTCAATTCTCACTATACAAAAAATATCCATAATTCTTGATATATAAAATAAACCGTTACAGCTGCCCTTACATTATGTAACTTAAATAAGTAAATTAAAAAAAAAAAAACTTTTATGAACACAAAATATCTCATACATAATTTCTCCATTAAATTAGTTATACACAGAAATAAGTTCAACCATAACTTCGACATCGAGAGTACTACTTATTGACGAACAAAAGGAAAATTAAATTAACAAATTTTAACAAATTTTACATTACAACCTGGATATCTTCAACTATCATCTCAAAAGAAATATTTCCTTTCCAAGCTAATGTACGTAAATCAAAGTTTAAAAACATAAAAAGAAAACCGGGTACTCAAAACCTGTTAGTAAAAAATAAATATATTCATAAATAATTTATCAAATTAGAATATAATTATAACAATATAATAACAAATACAAAAATAGAAAAACAAACTATAAAAGTCACTTTTTGTTTACTAGACATTAACTTACAAATCTTAGCGTCTTCTATAGTTTACCTTTTCGTCGACACTTATCTTTAAGAATATTTAAGAGCTTTCTTAACTTAAAACTTTTGAAAACAAAAATATATTTTTCCGCCAATTTTCGGTTTATTAATTCATTTGGCAAAATTTATATCTTGATAAAAAAAACCGTTAGGGACGAAAAACGTAGGTATATATATATATATATATATATATATATATATATATATATATATATATATATATATATATAAGTGAGTCCATCGATCAACAACAGTCTGTAGAAACTTCCTCTAGGATGAAACGTTTTAATCAGGAGTTTTGCCCTATTTTATAATATAAAATATATAAATATATATAATATAAATATAATAAAATATTATATATAAAATATATAAATATATATAATATAATATAAAATATATATATATATATATATATATATATATATATATATATATATATATATATATCACGCTATAGAGTATATAATTACATGATATGTAGATTTGTATATAATCTTCCATAAACACAAATATAGTTACATCCATGAGTATATGCAGATGTGTCTGCGTGCGTGTAAATATGTTCATGTGTAAAGTTACACCTGCTGCTTTCTTTTACGCATGGTGTATTTTACGTGATAAGAGGATGTAATAAATCTCACAACGATTAGCGAATAACGAGAATTATAAAAATGGAGATTTAAATCAAATTGAAATTCTTGTGAACAAGCAAAATTAATTTAAAAACAAATATGAAAAATAGAAAAAATTTCGATTTGTTGAATAAATTTAAACGAAAGTGTCCGAAACGAGCCAATACGTATAATCGATAAGAATATTACGGATGAGTGAATAGACGCGAAGAACATCGACATTAAATCGACGAACAACACTCAGGAATCAAAAACGCTGTCGACCATGTCGTATTCAATGAAAATATTCCAACTGACTGCAAAATAATTGCTCCCGATTTATCATTCATATTAAGACAAGAAACAGATCGGAAACTAAAAATGTGCTGGATTTATTTTCAATTTAAATATCATTTTACAATTTCATTCTTATATATTTTCCGACAGCAAAAACATAATCTGAAAGCTAACGCGAAAAATTTGTTTTATTGTCTTTCGTTTTTGCCGTTTGTATTTTATTAATATTACGAAAGGAATGTCGAGATTACTGAAAATTCACCGCTGACGCCAACAAAAGAAATGGAAGGTTTCATCTTCTAAGACAGCTTCAGTTCTTCAATGAAATCAAAACAAATTCTTGTGCGCCTCTTTCTTTTGTCAGATTTTCTATTCAATTTCTCAAAGAATGTTCATTTCTCATATTTAAGCAAATCGATATTGATTTAGATTTTCCAATTTTGACCAATACCGCATTTCTTCAGAATTTTGTTGTAGTCAAATCTCCGTTAGTGGATTGTGAGATCAAAACATCAGCCAGGGAAGCTGAACACATGTAACTGACAGTAATTTATTTTAGCGGATCGTATTTCTTTTTCTAATTAGTTGAAGACGGGAATATGTCAGGATTGAAACGTAAATTCTTGTGACCTAATCAAGGAGACATAATTGATGTATGATAATTCAACCCATCGTGATTTCCGAAGCACAGCTTTGTTTGTGACGTAACTCCGAGAAAAATGTGCACCTAGTGCGGATCGAACTCACTACTCAATCGTAATTGATCTAGCGAGACAGGTTTTATTAACAATTATACCACGTCGAAATATATACGAAGTACAGGGAGATGCAAAAGTATGTATACAGTAATTAGAAACAAAACGTGTGCCCAAAACGTAATGAACTGATTGCCTACTTTTACGTAGTGCATAGATTTACCTACTTTGTACCTTCTATGCAATTTGAGTTTCGTAAAACACCCACTCCTCACTTAACGACTTACATGTTTAACGACCCACAGAACTTAAGATTAGCTATAAAATCCGATAAATCAAAAAAATACAAACACATTGTGCGAAAATTTGGTCGTGATTGTTTACACATTCTCCGAAATGTATCAAAATAAAATGAATAGAGAGACAAATAAAAATTACTGGATTGGTGGTAGGAAAATCGATGTAGATAATATAGAAGTGTTTTTCGAATTTGTTTATTGCGTTTATTCTTCAGCACATAACTATACTTATAAACATTTTGAAATAAGTTAGAAATCTTGCAAATGACAAAAACATTGACTTTAAAGTTATTTGAAGTTGGTTGACAATCCCATGACACGCGTAATAATGCTGAAACAGCGGGTCAAGTACAACTGCTCAGTTAGCGACGAGGCAGGTGATGACTCAAGTGCCCAGTAATTTATGGCAGCTTGGCAGGTGATGACTCAAGTGCCCAGTAATTTATGGCAGCTTGGCAGGTGATGACTCAAGTGCCCAGTAATTTATGGCAGCTTGGCAGGTGATGACTAAAGTGCCCAGTAATTTATGGCAGCTTGGCAGGTGATGATTCAAGTGCCCAGTAATTTATGGCAGCTTGGCAGGTGATGACTCAAGTGCCCAGTAATTTATGGCAGCTTGGCAGGTGATGACTCAAGTGCCCAGTAATTTATGGCAGCTTGGCAGGTGATGATTGCCCAGTAATTTATGGCAGCTTGGCGGGTGATGACCAAGTGCCCAGTAATTTATGGCAGCTTGGCAGGTGATGATTCAAGTGCCCAGTAATTTATGGCAGCTTGGCAGGTGATGACTCAAGTGCCGAGTAATTTATGTCTGCGCTCGTATTTTGCGTAAAATATTTATTAATGTACATAATTACTAACCTACACATCGGATCCTATGACTGATGAGCGAAAATCTGGAGTTGGTCAATAAGAAGTCCTTTGGAGATTTACTATTTATAGACTATTGTCGTTCTAATTATCTATTGAACAATGAATTTCTGCTGGCAATACGTTAATGTCTACATATCTTTTCCTATTTGATAGGTTTTATTGAATTGTATTTTATATGAGAAGAGGAATACATAAAACAGATAAAGTAAGCAGATAGCCTGAGGGTCGCTCAAAAAGTTCTAAGCCACACACAGGAGGAGTTGGAGTAACAAAACAGTTTTTTACTTTTTTCCAATATAGTCCCGTACAACGTAAATGCACTTCGCCCAAATATGCTTAAGCATTGCCATCCCATTACAAAACATCTCCACGGGGTGTATAATTCATCATTGTTTAAAAAATGGCAACCACGCAGTTGGTATTTGAGTTTAGGAAATAGAAAAATGTCAGATGATGACTAAAGAAGATGGGGTAATAGTTTATATGCATAGTTGATTGCCTGGTAATCTGAGCAGTGTGAACGAGGACGTTATCCTGGAGCAAGAACACATATGCCCTCAGCTTCCGTCTGCATTTTGACTTGATTGATTCCTTCAGTTCTCTTAATTCTGATGCATAGGTGTTTCTATTTCCCCGGTAGTCTATCATGATTACCCACCCCCCTTCAGAATCACCCCCAAAGTAACAGAAGCCATCACCTTGTCAACAGATTTTGTCTGACTGAACTTCGGTGTTTAGAACCAGTGTGTTTCCAATGTTTCCTTTAAAGCTTTGATTCAGGTTCGAAGTGGTATACATAAGTTTCATTTTAAGTTACTAATCTCTAGTGAAAAGTCTCAGGGTCAGCCTGGAACTGAGTCAAAAGTGTCCTGGAAAGGCACTTTGAGCTTCTGCTCTGTTGTCAGTATTCTTGGGACCCATATTGCAAACATCTTACCTCATCCCCAAGATCTCAATTAAAACAGTATGGGCCAAAGAAAAACTAATATCTATGGTCATAGATATCTGTTGGACAGTAAGACATACAACACCATATGGTGAGTGACATCAACTTGTTCATCAGTGGAAGGTTTTTATTCTCTACTGTCTCTGCTCTATATGAATTTCGCAGCTCACTTTGTCACAGCTCCATAGGAAAGGGAGTCCTCGGCATGTGTCTGTACTATTCCTTGTGGGTTTTCTTGGGTGTCATACTTTCTTTTGCAGACAATTTGACTGCTCGGGCCTCTGTTTTGTCGCTGAAATTATGTTATATGAATTAGCTTTTTTAGTTCTATAAGAATTGGTAGTTACCATAACAAAAATATTCAGATATGGCTCACCATTCTAGGTGAGGATTAGAGTTTTTCGAACGACCCTCGTAAATATTCATGAGAATCATTGCCCAGTTGAATAAACTGTTTCATATTCTCATGACGTCAGTTTAAACTGAAGCCATATTTTTTTCGATAATTCGAACTGTATTAATTATATTTTGGAAAGTAGAATATTTACTGAACTATGTTGGAAAATTTCCAGGTTTACATATGAAATGAAGAAAATGTGAACTTCATATGAAAGTCAGAATATATGTCAAAATGATGTCAGTATAAATTGCCGCCAAGAAGTTATAACTATAATTAACAGTCTTTCCTTTGTATATATTTGCAATGTGTTCATTTATATATTTATGTTTGCTTGACAATATATAATTTAATGCATCTGCATATACAAAGATGCAATTGGCAACGTAGAAAAGTGTTAGCATGTTGGGCTGCATTTCCTCTTCCATTGTATTTATAGATAAATAATAAGCGACAGAACGTGGCCCGAACGTTCACACTCCTACCTCCGGCTTTTTTTTTTCATCCCAGAGTGCAATCTTGTATCATGGCTACCACAGGATAATGACGTATCTTATTTAGGAAAATCGAGACTCAACTAAGAACGCGACATTTTTCGTTTATATAATGTTCATTTACGAGACTCCAGTGCCTTAGAAAATGTTTTAGCGGAGAAAATTGGTTAGCATTACTGACATGCAGCTACAGCCACGAAATATTTAGTTCGTACTTAGGGGTAAATATTCATTTTCCTGTACTCGTGCACATAAATACTGCGCACACAGGCTTTATATGCTTATATATATATATATATATATATATATATATATATATATATATATATATATATATATATATATAATGTAATTCAACATTTAAGAGGATATTCAGTTTAAATGCTACCGTAAGGCTTGAATAATGCGTTGAAGCATGAAACTGTCACATTGCTTAGATTTACATGTCTTCTATTGAGCAAATTTCTCCCATAAATATAGCATATTTTAAAAACTGTTAATATATATATATATATATAGATATTTAATTAATTCATCGAGTCTGATAGAAACCTCAACAGGAAGCACTGGACGGCCGTTTCGTCCTATATTTGGCAGTGCGCATCCACTAGAAGCCGGTTCAAGCGGTTTCTATCAGACTCGATGAATTAAATATCATTATCAAATCCTCCTACTAATTACTATCTGTGTTTATCTTCGCTTGAACCGGCTTCTAATGCTCCAGTTGGTAGCGGCTTGGTGAGAGTATTCGTGGCTCCTGGGGGCACAGTCCTATGGTCACAGAGAACTCAGTTGAGCGAGCGGCGCTTAGTTGAGTCTGATTTGGAATCTCTTCGTCACCGAGGCCCATTTGGAACAGTTGGTATGGTGTTCGCTTGACAAGCCAACTGTCAGGGTTCGATACTCGGTAGTGGATGCGCACTGCTGATGAGTCCCAAATATAGGTGCTTCCTGCATTCTGTAGAGGTTTCTATTCATTAAATATCATTATCAAATCCTCCTACTAATTAATATATATATATATATGTGTGTGTGTGTGTGTGTGTGTGAAAATGTATGATCATGAGCGACTAGACTATCAGTGCCTGGAAACTATACCAGTGAAATTGGTCAGATATTCGCTGACCCTGTTCAAGCTTGATTACATCAAAGAGCTCGAGTATAATGCACAGCTGGGCTCAGGTGTTGAACAGACAAAAAGGTTCTTGAGCAAGTGTCTCAAACAGAGAATATCTAGCCACCGTGGAATCAATCTCATAGGATTCAATAAATAAATAATTGAAGTATTTGATCATTAAATTTCAGAATTTCCCGTCATTATCTGGTGACTAAAATATGATTCCACGACTTCGGTAAATGTTCCCAAGGGGACTTTCTCTAAGTTAACCGAAAGTCTGAGGAGTAAAAATAAAGTCGTAACATTTTTCAAATACCGATGTGTCTATTGGGAAACCCTGTATATTATTTTGTATATATTGTGAACTATACCGTCGAATTCCATGAATGCTGACTTAAAAGACACCTCGCATGATTTTATTACTCTGGTGAAATCTTGTGTTGAAGCAAATAAACACTTTTTCGAAGAACTGTAACAGAAACGATACACAGTGTATCATAACGTTTCCAAACTTACCTTTTAGCGTAAGTATTCGGAGTTTTACTCTTCATCTTCTTCCTAAACAAGTCGACAACCAAGTGAAGAGCAAGTAGTCGACTCTGGTGTGTAAGAATGAATTGATACGTACCTTTGTAAGAAATTCAACACCATAAACATTACCAAACACTGAATTTGAACTTGTTATGCAGAGCACAATTTTTTGCGTTAATTACCACTATGCTAGGCGTCCTCTCTACACATATATATTTCTTGCGTGTGTATGAATAGATTTTAAGGTATGCATGCATATATATTGGGATAGTTTTATGGTTTCGCTAATATATTATTTCGATGTTTTGTGCTCAAAGCAATATTTTTTATTTTGCCCGCTTATCTTCATTTCCTTTTCAAACTCAAATGTCGTTGTCTATCCATTTCCGTGCTGCCAGAAGATAATAAAATCACGAACATCTTATACGAAGCCTTAACAAGCATAATTATGACCTTGTAAGAATTGAATGAATACAATGTAGCTTAGAGAAAATGTATTGTCTTTTAGAAAATTTCTGCAATATAGAGTTCATGATCAGAACTGGACAGGCTTCGGTGGCTGACGACAAATCTCATGAAATAAGACCGTAAGCTAGATCGAAGACTCTACTCTAAAGAAAATATCCTGAAAATAAGTAACCATAACTGCATGGCCATAATTATTTATCGTTAGTATTTAAAAGTTAAAGTTTATTCTGTTCTCATCTATCAAAAAAAGAATGGAATTTTTCTTTTGCGGTTGGTCATTTCCACATATTTTACGAAATGGCTCAGGGTAAGATATTCAGGACACCATTCAAGATTCGTTAAATTCGACTGACAAGGTACTGGAGTTAATTTTGTTTTATTTACTTTCCTTGTTGGCTGCCGAGACATGCCATTTAATAATTGTGTATTTGGCCAGCAAGCCCTCTTTACATAAGTTTCGTTGAAAGAGGGTTTGCTTCCCAAATATACAATTATTAATTTTCAGACAAAATTTAACCGTAGTAACTTGTCAGTCGTTTTTAACGAAACATGTATAAAAGAGGGATGCTGCCCAAATACATTCATTTCATATATATATATATATATATATATATATATATATATATATATATATATATATATCACGATGATTATATATATATATATATATATATATATATATATATATATATATATCACGATGATTAGTAGGGATAATTCCAAGGAGGATATAAATCCAAAGAGAGCTCAATGTAAGAATAGAGCAAATATAATAATGAATACAGAATCCTTAAAAATCTATCAGGTCTGGCGATAATATATTTTGTGGACTTTAGACTCCATCTCTTCAGACCAGTTTTACAGAAGTAAATGGAGTTCAGTTTACTCAGACACAGGGAAAAGGAAAAGAAGCAAAAAAGAAGAGAAAGAAAAGAGAAAAAAGAAAAAAAAATAATATTAAAAGGGGTAAGAAAAAAATGACGTTCACAATTTTGTAATATTTTGCCTTAAAAATGTCGAATTCTACTCCATCTCGTAAAAAGCGAAAATTATCTGAAGAAGGACGTGTGTTTCAAGAAAAGTGGGAATTTCAGTACTTTTGTAACACTGTTAATGGAAAGATAAACTGTTTGATTTGCAAACACTGCATTACGACTCCAAAAGAATATAATGGGAAAAGACATTATGAAACAAACAATCGATCTTATGTTTAATGTGAAGGAGATATGCGTGTTTCAAAAGTGAAGGAATTCAAGGTTAACAAAGCAACAGAGATGCTTTAAAAAATTAAAAAAAAAAACAACGTTAGTTCTGTTACTGCAAGCTTTGAACTTTGCGATGTCTTGTAAAAACACTTGAAATTGTATGTCCAGAGAAGTCACATTTATTTCAAGACATTTCATTAAGCAGGAACACATTTGCTGAACGGATTGATGAAATGGCAGATGATTTGAGTCGACAGTTGAAGACTATATCCTCAAGTTTTGAACATTTTTCTATTGCTCTGGATGAGACTGTTGACATAGCTGGAATAGCACAGCTCACCATTTTCATCATGGCTTGTGGCAATGATTTTCAAATTTATGAAGAACTAATTGAACTGGTCCCAATGCATGATACTACAACAAGCCAAAACATATTTGAGAAAGTTGAACAGCTTCTCCATGAGTATGGCCTTGATTTGAGTAAACTTGTGTGGTTATTTACTGATGGTGCTGCCAATAAGGTTGGGAGACATAATAGTGTTGATGCCAAGTTTGGTACAAAAATAGAAAATATATATCCAGATTCAACATTCAAGCATTTTCTCTGTATACTTCATCAACAGAACTTATGTTCTAAGATTTTAAAAAGAAGTCAGGTGTTGAGTTTTGACATAAAAACAGTGAACTATATCAGAGCTCGTGCTCTGCATCACCATCAGTTTAGCGGGTTATTGGAAGACGTGAATAATCAGTTCACAAATGTCCTATTCTACATAGAAGTTCGGTAGCTTTCATTTCTCAAGGAACTGAAAAGATTTTTTTTATTGTGACACGAAATTGTTGCTTTTGGAGATGAAAGGTCAAAGCACAGATAAATTGAAAGATGAAAGCTGACTCTAAAATCTAGCATTTTCAGTGGATACTACTGCCCAACTAAGTGACCTTAATTTGAAATTACAAGGTAAAAATAAGCCCATCACTCAGTTATATAAAGATATCAAATGTTTCTTTGCAATATTAGCTTTATTGAAGTCCCAGTTGTCACAAGAAAACTTGATTCATTTTTCTATGTGATGGAGTTAAAAAATTCTGCCAATACTGAGTCTGTATTTGTCTTTTCTAAGTACGGCAATTACCTGGAAATCCTGTCAAAGGAATTTCAGCGAAGATTTTTTGGATTTTTTTTAGATCAGTTTGAATTTTTCCAGTGTAACAATATTAGTAGATAACAAGTATTAGTAGATTGCTCTATACTGTGTAGTTTTAGATTTAAAGATTGTTGCAAATTCGCTGGTAAGTTTTGAAATTTCAAGTGATGAAATATAACAAGACAATTCATTTGAAACGTTATAGTAAATAAATTTTATTCGCAAGAAATAAAGCCTAAAACCTGTGTGAAAATCCTAATAAATGTGTAAAATGTCTTTTTAGAACGTTTAATTGACATTAAGTCTTATTTTATATATTTTTACAAAATTCCTTTGTGTTAATATGAACATTTATCTGAATAAGTTCAAAGCTTAGAAAATAATGGTACAGGGAAGATTCTTTGAGAATTTGCAAACATGTAAATCGTTTTAAAGGTGCTTAGCTTCTGTGGTAATAGTTAACGTGGCAATTCTGGTTGGACTTTCTGTGGGTCTCATAGAAAATTCAAGATTAAATAACCGAGCCAGGTTAGATGTTTTGTGAAATAAATCAATTTACCTAAACTTCAGAAATAACTTTTAATAAAAGAACGAGTTCCAGGAATGAGCTTAACCTGTTTAGAATTGATGCATGATATTTTTTGCCGGAACTTATATTGGGAGTAGTTGGACGAAAGTGCGTTTGTAAATTTATTACAGTTCAACGATGACTACCATACAGGATACATTAGATAACATATTCAACAGTTTCTCTAATTTGAGAAGTCATTAACTGATATTGTTTGGACGCTTAATAAAATGTTCCTCCTATTGTTTCTTCATTTTTTATCTTAGGTATAAGGCGTCGACCAATCGATTGTTTTGTCCTAGTTTGAACTTGACAATCGTAGTCATATAAAGAAAAGATCTACGCATTTGAAAACTTTATTATAATGGAAAAAAATAAAAACTCTTCCACAAATAACATCTTTTTTAAATATTTATTCGTCTTTTAAAGGATGTCTGTTTCTGTATTAGGGTGTGGATGCGAAAATGAATGTGCGCCCTATTCTGCATAAAACATGTCCAATAGGCAAAAATGGCTGATCTAACAGAAGGACGACATCATTTCGTGCATCTATATATCATATTGAAATTCATCTCAGAAATCGTTGCAGAAATTGGATCTCGAGGAAATATACGAAATTCTAAAGAGAAAACGAATAGAAGTCACTAAAAGAAAAGGAAAAAATAGAAACACCTTTGGGGATAAGCAGGACATTGTTCAGTTATTATTGACTAGATAAATTTTATTTTTAATCGAGTAAAAATAATATAAAATAGCGCATGAGAAAACGCAATTTCTATCTGTCCTCAAGGGTACGGGAATCGTTCCACTTAATTACAGGGCTGTCTTTGGGTAGTTGATCAGTGAATGAAAAATGACGGTAAAAATCGAAAAACAAAATTTCCAAAACAATTTTTAAAAAATTCCCCAAGAGAACAAAAAGAAAGATAAACAAAACAAGTATACTATCCATAATTCTCAGCACGCAAACGTCTTCTGTCGATGACACATTGGATTATGTTAATCATTTTTAATGTTTCCTTCGTAAATTTTCAAATAAATTGTTCCATGATTTTTCTTTATCTTGTCTGACAAATTTGATAAATCTCATGAACAGAGAAAAATTAAAATCAGAAAAACAAATATACGTTGCATACATATATACTCAGTAACTAACACACACACACACACACACACACACATACACACACACACACATATATATATATATATATATATATATATATATATATATATATATATATATATATGTAGAAGTGTGTATACATATTAAAACTGTATTATATGATTAATAAAATTTGGCACTTGGCTGATTATTGTTATATTCAGCACCTTGACTCGTAGAATTTCGTAGACGAATATTTTTGTAATTGTTCAGTTCACTCCTCGGGGGTGGGGGAATCCAAAAATCGACAGCAGTTTTTCATACTTTTCGTTATCTTTATACTAAGTGGGATATAATTTATGCGGTATTTGGGAGACACTTAATATTGGTGTTAGGTTGATTTTCTCGTTTCTTTGAGGGTTGTGGAAACACACACACACACACACACACACACACACACACACACATATATATATATATATATATATATATATATATATATACACACACAAAGGGTCGTGCCTGAAAACAAGGGTTTACTCATGCATTATGGGTGAAATTATACTGAAGATTGTGGAAGACGTCGATGGTTGTGCTAACAAGAAATCATCGTCACAGATAGTTTCAATTTACTCGTGTTGAAATGTTGATGATTCTAGATTAATGAGACGGACCTATTTGAGATAAAATAAAATTGAATTAAAATATATATTTCTCGAGCCAACACAATGTTGCAAAATTATTGAATTGTTTATTACACGATTACATAAAAGGAAAATATGAGGACAGAATATTTTCTTAAGCCTACAGAATATTACTTGTGAACTTTAACGAGTGGCTACTCAGATAACCTGTATAGCGGATCCCTGTTACAGACGAAGACATTTGTGTTTGAACAAACATCCGTAGAGCCCACATGTGGTTTACACTGCAACTCTGCTGAGCGGAGATTGGTTGGAAGAGAGAGCATTATTTGAACGCTCATGTTAGTACAAACATCAGATAATTCCATTTCATTAATTTTACTAAGTCTTCTATGTGCGTTTCAGATTCATTATCAAGGTGCTTTAAGCTACGATTCCGATAAATAAACCATGAGGAGATTCGAAACCGTATCTCATGGTCGGAAAGCAAACCTTCTAATTAATCGTAATATCAATAACTATACAAATACTTCTGAACTATACTAATGTATCAAAGCATTCTCATAGAATAATTTTATATTCATAAAAATATGTGAATAAACTAATGAAATGTAGTATATTATAAAGATGTTTTTCTTATAGTTTTAAAATTTTAAAAAATAGCGTTTTAATGACAAAAAAAAACAACGTTATTTTGAAGCACTTATTTTTTTAGTCTGGTCTTAAGCATTTCATTTCTGGTGAAATGCACATACTTTGTTTATTTGATTCGATTTTATTCTTACGGCATATAAACACTTCATGGGTTATTTAAATCAGTAACACTTTTTTTAAAATTTTTGTAATAATTCTTTATTCTCGTGAGTGAATATTACATTAATAAGATTTGAAGATTTTTTTTTTTTGTATATACAAGTATTTCTATTTAACCCATGTCTTGGGAGATAGATTAATTCCATTCCCAACCTTATTTTTGCGTAAGTGAATGCAACAAATCCGACTGGAATTCGAACTCGGATCTCCTATTTCTCATTTCGAGATGATATTCATTAAATAACCTGCACACCCACTCAAACACTGTAAAGACATATTCATTGTGATGATAATTTGCATTATCCATTTTTGCCAAGTTCTTTTATTATTTATGAAAAATAAACATTAAAGAGATAAATTAATTTATTAGTTTTCATAACGAGGTTGTAATTTCTTGCTTTGTTGCATACAGGAGACAATTCTTGTAAACATTACGTCTATCTAGACTATCAACAGATTTATAACAGATTTAATATCGGTAAATATTCACAAAAACTTATCTTGGTGTGCACAAAAATACATAAGTGTATGTGCACAAGTCTATATGACAATGGCAATATCCGCTTCCCTAAAAAGAAAACATTTGACATAAACTGACCGAACAGCAAGTACTGATTTCGGTTGAACTGTTCTCACTTTTTCAGTATTGATGGGCCATCTTTGAAATATAAACATCTTTATTATATCATTTGGTTTTCGAGTTACAGGTGCTATCCATTTTAGTCTTTGCTGCTGTTGATAGTAATCTAGTGATATGATTTGTGTATATTGTATGGAAGTGAATAGGATTCAATAGAAATCTTAATAAAAAAATTTATTCGCTAAATGACGAGAGAATGAATAAATATTGCTTATCACTTAGCTAGGTAGGTGAATAAAGACATTACTAGAATTTAACGCATTGAAAGTCAAGCGTAATTTTGTAAGGAAAATGTTCAAGATATCTAGAATAAAAGATAGTGTGTAATTTTGAAATGTTACGATGCTTAAAGCGTGTCTAATATTATGAATTATTATATGGCCATTCTGAATTTGCTGTTTATTTCCTTTATGTTCTTTATTTATAACTTTAAAATGATGAGATTATAAAAATATAAAGACTTAACATTATCTCATAAGGAATCTGATAATTTAAAGTTGTCACGTAATATGGTTTTTTAACACAGAAAAAAGTAAAAATTTATTTTGGAGTCTGTTAGATGTATTTTAAGTTTATATTTAAAGTCGGTCACAAAGATAATTCATCACACACACATACATATATATATATATACATACATATATATATATATATATATATATATATATATATATATATATATATATATATATGTATGTGTGTGTTTAAAGAAAGAATATTCTTCTAAAGTGATGGGTTTTTATTTATTAATCCGACATATTATTTATCACTTTACAAAAAAGTAGGGGACGGTAGATAAAATAAATATACCATTTAATAAATAAACGGACGGAGCGTTTATTCAAATATACGTGTCTCCTAAAAATAAAAGTGAAAAATATATATATATATATATATATATATATATATATATATATATATATATATATATATATATATATGAACATGACACACCCTTGCTTGGTTCCGTTCGTGACATCAAAGGATTCTGCCATCATATCATCAGACACGATATTAGCTTTCATTCCTTCATGAAAGGAGATGATGACTTTTAACATGTTTTCTTGGATGCCGCGTTTCCTCAAGAGCCTCTCGATTTAGTGTTAAAGGCCTTCGCCAAGTCCACAAACACCATGTTCAACTCCTAGTTTTTCTCGAGAACCTTCTCGGCAACTTGACGAAGAGAAAATATCATACCAGTGGTGCCAGGAACCGACCTAAAACCATTCTGTGATTCAGGATAGATGTCGTCAACAAGGTGTATAATGATTCTATTTAGAATGAGTCTAGCTAGGATTTTGCTTGCAATAGAAATGGATTATACCCCCCGATAATTATCGTAGACATTGCTGATACCCTTGCTTTTGTAGAGATGTTTGATAGAGGCGTCTTTGTAATCCTATGAGACACAGTCTGTTTCCATATCTCCACGAAACGGAGATGTGACTTTTCTACCAACTTTTGGCCACCATGTTTATGCAGTTCAGATGGAATAGGATCATGAGGAGTAGGTTATTTTCCAGGTGAGATCCTCTTGATGGAGTCACTTACCTCTTGATAGGTATGTTTAAAACACATCTCCGAAAAGTTTCCACAATTGATGAGATTCAGTAACCGAAGTGGTATTTAACAGTTTTGAAATGCACTTTCCAGTAATCCAAAATATCTGAGTTATATGTCAAGAGAGTTTCACCATCTGCCTTGGAGATTGGAGCAACAACACTTTTCCGATGACCGAAAACGATATTGAGGCCAGCATAGAAAGCCTTTACATCATTTCTATCTGAAGCTTCTTTGAGTTCAGTGGCCTTTTCAGACCAACAACGCTCTTTCATGGCCCTAAGAGTTCGTTGGACATGACTTTTGCACTTCTTGTAAGCGATTTTCTTAGTGGACGTGTTCTTATCGTCAATCCACGTTTTATGAGAAAAGTGCATTTGGTCAATAAACTCTATTATTGTCATCAAACCAATCTTTGTGTTTTCAATGTGGTAGTCAGAGAACCGCTAAGGATGCAGAATGTGTTGCGTCCCGCAGAGACTTCCAAGACGATTCGATATCATTGTTAATGCTTACAGAAATCAAGTGCCGCATCACATGTGTTCGACAGTTTAATTTTCACTTCAGTTGATTTAAGAGGCAGTACGTTAATGAGCTTAGGCACTGTAGATTTTATAATCATTCGCATTTGCAGATGCAGTGTAGCTTTATTCCGAAGTAGATCGTGATCTGACAGATAGCAAGTTGTGTGGAATGAGCGCGTGATCTTAAAATCTTTTATGGCCCTTCTTTTGTTTATGACGTAGTCGATAAGATGCCAGTCTGTCGACCAATGGTGCATCCATGTGGTCTTACGACAGCTGAGTTGATGGTAGAAGTTATTAGTAATACTAAGGTCAAATTCACCCGAACATGGGTACCTAAAAAGCCCTTACAAGAATGATAGCCATTGTCAATACGAGCATTGAAGTCACATGTAAGGATTAATTTATACTTATGTTGAACTTTGGAGATGTCATCCCGAAGAAGATCGTAAAAATAATCTTTTCTTGCTCTGAACTACCTAAGGTTGGAGCGTAGCAGCTGACCAGCGTCACACGAGTGTTGCACTCCAGATCGAGGGTTAGTGTCATTATACGATTTGATACACCTTTAGGTAAGGAAGGCAGTGATCTAGGAAGGTCTGAATGATGGCGAAGGCAACATCAGATTGGCATGGCTCTTTCTCAATCTTGCCAGCCCATAAAAACACGTATCCACCTTTTTCTTCTCTGAGTTGAGAATTGCGAGCCAAACGTGTTTCACTAATAACCGCTATGCCGATCTTATACTTCTTCAACTCGAGAGACACAAGAGCGGTTTTACGCTCTGGTGCAGAATCAGCGCCCTGGAGAGGGCGTACATTCCAGGATCCAAAATGAAAATTCTTTTTATCTTTCTTGCTGTTTGGACTGCGTTACAGGATAACCGGTCAGCTGTAGCGGGCTGCCAAGTCTCTGTGGGAGAAAGCAATGATTAGGGATCCTTTTATCGCCCCTTCCCATAACAGAGTAAGCAGTGAATATCCCAAATATGGCTGCTCTTTCACCGATGGAGGACACGGACCACACAATTGCTCATGGTTTTGTGAAAGGACGGCCATCACCCATCCATTTGCCACTGTGTAGAGCTCCAGGTAGAGCCTTCCAGTAATATCCTTTACCTGATCCCGTCACCTTTACTCCCTCGTCAATGGACCTTGAAATTAAACTCTGAGGATAAGAACGAACAAATCAGGGTAAACGATAGACAACTCACACAAGTGATTTGATTAAAGTACGAGGGATTGTGCAGAAGCATCTACACTTATCGGAATTATTGGTAAACTCGGTCGGAGCAAATAAATGTTACGGACGAAGCAGAAAATAGACTCCAGGCTTTTCGTGTAAGAGTTTTCCATCTACTAAAGTGGTCGTATTCTGTAACACTAAAGAGCTTGGTAGGCACTATTTACCCATAGCTGAGACCCTAACAGGGGCTACCACCCGATGTCAGTGCGAACAGCAGCAATTAAAAGGTGGTTCCACGCCCTTCAAATCCTCGAATCTCCTGATCAGATGACTTGCTGCCGGATGTAGTTTATCGTTATACCCAGGATATATATATATATATATATATATATATATATATATATATATATATATATATATATAATATAATAATGAGAAAGAACAGTGAGATATATAATACGGTGTTATTATTGATTTTTTAAATTTTTACAAAACAGTGTCCAATGCAAATCTACAGAGCAAAAATATTATAAATTTACTTATTTAAAAATATGTTTCCATATTTTTAAATAAGTAAATTTAAATATATATATATATATATATATATATATATATATATATATATATATATATATATATATAGAGAGAGAGAGAGAGAGAGAGAGATGTGGGTGCATATATAAGAGAGAGAGAGACGGATGTTACCATTCTAATCTGATGAAAAAAAACCATAATAGGGGACTTACAGGCGCTAGTCCAGAGTCAAAACAACCTGGGATGTGACAGTGTTTCAGGATACCCACGTTCCGTCCCTTAGCCATTGGCTACACTGACAGTTGCAATTGTTTTGTCATACCCAGAAGCATCATCCTTAGGCGGGAATCAGACTTGGCCTACACCGATCCCTGTTTTTAGCAACACAGGATAATAATTTTTTTTACAATCTGTCAGAGGCCACCTCGATCCCGAACTAGTCAAAGTAGAACCACTCATCACGCCAGTCACAGCCTATTATATTCTGCTGACCCTGTCGTCCGTTACAATCAGGGCCCACCCAAATCGTAGTTTCCCCATCAGGTGGAGATCAAGGGGTTTAAATGTCCCTGCTGTCATAAAAAGTGTCAGGAGAGTGAAGGATGGAAAGATCGATTCCAGGCACATCTTGGGTGTCGGATGACAGGGAAAAATCTATAGGACATCGATGTTTTAAGAAATGGATCTGCAAAAGACCCCATCCTGCCTAACACGTACCGGTCTCACGAAACCATCTTTTCCCGGAATGACGGAAGATTGTGTCGATGATCCAAAAGGGGCCGTGGTATGAATGGGCTTTTAATAAGGACCAGTTCATCTCTATGGTCAAGGAGGTACTTATTTTACCACACTTCATGGAACTTTTGCAGCCATAGGTTTTTAAGCTCCATTTTCTCAATTAACATTCTTACTTCACCCAAAAATGTCCGGGAAATGTTCCTAAACCGTACTTCGAAAAATATGCGACGAACCAGTAGGCTAGCCACATTAGACGACAGCACGGGTTTGGTATTAAATCTGTTGTATCGGGCACGTGAAGCTAGACATTTTTAATTGCCTGACGTACCCAGTAACCGTTGTGCCTCAGCTCGGCAAGAATCGACCACACTTCCAGATGAGAATATCTAGAATGGCAGTCCATAACAATAAGCTTGGTGGTAAGATTGTTCCTTTTCAGTAAAAGGGAGTTCTTAAAGTCATATACAAAAGGCGAAAACCTATTGATTCGGCCACCGGAGCAGATCAACTCCTCTAGGCCCAGGAAAAGGTCGAGAAAAGGAACAGCCGGGGTAATGTCCTACCAATGCGATCCAGGAGGAATCCAAGCTCTTTGCTAAATTTATATCGCTCTAGTGTTTTCATTAGATAAACAGCTGTTCTCTTGTCACAGTCCACCTCTTGTTTCCGCAGTCTACTGATGTACTTGAACACCAAGGACGTGACCTTAAACAAACAGGTGAACGTAGGAAAAATCTTCCAAGAAGACGACGGAAAGACATTCCTCCTCCAGGACCACCGAGAAGATCGCTGAAGATCGGGCAATCTGGCTGCCCCCCTTTCGAAGTAGAGCAAGTTTTGATTCGACCAAGGAAGGATACCTTCGTGCAACCAAGAGGGGACATAGAACCAAAATTCCAGATTAGACATAAATCTCTTCAACTTTAATCTTCTGCTGATCAGCGGGGTTTTACGTCGTGGTGACATACTTAAAATGAGGGTTAAGATCATACTGCGAATCTATTCCAAGACTCATTTACAGGATGCCCTTAAGTATATTTCTTACAAAGATGTTCTTACTGACCATGGACTGCGACAGAACCCAGGAAAACACTTGTGCATGAGTGGCCAGATTGGAATGGAGAAAGTCCTTGCCGCTATTTCAAGATGGTCAGCAAGGAAAACTGCTGATTTTTATCCTTCAAGGGCGCAAACTTAACCTTAGCGAAGACCAAAGAAGATCGATGGTCCTGTACAAAGTAGGCACGAACCCGTAAGCCTCTATCAACGCACCGTAAAACAGTTGTAAGTACACAGTTCCGATACATCAAGGGCCTGTCGGTTAAAATGGATAGCGCACGGTCCCTTGAGAGACTTCTTCACAATAATTGGAATTCTTGGGGAGACTGAATGTCCGATTCTAAACCCTTCTTCCGCAACATCCAAAGCTGGGCTCGACTCCGCACTGTCACTGAAAGGCATAGCTGCAATTCAGATGGTTAATAAAAAAAAATGGCCTATCAGACAGATCATTTTAGGAAGTTCAGTTTTTCGTCATCGTTCGCCATGTCATTTACACAGTTTTCAAATCACAATGGAAAATTGCAAAAACCCATGCGGTCACTAATGACCCCTGCATATTGGTCCTGTGATCTGAAAAAAATTAGCTCCTCCAGTTCCTTGTGCATGGCAACTAGAGGGCCAGCCAATCAGATTTAATCTCCCCCTTTTTTTAGAGAGTGAAAATATCTCTAGCTTGCAGATGCAGATCTCTATGTCGTTGATGTATTTCAAGGTCTGCTTGCGGAACACTGACAACATGTTGGTTGTTATTTAATCTCCGTGTGGCAATTTTAGCCTCTTCTTAATCTTCATCTTTAGAACGGAGGTTTGGTTTAACAACGGCCCCCGGTCGTCTGCTATGGGGAACATCTTAGTGGAAGCAATGGAAACTGATGCTTTTTTTTTAAAAAAAAACGTCACGAAATCGACAATCACCATCAAAGACGTTTTCATTTGCAACATGTAAAAGAAATTGGCATAAAGAATGACCCTGTATTGGAGGCTTCGACGAACAGAGTTTGCGAAGGAAAACGATGTCTATGCGACCTACTCCCAACATACGTCTTGTAAAAAATAATTAACTTGCTAGCATTAGACAGCAATTAACAACCGATACCTGCGATCAAGCAGGTGTAAAATGACGAGTTGTGGGCATTTTATAACATTATAACTGCCTCCACCGCCTCCACCGCCTCCACACTCTTCCGGTAGGAGGCTATAAAGGGGGAGGTAGACGTGGGAACCGCACCTAAAGACAAGTCGTGGGGCTAGTCCTCACACTCATTCCCTCTGCTCCAGTCTAAGTTACCCCCAACTTTTTTTTCACGCCTGCACACAAATGTTTACAGGAAGGTTATTTGCAATTGAAAAAAATATCAAGCAAAAATTTTGTTAACGATCCGACTTTAGAAAGTTATGGGAGCCCGTAAAGGGCGCTAACAGATTCCGAGTGGCAAGAAAAACACTATCTTCAATTATTACACACATATCAATAATGTTCTATCCTGATTGGGAAAATATTTTCTGAGCTACATGAAATGATTCACTGGACTATGGCAAATATTCTGAAGCAATTCATTTTCAGTAGTCGACTTAGATAAATATGAAAACATTAAGCGAGGCGTCTAAGCAAAATCTGATCACTCATTTGGAAGAAAGACCAGTACATATTTGAAACTTAGTATACACATAATTTTGTGCAAGATGCTGTCAAAATCTTTCTCAGTATTCGTTTGTGGAGATTTTGCATGCGCATAAACAAAGATCACAGTAATATGGATCAAGATCCCTTTGGGCACCTCGGGGTGGTGTAATGGTTTAGCAATTACGACTGAGTAGTGAGTTCGATCCTCACTGGGTGCCCCATACTTTCGGCCTTGTGCCACATCTAAGGCGGGCTTAGAAAATCATTTTGGGCACCTCGGGGTGGTGTAATGGTTAGAAATCTTGTTTAACCAGATCAATTACGACTGAGTAGTGAGTTCGATCCTCACTGGGTGCCCCATACTTTCGGCCTTGTGCCACATCTAAGCCGGGCTTAGAAAATCACTTTGGGCACCTCCCGGTGGTGTAATGGGTTAGCAAGCTTGTCTTACCAGATCAATTACGACTGAGTAGTGAGTTCAATCTTCACTGGGTGCCCCTTACATTCGCCCTTGTGCCACATGCAAACTACACTTGGAAAATCACTGTTGGGCACCTCAATGTGGTGTAATGGTTAGCAAGCTTTTGTCGCTAGAACAATTACGACTGAGTAGTGAGTTCGGTCCTCACTGGGTGCCCCATACTTTCGGCCTTGTGCCACATCCGAGCTACGCTTGGAAAATCGCTAGATCAAGATCACTCTTTTAAGGACCCCCTCCCCCTGACTGACCATGTCTTCAGATGTGTAACCTTACTCACCACACTTGGCCAGTTGTGGGTCGCTGATACTATTTAACCCATTGTTTGAGGTTTAGAATACAGACTTGTCTTCTCCTAGACCGGTTGCTGTCCTGCTATTTAACCACAGCTGGGGGAAGAGAAAAGAGCCATTCCCAAGAAAATTTGCACGTAACTGAATTTACCGAATCCTACTGAGATTTGAACTCAGGCCTCCAATTCTTCTATCCATTACTCCTGCGCAATACAGATATTGTGACAGAAAATGATAGTGCGAAAAAATATCATTGGTAGTCGGCTTACTTGAAATTACTCATGAAAAAATGATAAATATCTCCTCAGAAAAAAATACATTTTAAATTGCTACCTTAATGATAGCCATCCTCGTAAACTTATTTAAGGGTAAAAATGCGAAAGACGTCATGTTAAATCGTTCTACCACAAAAATAATCATTTCGAAACATCGCATTCATATAAATAGAAAGATTCTGACATTTGAAAAAAATAAAGACAGGCAAAAATAAGAAAAAATATTTTCTAAAACTGTTTTTATTCTCCGCTGAACTGTTTTTCTTTGTTTCTAATATGCAGAATGGACGTGGTTTGCCTTAAGAAATAGAGATATTCGAAAGAAAATTTATAATTTATGATCTAGTGGGCGAAAACAAGATGAATGTTAAAAAAGTATTTCTAACAAAATATGTAGAAAATAAACATTTAATGAAATCATCGACCACGGCAATTTAAAAATTAAGATGCCATGTTGAGGAAAATTTCACATAAAATAACACTAAAATACTACAAAAATGTAATTATCTCTACATACACATTTCCTTTATCCATTACACTCCCTGCACATCCAAGCATACAACACCGGATAATCCTAAGCAGTCCCACATCTAGAAACTGACCTGACTCGACATTGTTTGAATTAAGTTATCTTATGAGACCCGGTGTTTCAACAGACTCTAGAGAGAGGTATTAAAAATAGGAATTGTATGTCCAATAAATATATATTTTTCTTAATATATAATTATCCTGTCACAATAATTACTTTGTGTGATATAATTGGCCCAAATTATTGTAAACACCAAGCTTTCGACTCGTATAATTCTTCACCAGAGAATGTGAAGAAATGTTTTAAGATGTAGAATATATCATTTTGGGAAAAGCATTTTCGTGAAATAAAAATATCATTTAATTTAATACAAACAAAATGCCTACATTTTTGATACCTAAAAACAATTGCTACAAAATTATACCGAATTTCAATATTAATATTTATGATGCTTATCTCATTGGCAAAGGTACGCTTGTACATAGGGTAACACCCTCTTACAAAGTGCAGACAGACATGTATATATTTGTACTAGACAGGTACCGATATCTCATCAATTTACAGTTAAGTTGGCTAGATATAGTCGTAAATTTTTGTAAACAATTTATTTTCTCGTACTTCTCGCTTGTGGAAATCTTCTCCGGTTCGATGTTTTGTGAAAGTACATCCGGTGCGAACAGCTTCTTCTCACGAACCATTGCTATTTCAGGTCTAGTGTTAACCATTATCTTATGATCCTTTCCGCAAAAATTTACTCTTAACGTACGCATCTACCTTGACTAGCTCCCGAGACTTGTATAGGCTGAACTTTACTGTAAATATATATGTATATAACTTTAAAAAAATAGGAGATCCATTACCTTGGCAATTAATAAAAATTGTCTGAGGATACAATAAGTATGAAAACAACTGATCTAATTTTTAAAGTTAAATGCTCTACATGCTATATTTTATTTTTATTTATTTACTAGCAGCATGGCCCGGCGTTGCCCGTGTTTGATTCAAAAATCATACGACTCATACATCAATCACTATCATTTGACTTAAAATATTTTTGCCCTTCTTTGCCTTTAAAGTGCCGTTTGCCCTGCTGATGTTGCTACATGCCTTACTTCTTGCCTATCTCACACTGCGAATTTTTTCTAAGCTCTATACTAAACATTAAATATGTTACGAAAAAAGAACTAAACAAAATGAACACAAAACGATCAGCTTTAAAAAAGGACCCGTAACTGGAAAAACCGAATGAAAAATAATGTTAACAACAAATACTTTTTCACACCCAACCTAGTTCTGCGGAATCAGAATCAACGTTGAGTTTAAGCAAGCGAATGAGCCAATTGGAGTAAAGTGCCATGCAGATTTAAATTTTTCCCACTTGTGACGAATGCAGCTATCGATTTTTTTTGCATGCTAGCATGCTAGTTAACATTCATGTCATGTCATGGGCTCTCTCGCTGGCCAATAGAATCTTCCAGACTATTCGTAGCAGCCAGCTATAGGCTCTCACTCTGGCCAGTAGAAAATGGCCGCAAACTACATGAAAACTGCCGTAGAAGCAGGAAAATATCGATTATTTCCACTATCGATGGGAGTTGGGAAATGCAAAGTCGGCCTTGTCCTTCCTGCAAACTTGGAGCATGTGCATGTACATTTTTGTGCAAATCCGTCAAAAATTGCGGCCGTGCATTTGTCACACACACACACACACACACACACACACACACACACACACACACACACACACACACACACACACACCCTGCCTTTTATAGATAGAGATTTTTTCACATGTGTATTGAGCTCTTTTTAGTACTACTGTTCCTTGATCTGATTCAACTCTTTTATGTATTATATATATATATATTTTTATATACATATATATATATATATATGTGTGTGTGTGTGTGTGTGTGTGTGTGTGTATGTGTGTGTGTTTGTGTGTATGCAGGTGCCAATACAGTATGAGTTTTTATGCGCATCCATTGATCTGTTCTCCGTAATCTAACATTTTCTTGCTCTTTTTCAATCTTTGACCATCTTTTATATCAAGTCACCCTCTACACTGCCACCATTACAACATTTTTAACGAGTTCTTACAAGAAACTTTAAAATTCTCTTGTTTCCTCTGCCCTAAAAAAAGTATTTTTAGGAGGTAGCGGAGTAATTTATCATGTCGTTCTTTCAGTGACATTGCATGCGCTTTCACTGCTCATTTTATTTTTTCGCTAGCATATTCACTATCATCATTTACTTCAAATCAACTCTTTTCGTCATCACTTAAGCGCCATGTTAGAAACCGAACCAAATTTTGCATGCATTCATTTTTGCCTTGGCTCTCTCCAAAAACATTTTTAAATAACCGATTATTTACATCCATCTTACTGAAAATCCTTATATTCAACCATGAAAAACTTTATGCAAATATATAGTTTCCGCTTTTATGCAAATATATAGTTTCCGCTATAATCTTCGTAGTTATCATGTCATCCAGAAGTGATTGACAAACTATACAACTCATAGCAGCAGCAAAAATTCATAATATATTTAATACGAACATCGTTAGAAGGCAATATGCCCCATAATGTAATCCTCAGTCAATAAAAGGTTTCTCTGAAAACGGGAAAACTAGGTTTGGTTTGGCTTACTTTGTTTTACAGCATATCAACCTCAATGGGCTATTTAATACCGTCAAGATTTTAGGATAGGTTCGTATGAATAGAATACGTATACCTGGGAAAAAGCACTAATTAAGTGGTTCCACTCCTCAAAACCTTCCAATCTGAGGACTTCCTACCGGACATAGTTTATCTTCATACCCAGGACTGTAAGTATAAGTTTGCTAAATTCAATGTATATATATATATATATATATATATATATATATATATATATATATATATATATATATATATATATATATATATATATATATATATATATAATAGATAGGAAAAAAACAATATTTATAAGGCATTTTTAAAAGCAAAAGCTAAAATAAAATCAACCGGTTTCGTCCCAGGACTTATCAAGTTTATTTATTCTGGGAATTTAAAAAGCGTGTAAATTAATTTTTAATTAACGAATGTAATCGAATGTGAAAAAAAATTATGAATTTCAAGAAACTAGAGTCCAATAATATTCAGACCGAGCAAGTATTCCCTCTGTTTACAAAAGGGAAGACTCACGGGATATGATATACAAGGACTCTAGTAGCTTGAGGTGAAATGTGGAGTGGGACATAGATAAAATTATAAATCGGTAACCACTAAAATTTTCCAGACATTTCCTACTGTTTATTGAATGTTCAGAAATAGCAGAACCAGAACTGTTAGTCAGTTGGCTATTCCTGGAGGACGGATTCAAAATCCTGGGGAGCGGGGGGGATGCTGTTTTATTCTCGAATCCAAACTCTGGGACGTCCTCCGTATGTAGCCGACTACATAGGGAGCACGTCCCAGCGTGGAATTAGAAAAATCTGCCCTCATGGACTAAATAAAGAGGGCGATTCGAAATTCAAACTTATATGACCTGAAGAAGGAGCATACGACAGCCAAAACGTCGTAAAGATGAGGACAACAGTCCGTACGATATAAATAGTGTAAATATTTTTTATAATATCTTCTGCATGATACAGATATATAAATATATAATTGACTCTATCGTCGTTTTCTGCGTATAGGGGTTCAGTAGCTCAGTTCTTAGAACTGGACAGCTAGACTATCCGCAATTTAAGGTGGTGAAGGCTTGTTTATTTTTCGGAAGAACCGACTACAGAGAACTGATGTCACAAGTTTCTCCGACATTCAGATTTTGACATTTCCTTCTAGACTTGTTTCCCTCCAAGTTTATACTGTTGAGTTTCTCCTGTTATTCAGCCATTAAGGAGAATAGATCTATTCATACATTACCCAAGGGTATTGGTCATTTGCGTGTGAGTGAAAGTAATGACCTCGACTGGAATTTGAACTCGCCTCTTCGAATTTTCATACCGCACCGTTTCACTATTCAAAAAATCCACATTTTCAGAGGGGTACATCTGCAAGTTTTGCTTCTGCAACCGAGGTATAATCTGAATAAACTATAGTAATGTTTTTCAGATAGACATTCTTATTATATAAACAATATTTTTAGTGGGTGAATGTGTACACATATATTTATTTCTTTATTGATACCTACAAGCTTAGAAACATTTTATGTCCTTTTAAAGAAAATCTATGCTGGCAGGAATTGAACCTGAAGTTTTTTACCTCAGGAAAATAACATAGATTGAAACGGTAAAAGTACTAATTAGTTCCATATTTACAATTTTTGATAGGGGGGAGTGAGATAAAAATAAATTGTTAAATTCCGTTCTCCATTGAATAAATCAGAGAAATTTGGCCAGAGCATTTAGCGTTTTGTGTACCTCGAAGGCAGAAGAATAACGCTTTGACTCACCTGGGCTTCCCTTAACTTCGTTCTCGGCTAGAATTTAACAAAATTCTCTTATTTTCTGTCGCTGCATTCCCTTAGGCTAACTACGTATCCGAAATAACAATAAACCGAAAATAAGAAAATTGTCTAAAGTCACTTTTTTATGATCACGCTTTTACCCACACACTCCTATCATGCCTTCCAGTCGTAGCCCCAACCGCTAGGTATTTCATCCCTCTTTCTACGCTTTTTCGTTTTTTCTGTCCATTTACTTCGTTTTCCGATAGGTAACAGATTTTTTCCTCCTTTCTCTTTTCTACATTACAGGTTTGATTCTTTTTGGAACTCAACCAATGAAAATTGTTTTTAAAGTTACCGCGCTCTCCTTTTCCCTATTTAATGTCGTTGAATTTTTCCCGCCAATTTTGTTCCTGTTTGGTGTGTAAGTACTTTGGTCTTTTGTTAATTTTTTTTCATCTTCTCTGTAAGTATTTGTAAATTTTCGTAATACATACATACATATATATATATATATATATATATATATATATATATATATATATATATATATATATACATATATATATATATATGCATATATATACATATATATGCATATATATATATATATATATATATATATATATATATATATATAATATATAAATATATATATACACATATACATATACATATATATATATATATATATATATATGCATATATGTACATACATATATATACATATATATACATACATATATATGCATATATATAAAACATATATATACATATATATACATACATATATATACATACATATATATATACATATATGTACATATATATATATATATATATATATATATATATATATACATATATATATATATACATACATGCATATATATATACAGATATATACATATATATATATATATATATATATATATATATATATATATATATAATAACATTTAGGTAAATAATTATGTGTAGGATGATTTGCGCCTAATATTAATTTTCATCAGTAAAAAATGCAATAACTATGTATATAATTTTTCTTTGCATTTGTCTGTTAATGACAACAGAATTACTGATGAGGAACATCGTAGATCTTCTCTATGCGATGATAACTGCGCGATTGATTTGAATAGGGTTGTGAGTCAGTTTCCTATATCTGAAACTGGTTTTATCTTGGAAAATAAACAATACAGTGATTGCCTATTAATAAATTTAGAAGACGTCCATTTAGGAAATAAATTGTTAACTATTGTGTTTGAAAAGAAATGTTATTACTGATAAGCTATAACAATGTACCCTAAAATATCTTAATATGGCGTCATGTCAATTATTTGTAAAATAAATAATATCTTAGATTGTTTTTTAAGCATTTCATCCCAACAAGGCGGGAGTGCCTCTAGCCCGCAAGGAATTACAGAGAGTGAGAGCATGAGTAAAGGGACGTGATTGAGGAAAAGATAAAGAGAAGGACGGGGAATTAGATCAAGGCATCAGAAGATGTCGATTGACATTACATTCGAATATTTGAAGCAAATGAGAGGAAGGGAGTTTCACAGACGGGAAGTCCCAGGTATGAAGCTATTGGAGAAGAGACGGCTATATTTAACCGTTTCAACAGTGAAAGTTTGTGACTGAGATGCCAACCTAGTAACACGCTTGGATTCATGCAGTTTGGGCACCAGCGAAAACAGCTCGTCGGAGCAGTTACCGTAAAAGTACTTGTAGAAAAGACAGAGGGAAGCAACGGCATGTGTTATTCGTTTTTTTTTAATAATAACTGGAATTAATGTTCGAGTAAAACTTTCACGAATATAATCTGACCGAAAGAAAACAAAAGAGGAAAGAACGTGCGCGAAAATATAATCTCTTAAACATCACTTGAAAAGGAATTTTTCCCCAATACCTGTTCTTGTTCAATTGATAATCTTACCTATATCGACTACCTATTATTTTGGATGAATTTATGCGAACATACCCCCACTTTTACAGCACGAAATATTTTGAGGAGGTTATTGGGGAAACTAAAAGACTTTATTTTAAGATCAACATTTTTGAGAATAAGAAACAATTTATAATTTTTTTCGGTAATGACTTTACAGTATAAGTGAGCTTGTTTGATATGTTTTTTTTTTACTAAAGAACTGTGATCTGTATTGTAACGGAGGTTAGACAAGTTTTCAAATATTCACTTATAAGTCAGAAAAACTTCTAGCGCAACGAATTTTCTCTTGTCAGTTGCTAAGCTTAGTAACAGTCAATTTTACAGACAACGCAAAATCTTAATCTTAACTGAAATAATCATTTTTTTACCTGTACTTCTATTACTATTGATGCATATTCTAGTAGCATCGTATTCAAGACATTTTCAAATCTGCATCGGTAGATATTCTACTGTCATGATTGGCTGCCGTTCCCGCGCTTTTATTTAATTTAAGCATTCTGCTCGTGTACATCCAGTGCTCTTCTAGAATATAGAGCTACGATATTGTGGGCTATTTTACCTGTCATTTTTGGGTGATATTTCCATTTTTTTTTAAATTTGTTTTTTTTTGGATACGATACTATAGTTTACCTGAGGTAACGGAAGATGTTTTCTGAGACAGAAATTGTATATAAAATTGAGAGAGTTTTGAATATTTGAAGGGTACCCATGAGCAGTCTTTTCTCAGATGAGTTTCCAGGGGTTTTCATATGTATATCAATATTCGTTTTAAGTTCTCCTATTATCCTGATATTATTGAAATAGTGTTTGTTCAAATGACACATCCTTATTTATTATCCCGATTTTGCATTATTCTAAGCTGTTATATAGTTGAACTATACTGCTATAGAACATTAAGTTCTAAAATGGCTGACTGCTTAGGGACGCTGCTACTCTGAGATATTTGTAGTCTGTTATCGGTAAAGAATCATTGTTTTTCGTCTGTTTACTAAAGTAACGTTCAAATACATACTTAACTGGGTAATCTTAGGCACACCTTATTCTGTAATCAGGTTATGCTTGTGTCGAGAACACAATTAAAACTTGAGTAGAAATGAAACCAAAAATGGTATCGTAAGGTAATACACAATAACCTAAAATATAAAGAGGATATTTCTACGGAAACGCACCTCTCCAAGAAATAATCATTTTAAAAAATATATTCCGTATTCCTATCAAATAAGCATTCCAGATCGCAAATATCATTGTTGTTTTTTTTTTACATTTTGTTCGCGTATAGTATCCTTTTATAGTCCCAGTAACAAAACAAGCGATGAACACACTTGATAATTCATAACACATGCATTTTAACTATTATCAAAACAATCACGAAATATGAATTTAAAATCCACTTTACCCTTTATCATTATTTCCCTTACCTTTTACTTTTGGGGTTTGAATAAGGGGTACGGTTCAAACGATCACCTTTTTTACAACTTTTTTTTTATATTCGTGATAGATAGCTTAATTAATAGTTATAGTGAAACAAGTGGAAAAAAATATCTGAGATGTAATTTCCGTCGAATATTTCACTTAAAGTAACAATCCGGTATTTAGAAAAGTGGACAAAAAAATTAACATAATAACAAAAAAAAAACGTGTACAAGCAAACCTAAATATACTGCAAAGAATCGTTAAATCGTAAATATTTCGGAAAATCGAGCAGAGGTTGCAATGATTCTTTTTCGCTTGACATATGTCTGGGTTGACACCAGGAAAACAATTATTTCAGTTCTACCTTGACATGTGGTGAGATAATAATTTCAATGCGAATAAAGCGCTTACTGATGCTTAGAATGCAGTTCATATGATCATTGGGGTCTATACAAGCGTATGTATTTTCACATGCAGGAATTTAATTGGTGAATAATATAATAGCACTTTCGGAGTTTGGAAACACGACTGACTACATCTGCATAACAATATCGGTAAGGTTACATCTACTTTTAGCAGCGCTTATTCCTAGGCCTTCACATGCACTGAGAAAAGATCCTTTTCAACCTTGGAGAAATATGTTAGAAAACAACATTCTTATCCTTAATGTATCTAGGATTTCTACAAAGGATCTGAGCTTCCAAGCTTCATTATAACGTTTTACTCGAATTCAACTCAAGATTCAGTAGCCCGTTGAATCCTTCGTTCTAAATATACTATTCGCGTGTCACTATAACTGTATGCATTGGCTTGTTATCATGCTAAACGATCTCATTTTCAAGATCGCACTGTTGTATTGAAGAGAACAAATTAGCTTTCAAAACCTTTTGATATATGTCTCTCCTATTTATCTTTTAATCCATCACGCAAAATTTCTCCGTGAAATCGATAGAGAAATACGCGCAAACCATGATATTCTCACCTCCGAGCTTTACCGCGAGGAGTTCTCTTTTCCAAACTGAAGCGCATCCATCACTCCTCGATAAAGGATGATCTGAGATATGATCATAAACTTCAATTCTGCTTTTTTTTTTTTTTTTTTTTTTTAACCAAAGAAGTCCTTGCCAAAATTATTAGGGTTCTATAGTTGTTTACAAGCGAAATTAAATCGGGGAATTTCGTAGTTTTTTTTCAACACGTGTAATTTCCAAGTAACCTTTCAATTTTATGTTCTCTAGGACACAGGTGATCATGACTTTTCCCATATTTCTTTATCTTCTATGAATTGCCTTAACTTCTTGGGAATTCAGTTGCTCGTCTGGACTGTCTGCCACCTAAAACTAGATAATTCTGTCATGTCTCACGCATAGATGAGATGATTAACTGATTCATGTTTTTTTTTTTCCTGAGGGCAACATTGCGTAAGAGATTAGGATTAAACTTAAACCCTGTAGGTCGATTCTATTTCCTACGCTTATAACTGTTACACCACTCACACGTCAATTTCTGTGGGATACGAAAATTTCAAACATTCGTGTACAATTTATTTCTCGTAATTCTTTTAGTGACAGATTTCCAGCTTTTTGTAAAGAATCATTTTTAATCATTTCTTATCAAATAAGGCGGAAAGTCCACTAGTACGCAGGGTATTACAGGGAATGAAAACGAGACAAAAACCTGAGTATATGGAGGATGAAGGAACACAAAAGATGAACGGGATTCAAGAAGACAGATGGTGATGGACGCTGCATTTAAAATTTTGAAGTTTGTTATGAGGGAAGCAAATAAACGGAATGGAGTTCCACAAGTGGGAAGTGCAAAAAAAGAAACTTTTGGAGTAGAACTGGCGGTTGCATTTTGCTATTTCATCAGTAAACCGGTGGGACCTAGATACCACACTATTAACACGCTTAAATTCATGTATTCGGGGCACTAGTGAAAAAGGTTTGCCATGAAAATATTTATCGAAAATACAGAAGGAAGCCACGAAATATCGGTGAGAAAGTGACTGAAGTCGTGATGCCAAGTCAGAATCGCTTACATTGGAGATCCTTCTTTGGATTTTGTCAAGAACCTTGAGATGAACAGCAGGAGCACAAGACCAAATATGGCAGCGGTATTCAATGCATGAAGAAATGGTAGATTTGTAAATGTGCAAGAGGAATTCGAGCAAGAAAAATATTTCTGGCACGACACAGTGACCCAACTTTCCTTGCAGTAGATGCAGTTATTGGTTTTTTGTATTCCAATTCAAGTCAGTTGTAAAAGTGAGGTCAAGAAAGCGCAATGCATTGCTCTCCGGGAGTCTTGAGCCAGCCATGTAGATGACAGAAAGAAGTGATTTCTTATGGTGGTTAAGCTGTTCCTAAATCTTTTTACCGTTGAATTTGTGTTGATTTTCTCTCCAGATATTTCGAGCCGTTCGACGAAATCTTCCATGAAGCAGCGGTTCGATAAAGTTGATACTCATGCATTATATTCAAAATGGCTGATATTGTGTTACATCTTGGTAATGTTCTTTTAGCTTAGACCTTCATATCTTCGTCATAACATCATTCTTCTTTCTTTTTTTTTGTTGAGAGCCACTTTAAATACAAAGTATGCAATTAGGATTATGCTTGAAGAGAAACATTATTTGAAGATGCCAAAAATTTTATGAAGTCACAGACTGGATTTCTTTCTAAAACAGATTTTTTCTGATAAAATATCATTAGTGGTTAAATAGTTTTATCATCGTTAACTTTATTTTATACACCACCACCTGCGCATGCGCTGAATAACGCTGCCGCATTTGGTTCAATGCTTTTACTGTTGTACTTAGAGATTCTTGATAAATACGAATAATCTGCAATGTTATTGGTCCTGATCTATCATTTCATTAAATTTCCCACCGCCGTAACGTATCTTCCTTGTGCTTTTACTATAAATATTTTCATGGTAATTGTTCTGAAATTTAATATTCTGTGCTTGGAGATTATGAATTTAAGCGTACTCTTAGATTCGCGGCAATGTCTCATCTTGGATTTGAAAAAGCTTGATGGAACCATAAGTTATATAAGTTATCTCTCGCATTTCTCACTTGTGAAACTGTGTTCCGGCTTCTTGCTTTCCATTCAACTTTGACCATCAGAAATTTAAATGTAATATCAATCGTTATCTTCTGTGTTAACCCTTCGTCTTCTTTTATTGTTCACGCTCCTTAAAGTTTGTTTCCTCATATGATCTAACTCAATAACCCCTTGCAACTTTATTGGAGTGAAATGATTTTAAATTAAGCATTTCCCGTAGTACTCATAACTTTATATAAATATATATTATCTGGTTTAAATTTCAATAAATGTAAACATCAGATGTATATTTAATATTTTGTTACTGAGCAAAAAACTTATTTACTCCCACTGGATATGAAAAATGAGTGCTGAACAGTTGTAGGCTAACCAAGAAGGAATTAATTGTCGGAGTTTGAAATTATATTTAGTGGCAACACGTGTTTGAGTAGACATGTTTTAAACCGGTCTGTGCATTTTCTTTAGTCATATTTTCGAATGTACTGTTCAAAATACATAGATTTACCCTATTAAAACAAATCTGGGATGTCTACACAAGCACATATATCTATTAATATAGCGTTTGAAGTAATGAGTAATGTCAGACACCCAGTAAAACCTATTGACTACTTAGAAATGCTTACGTTTCAGATATGAAAATAAAGTTAGCAGACAAGAGCTTCGAGAGATCCGAACAAAAGATGTTAATTTCTAAATAATGTTAATTGAACTTTGCTTAAATTCAAGCTTTCTGAACGGTCTAAAACACGCAAAGTTTGTCGGTGGTCTCACGTAAAATGTAGTCGTAGGTTCGAACCATATCGAAACACGCATTGTCTTTATTAAAACTAAAATATGCAGGTCGGCAGATGTAGAATTGCATTAAAAATATAGCGATGTTTACTCAAAACACGTTTATCCACTTAATATATCGTTAACCTAATATGAAATAATGTCGGATTTAAAATAAAATCCATTTACTTGTATATACATACGTATTTCTAAAAAAAATAATGAATTTATATTTAATCCACCATTATTTTTTATTCGAATATTTAGTGAATGCTCCGTTTTGAAATAGACGCCTTATTTTTATTTTAAACGGTTAATAACGGGTCACACATTTTATGTGAACACATTTTAAGATTTTTCGAATGTGTAGAGTAATAGACGTAATAGACATTTTAAAAATAAAAACAGAATTGGGTCCACAATTTCAAATACGATTATCCATTATAATAGCGTTTGAGATATATACAGGAATTCTTCGATTAATGCGTTTTCGATTAGTGCACTAAAATTTTTATATACCAAAATTCGATTAGTGCATCCGTAATAATCGATTAGGTTAGTAAAACATTGTTCAGTTTAACAATAGTAATTGAAAATTGATTTCTTTATTGTTACCGATTAATCAAAAAATTTATAAGATTTAAAAATGCAAATTGGTAACTATTTTGTTTGTTAAGTATTACGTTATCTAAGTAATTACAGTTACGTTAAAAACAATGGACGGTTATAGATAAATGTTATATGCCGATGATAAAAAAATACATCTTTTAATTAAAAAAAAAAAAAAATCATGTTTATGTTGGAATGTTATAAAAGGAAATTTCTGATTTTTTAGGTTAACAAAATGGGCAATTTAATTAGATACAGAAACGTATACTTATTAAAAATATCGAAATCTAAAAGATGTATGCATTTACTATGGAAAGATTACCGCCAATTATATGAAAAACAAAAGAGTAACATGCGGCAAAATACTCTAAATAAGATTTTCATAGAAGAATATTAAAAGATATTAATTCATAGCATTTGTATTGTATCTTCTTATATGCACCTATATTTAAATTAAAAAGTACGCAAATTGGCAGTTAATTGGGAATTAAACTAATATTTGAGAAACAAATTAAGTTATTCCTACAAGTTATTATATTCGATTAATGCATATCTTTTAATGTACACATCAACTGCACTAATCGAGATAGATAGATAGATAGATAGATAGATAGATAGATTCGAATGGACTGAATTAGATAGCTAGATAGTTTTGTAAATACTGAATTAAAATATTAACTAGAGTTGATCAGAAGAATTATTTAATGATTTAGTAACCTAAATATAAATCAATTTCAAAATCTTTGAAAGTTTTTTTTCCCCTGTTAATGATGATTGATTACCGAAAATATGGAATGCTTCATGTCGAAGTTGAATCATTTGCCGACAATTTTAGTGGATGCGCAAGATGAGGCAAAACACTGAAATATAATGTATTCTTTCAGCTGAATAACGTTAGCCTTTTTTTCTACAGTTTTCTGATTCCTTGCTTCACTGCTTGGCAGTAAACATGGCCGATGTCATTCCTTTATATAAGGAAAGTACTAAAATCAATCAGAGGAATTGAATAGCAACACTCAGAAACAATAATCGATTGTTCATATAACGATGGTTTTTAAATGTTTTCTATGGCTCCATACTGGTCAAGCCATTGTGCATAGTGCTACCGACTGTCGAAAATTGAATTTTCATCCCACTTTTAAATTCAATCAATACTTTGGTAATTTTCCTTCAAAACTAATACTTTTCGTTTTTATTCATTTTCACCCTTTACAAGGCCCGATTGTCACTCAAGATAGAGAGTATTTTGTGATGTTTTATGAGCGTAGAAAAAGATATGAAATGCAGTTAGTTGGGTTATGTAAGAAAGATCATAGTAAACTTCAAGACTGTTGTGATCGGAAAACATTCTGTCAGAAGTCTCTTCCACAAAGCAGTAGTTCAAGTGAGACATACTTACTAGTGGAATACGAAAGATATAAGGATGATTCATCTGTGTGTTCGTGCCATGGCGAGTCCCAGCTGCAATGGTTAAGTGTGGGAGAACAAAGGAATGTAGCCCGTCGGAACACTTGGCATGGAATTAGTCCGTTTCATGGTAGGCGCAATCGTCAGGGCGCCTGACGATTGCGCCTAGCATGAAACAGCCTGTCGCTTCTGAGTGTTGACTTCAATATTCACTTTTATATTCATATTTACATACGCTCTGTCATTGATATTGAGCACTTTATCCCATAAATATAGCGCATCTTAAAACTATATTTCTTCATATATATATATATATATATATATATATATATATATATATATATATATGGTGTAGTAGTGGACTGCGGCTCGGATTGAGCCGATTCTGAATTCCAGTCGAATCCATTACATTCACTCACCTGCTAATCCACTTAGGAAATGTATTTTGATTTATTGTGTCAAATATACACGACTATGGCACAAGGCCGAAAATGGGGAAGGGGTTGAGGCTGGTCTTTACTAATTACCTTATACTAAGCTAATCCGAAACACGATTCAATCGTTACAATTTGCGCATTCACCACAAAAACTTTTCCGTCACCAATCAATCCTTCATGTACCATAATATACACTCAGGAAACCTAAAAAAGCATCCCATGACATAAAAATCTGATGATTATAATAATTTATACATAAAACTATATAGACGTTTCTCAATGCGAGGGGAGGGCGATGAACCCAAAAAAAGACCTTGGGAAAGGTATTACTCCTCTTCTCCCTCCAGCTATGGCTAAATATAGCTTTGGAGACAGACAACTCTGAATTCAAAACCTCTTCAGGTCGTTGGGAAGCTTGTGGCATGTAGTGCACCAGGCCTCTGTATTCGGGCCTTCAAAAAGTTTGGTTGGTTGCGCACAAAGCCTTCCCCAACTTAATCAAATCGTATGTCCTGGTGTCTGGTTGTCGGTTACTAGGAACTGAGCTGCTGGACCCTCATACTCCGAATATAACGGGAGAATCCACTATATATATATGTATATCATATACTGATAATAAACATATTTCTTCCTTACTTATTCATGCACCACGCCACCTTAAGGTGCCGAGTCATCTCAGTACATTTAGATTGTGTGGTGCATGAAACTAAGTGTGTGTTGTGTTGCCTTCAAGTTAACTTTTTATTGAACAGAAATAAATTACAGTAGTTTAAGAAAATTTGTAACTTTTGTCACATTAAACCATGATAATTAAACAATTTAACATGTTCAAAATGCTTTATTTTTTATGTAATACATCGCTGAACACTATCACCAACACTACTAAAAACATTTAACATATTTCTACTTTAATTTCAGAAGATTTATTAAGGATTCTTTTATTTTAGGAATTGTTTAGAGTTTGAGCCTATAAATATGATCGTTCAGTACTCCCGACAAGAAAATGTCTAGTGATCGTATGGCCACTCAATTGTTCCACGTTGTCCTATCCATCTCAGTTCGAAATCAAGATTTAACCATTCCCGAACGCGTAAGCCATCTTAAAATACTGTAATTTCTTTTTGTTCAATATACATTAATAAAAAAAGGCTTTATTTTTTCCGCATCATTTAATATACATATATATATATATATGTGTGTGTGTGTGTGTGTGTGTGAGAGAGAGAATTAATTTTGCGAAGTTTATCATTTAGCTGACTTTTGTTAGTTCAGTCGTAGTTTCGTGAGCACGTCAAGCATGTTCACTCTTCAGAGCTTGCAGTCAACTCTGCTGTTATTCATCAATATTGCTGTATTTATGGGTAGTTTGGTGTAATTTGATATCTTTTATAGGTGTGTGGTTTTTGTTCACTTAATGTGTGGTTTTATTATTTAAGTGGTATGTTTTTTGGTGTTTGCTTTGTATTGCGGTGATCTCGTTTTGTTTTTTCTTACTTAATTGCTTTTTGTGGGATTGGTTCTTTTATAATGTTGGGTTGATATATGATATTTGTGAGTGTGAATCTACACATCCCTTGAAGATCATCAAGCTCGTGAGTTGATGCATTTTAGTTATATATATATATATATATATATATATATATATATATATATATATATATATATACAGGTACTCACAAAAATAATGGTCTGATGATCGGTTATTTTTTGAAAATCTGTTGATTTTTATGTAAAGACTGCAGTATAACATATACATATTCACCGTTCCCAATATTCTATAAATGTTGAAATCGAAAACTTAGATCACTTTCTGAGCGATCTGGCGAGGAACCACTTTTGCAAATAAAATAAAAAAAATAGAACAATGAAAAATAAAAAAAAATGCCAGGAAGGTCTTTACACTTTCCAGCTTTAAAAATTCGCATATCTCTTTCGGAATAGTAAAAACTAATGCTTTATCATATGTTCTGGAATAATACTTTGAAATTCATTAATATGGTCAGATTCAATTCATGCAAGGGAGTGATGCGTCACTTTTGAAATTTTCTTTTAGTCTGCTGACACGGAAAATAGAAATTATTGGTTTTGAAATACAAATAAACAAATCTATAAAGGAATAATAATCGTCCGGCCTATTCACGGAGCCTCGAAAAATATGGCGTATATTGTTTTGTGGACATTGATTAATATATGGGAAGAAATTGAACGTTTTCTCAACAAAAAGAGTATATGCAGTTACTTAAAACACAACAAAGCCAAGCAACTTCTAGTGAATTAAATGTAATAAAAACGTTAGTGCTCATTTCTACATAAAACGTGAAAACAGTTTTCTGTTATGCTATATAAAACCACATCACAATTCACATCATAAACAACATATAACCAATAATCTACAAGTAATAAAAGCGAATTTAAAGCGAAATTAATATACAATATAAAAATGCAGAATATACAATTAAAAAACAAAAACAAAACTCTTTTAATAGCTGAGCCATGTGCTGCCACATATGACCCAGTAGATAAAATGTATTTGTTGAAGTAATCGAAAAAGGTGTGAGTTCAACACCTGGCCATATCAAAGAGAACAAAACATCGTGAGTTGAGTGACTAAAGAGAATTAAATGAGACATCGAGAATAGGCACAACACGTAGAATTCGAATAATCTGTACCTGTAGACTAAATAAAGGGTTCGGTTCGAAATTCCAATTATCTCCCGAAGAAGGCTGAAGCGTATAACGGCCGAAATGCCGCGGATATGACTATGAAGATGTAAATAGTGGAAATAGGTACAATGACTCATTTCAGAAATATCGATAAAAAATAATATTTACCTAAATAAAAATAAATGAAATGACAGAATGAAAAAATATTAATCATAGATAAGAAATAAAATAAAAAATAAAATAAAAAAAAAAACTCCGGAAAAACGTTTACACCATTTTCATATGACATTTTAGATATACAGAGCCTAAATAAAAAATAAGTATATGACATGATGACCGCTTTAGAAGCGAAAGTGTCTGTCACGATAGTTTAATTTTATTTTCATTTTACTGAACACCAATTTCAATTATATATACGATAAATACAAATAAAATTTGTCACTTAGCTGACTTCAGCACCTGGATTCTATAGTAATGAACATGAGCTTTTGTAAATATTCAGTTCACAGGTTAGGAGATTTCAGCAAGTGACTGCCGTTTTTCTCATTATTTTTAGACAGTTTGATGTAATTTATGCGCTAGGCGTATTGCTCTTATTGCTCTTAGGTTTACTTTATTCTCTTTTTGTTTTTACATGTCAATATCATGGTTTACATATACTTGTTTTGAAACATGAGAACTCTTATGTGGCGATGGAATCATATTTTAAATAAATAATTATATATATATATATATATATATATATATATATATATATATATATATATATATATATATAATGTGTGTGTGTGACGGAATAGAACAAAAAAGGAATTATTAAGGATTATTACTATTGATTTAATACACTTAACACGTCATATTATGAACTAGAACTAGCTTAAAAGCAGAAATTTTTGCGGACTTTTAATCTAGCCCCTGTTGATGGTTAATTGGCCTCCAACACAAAAATAGAAATCTGGTCCATCTTAGAAAACAGCGATGATAATTTTGAAGAAATAACATTGAATTCCTCAATTCCTTCCATGGACATTAAAAAAATAATTTTTCTCTGATTCGGGCTCTAAGTCTAATTCCGATCAAAAGAGAGATATGGGCCGAAATTCAAATTCAGGCCAAAAATTGAGTTCTTCAAATCATAAACTCCGTTCAACTTGAAAACCTCACGTCACGAAACCTCTAAATTTACTTCTGATTCCTTGGCATTTTGAAGAAATATAATTAATTTCCTCAGTTCACAATGTTTTGAAGATATTTTAAACTGAATTTAAAATTAAAAAAATAAATAAATTCAAATTTTTGAATTACTTTACACTCAATATAAATTAAAAAAATTAAGATCACAAATTTGTTTTAGTCATTTTAAAATTTGAATTTTTAAAAACATCGTCTTTCTTCATCTGGACAGAAATCCCAGTGCTGTATGTTCGAGCGGCAAATGAACGGCAGATTTTCAATCCCGGGATCATCCGGATTTCTAAAAAAGTATAATGTCGATAGAGAGCAGTGTGACGCGAGTTAGAGTAGATTCAGACACACGGACGTACAGGCAGATTTACATGCCAATAAGTAATTATCTAAACTTATTAACTGTTGCTTCTGCTGTGTTAAATAATTATATAAGATATATATATATTGATCCAAAATTTTCTTTCGCTTTATATAAAGCTGTATATGAAGATATAAGCTCAACTAAGCTTAAAGAGTTTGTATTTCCAGTGATTGTAAAACCAATGCGGGGCTGCGCCAATAAGTGTTCGATAATATCGGTTGCCCAAATCCATTAATCTACCCTAGTTCTCTACTGAAACAGCGACATTTGAGGCGCATGCAGCACTTTTAGATTCAGTCAGTTATGTGCTATACCTGATAAAGGCGATCATATATCTTTCGATTCATGACTGACGAAGCAGATAGAACACAGCCTATCCTGCTATTTAGAGAAGTATAGTGTAGTAGGTATAATGAATTCGACCGGAATTCCTCAATCCAAGACTCTATGCATTACTCCAACGTGCCTCCCCCTTTAACTTATGGCCTTATAGAAGTGTATGTGAAAAATAATTGTTTGTGCTTTGTGACAATTATTTTTATTGCTATCAGGAAACTGAATTTCGATTTTTATCTAGATAACTTAATGGCGCATAGCATGATTAATTCTGTTTTTTGTTTTATGAAGCTTTTCTTATTTTTACTTCGAATTTTCGCCAGACTTCAAGAGCCGCTAATGCTAGTAGTAATATTAACTGTTTCCTTATTAAGTAACATTCATTGAGCTAGCAGCTTGTACAACTGTCAGTTGAAATAAAAAGCAACCTTCATCTTAAATTAATTATTCTGGAAAATTAGGTTTCTCAAGCACAGTAGCTTTTATCGCACTTTCCAGTATTTACTGGGGATTTCCTTCCTAAACGTTTATCATCTTGATTGTCATTATTTTGTTTTCAAGTTACGAGGTATCCATTTTAGATCTTGCTGCTGTGGAAAATTTCAAGCGATTTTTTTTTATTTGGTACAGTTCTTTATGGGTGATTCTGTAGCGCCAGATCACAATGTTCAAAGAAGGGTGATCTGTGCTTCGATCAGCAGATTTTACTCGTCCAAAGCTTTTTAAAACTTTTTTTAATACTGGAAATTTATTCACAGATGAAGAGATTTGAGGCAACAGACATGTGGTTCTATACAGTGGTAATACTAGGCAGTTTCCTTAGAAGGAAATATACAGAATTCATTGAAAGAGTAGGTAGTACAACTGTCAGTTGAATTTTATAGAATCTTTCTTTTAAAATAATTTTTCTGATAAATAGGTTTCTCAAGTCCAGTAGCTGTTATTAAACATCCTAACCTTTTATTTGAAATACTGTGGAACGTCAACATTATGCCATAATTTTCTATTCGAGTTACATGTGATATTCATTTTAGTTGTTGAAAGTCCTTAAGTGATAGGGTTGTAATGAAAACAGGACAAGAGATTCTGTCTAGTAATCGTTTATTCAATTAAGAATACTACTACTCATCGATATTGAGTGGCCCCCCCACGAGGGTGCCATGTGGCACAAGGTCTTTTTAACGTGGGCATTCCCGAGCCATTAGGCTCGGCTCTTAGGTTTCATTTGAACCCGTATAAACGGGTTCAGGGCCGGTTTTACCTCCCCGAAGGAGACTCCGCCCTTCGGCGTAGCCTCCTTCGGGTAATACTCATCTGACTTGACAGCGGAAGTATACAGCTTTTATAGCTTGGATTATATCTAAGAGGAGATAATCCATATTCACAACAAGGGTTTCTATTATTTGGTACAGTTCTTGATTTGTGATTCTGTAGCACCAGTCCACAAGGTTCAAAGAAATGTGGTCTCCAGCAAAATCCATAGGCTCCATTTACTCAAAGCTACTTTTAGCCATGGATCTTAGAAAGTGGTTGTATACAGTTGATAGTTTAGATATTTCTGAATGACTTTTTTGCCTTGAATGATATCCATATTGTTATATGAACGTAAGATAAATGTAAATTATGAGATGGAGGAAACATAGCAGTTGTCAATAGAAATGATGAGGTTAAGGTTTCAGCCATTGGGTAACGCTTTCTCTCGGGTTTGTTTCACACAGCAGCGTTAATTGGGAAAAAGCTCTTCGAATAGAACTTCTTTCTTACTAATGGAATTGGAAGCGAGTGATGATGTGTCAATCCTGTGTACATGGCAGGTCTTAGATGTGAATGTCTGAAATGGAGTAAGTAAAAAACGTTTTCTCTGGAAATAGCGAATAGGGTAGTGAGAGGCATGCGATGTTTCATATTTTGAGTTCCTGTTTGCCTAGAATTCATTATCGTCCTTCATATTCAGCTACAGCTTGTTAGATTTTTTTTTTTTACTAAAGTTCGCCTAATACAAGGGTCAATCAAGGTACTGAATGATCTATGAGCAGTAAGTGAATGAGGAAAGAAGTGTAGTTTATGCAGGAAATATTACTAGATTATTTTCTATGTACCGTGTCGACTCAGGACGTTGGCAAACATGGCTGTCCAATACTTCATTTTTTGTAGCTTTTAGAATTTTTTTTCAGCCGTCACTCCAAATCCCTGTTCCACCAACCAGTTACACAAGCTCGTTAGGTAGAATACGGGTTGATTTTTTTCTTGCCTCCAATATGTCTTGTGAATGTCAAATTTTGTAAGCTACCGTTTCTGCATTATGCCTGAAGAACTTCACCTGCTTTTTTATTATTCTCCATAAGATTTTGTTTGGGAGTGAGGAGAGATTGGTCACACCTTTTTCGCTGTTATTTGTGCTCAGCCTCGTCTAGAATTTAAACTGAACAAACCAACCCGACTTTCCGCGCCAATAATCGCTGCATTGGCGTACATCTCAATCAAGAAATTTTTTTTTTAATTTGATGACATACATGATCAGATTTAGGCAATTGGATAAAATCGATAATTTTCAGCATTCCCCTCCTAGATAATAATAGATTTATGATTGTAGATAACAGCATAAATGTGTAAATTACAAAGTTACCTTTTTTGACGCATGGTCATAATATTTGGGTCTTCATTGAAGACAAAAGTAAAAGATAAATTCATTAGCATTATTATCTTGCGATATATTGCTTTTTGTTTTGGTCATACCTGAACGTACCTATTCTATTATCAATAGACACCCCCACACATAATAAATAGTAGTAGTAGTAGTAGTAGTAGCGGTCGCCAGTTGGGCTCAGTGGTGTTGAGTGAGTCAGTCGATGTCGGACTTTGAAGTATCAATCATCACAACTAGATTGCTGCGTCATTAACTCTTATTTCAAGTTTCTAACGTTTTGAACCTAATTTAGGAAGACTTACTGAAATACAAGCCTCCACTGTGAAAACTACTCTACAACAATTTTGCTTTACCAATTGTAATGGGAAAATATAATGCCCAGGACTGCTAACTTTTGAGTAAAATTCTAGCGTATGGTTTATTTGTACAAGAAACCATTCCCACCATTCAAACCGATCTTTGTGATGTCCAGAACAATTATTTGATGTTAACTGCTGAATACAGTGTTACCATTGCAGTTGCTAGTCGGACAGAACCTTGTGGTTTTAGTTTTCTTTTATTTTTTCATTTATTTATTTATATTAAGCTTTTCACCCCAAACAAGGCGGGTGTGCCACTAGCACGAAAGGTCTAACAGAGGGGGGAATCAAGAGAAAAGGATGAAGAGAAGGACGGGGAATAGATCAACGCATTTGGAGATGTCGATTGACATTACATTTGAATAGTTGCAGATTATAGCTATCAGTGAAGCAAGTAAGAGGAAAGGAGTTCCAAAGACGGAAAGTGCGAGACATGAATCTATTGGAGTATAAGAGACGGCTACATTTACCGTTTCCACAGTGAAAAGGTGGGACTCAGATGCCAACCTAGTGGCACGTTTTTGCAGCTAGACATTCTTCTTATGATGGACTTTGAGCGAAATGATAGAAGACTAAGAAAGATATTTACCGAATAGAACATTAGTTATGCTTCTGGATATAAATTATTAAACAAATTTAAACTGTTATTAAATTGAAGCATTACATAGTAACGACGGTTCTGGCAATAAGGAAAGATATAAAAGAATAACCAAGTACTATTAAGGCCGCTATAAAAGGGTAGGGTGGACTAGGTTTAGGTCAGAAAATTAATTAAAAATTCATCTGGCTTTGAAATAAAAAAACCCAATGAGTATGTGGGTATGTTTGAAATTTTATTTTTTAACAAGTCGCTCGCCTCTCAAGTGACTGAGTGAAAGAAAACATGGAAAAGAGACGTTTAGAATAACTGAGTAGTTTGAAAAAAAATC